>CM076091.1:17605337-18205337 GCA_038088585.1 Chrysina gloriosa | reverse complement strand
TTATATGTTTCCCACACTTTATGCCATAAATCTTTTATATGTGTTTTTATGATTTCGTAGAGAGGGACATGGTTGCTTCGAATAACTCAGTAAAAAGTGAAAATATGATTTACACCTGTAGCCACAAACCTTCTTGTATGGTTATATTTCTTGCTATGTAGTAATTCTATTCTCGCATGATAAAAGCGAAAATGTAGTCTCTTGTACCGGATAGACTAACTAGCAAACATATGTGTGCGTATGTATATATTTTAACAAGCATCATTGCTTTCGACACTATTTTCGTATCTAAAAGCCTTTTGCTTTGTGCGTTTGGGAAGTATCTGATGTCAATTAAACTCAATTCAAAGGCATGCGAACGGAACGATTTGATAAAGCGGTCATACTGAAAGGGTCGTGAAACTGGAAAAGGGAATTATTTCAGAATGAAATATTCTGTTATTATAGACGCGTATCACTTCCGAAAAGTGTTATTTATATAATCTTTAAGGCTTCTAATGCCTTTAGGGTCTGGTAGATAGTTTTGGCAATCACAAGTAGTCTTCAATAAAACCGACAGTTGTGGACATATTCAATAGATACATACACTTATAGTCTCCTCTCTTTTGAAGCTTTCATACTATTATGAACTGGCTTTGTAAAGAAAACATGTTTATTTTGCTATTTGCTTGAATAGTATCTGCTTTATGATATTTCGTATTACTTTTAACAATAAAAAATAAATGTGCCTTTCAACAATTTTAGCTATTGGATGCATTATCGGTTTAATTACATATACGCACGCTCGCGGCAATACAAAGATAAATTTTAACTCTGCAGAGTCAGCACTAAAATAAAATCAAGTATATCCAGGCGCACATTAGCAACTAATTAATGTTTTCATAAATCACAAACGCAGCAGATTCGTTAAAGAATATTTTTGTTTTTTGTCTACGTTAATTATAATGAATTGCAATGTGTATACTTGTGTGTTGGTTGGTGGAATATGGGTTCGCGACTGCTACATTATTTGGAGTATTTATGTGAGTTAAAGTTGTAATCTTCGCTAATATCTTAGTAATAATAAATCAAATTTGACAGTAATTTAAACCGCTTGTTTACATAAGTTTCTCCTTTCTCAGTACCCTTGCGTCGACTTTTTATAGAGGTTTTTATTAGGAACAATAGAACTACAGTGACTTCGCATCGTTCGACTGTTCCCTCGATAGAAGCTTAATAAAAATTGATGACTTCGTGCCGATATTCTTGAATATTTTATCGACACTTCTTCCTTGAAATGTCTGAAATGATATCTCTTTAAGCATTCTGACTTGTAATGTTTCTTTCACACGATATGACTTAAAATATTGGCATTCTGTCCGTACTTTAGCAACGGAAATGCAATTTTCCATCGTATTTCGGTGCTCTATACACACGGGAGAAGCTAGTTGTTGCTTCGGGGTAATATATTGTCTATCCGATAGTACGAAAGAGAAACTACGTTAATTTTTAACGGGAAAAATTAGTCTGGTTGTACGCGTTTGCTGGCGAGAGTATCGAGGTGGAAATGCGCTGGTAGATTTTGCCGCTTTTCCCTATCACGCGCCCTAGATCATTAACCTTGAATAAATTTGCATTTAATAAACGGAATGTTTTTTGTTATTTTTAGAGTGAGAGATTTTTCCTAGCCAAATCGCGAAATATCGCCTCGTTGGTAAAATAGTGCGAGAGTTAACTGACGTTAATTGGTTCAGCACACGAAAAATCTGATCAGTTTTTCGGACTGAAGTAATAAATGGCAGGTAATTCGGCGGAATTGATGATACTATTTTCCAAATGAGTATATAAATTTGGAATAGAAAACTAAGTTTGGTATGTTAAGACTATTTTTTGTGGGAAAATTCGTTTGTCCTTTAGGGGTACGAAATGTAATTCGAGACGATCCCTAACAATAATTAAATAAGATAAACTTGTTAATTATCAGCCATTTTGTTACATCAGCTAGTATGCTAACAGAAGTATAGCCATAGTAGCATCCAAACAAAAGGATGAAATGCTGGACCATGTCTTGATAACGAGACTTGGTTTCCTCTACAAAGTTGGCGACAAAACTATTAATACCGCCCATCTTCCACAAAGGAAAGTACAAATCTTCTTCCAAGAAAAATTGGTACTGGAGTTTTTGCTTTTTTAACAACAGGATGGTTGTTTAGTGAAATCCTGATTTTGTGCGCTCATAATCAGTTTAGCTTTTAATTTTTTCCTCGTATGCTTACACTATATTACATCGGTAAACTCCTCACCACACAATTGTTTAATAATAAATTCGTAGTACACGTGTCTCGCTAGCCCAGGACAAACATGATTAAACTGTAAAATTAATTGTATATTTAACAAATGTTTGTGTAGTAATTTCGTCTTACAATACAACAAATTACGATATTTAACGAAAAAGGTACCACAGGTTGCGCTTATCTCATCGTAGATAGCTGCAAACCACATAAGAAGTTCAGCGATCGAGGTGCAATGGAGAACGTTAGGTAGAATGGTTCATTAGTTTAACGTAAGGGCGGAAATCTCCGATAAAGTCCAGGAACCCGGAACGAAGATCCGGCTACCCGGAAATGCTAACGATATTATTACGTAGGGTAGATATGAGAAATTTAGTAGATAATTGATATCAGTTTCTATTCAATAATACAGATTTGTTAATGTCCGGGTTCCTTCCTACCAAATTTTCCACCAACTTATGTAAAGAATAATTTTCTTCCTGGTGGTTGATAAGATCCAAAGGCTAAAGGGATATCTGCCGTTAATTATTGCGTAATACAAACTTTTTAGATTTTCGCTTTGGAAGTAGGGATTAAGGAAACGAACTTTTGATTTACGCCTGGCGTATTTGATTGCCGTACTCCCCCAATATTTTTGTCTTCTTTTTGTTTAAGATAGGATTCGGCTGGAGACCAAGACAGTTTGACAAGTTAAAAATAGCTTAGAGCTCGAGGGATAAGAACGAGATTAAAGAAAGAATATACGTAAATAGATTTCTATTTGTAAAGTAGTAGAAGACGACGCAACGTAATGAAAAAGGGAAAGCATATTGATAAGATAACTTTCGAGCCTTGTTGCAAAAGAAGCTTATTAACATCGTGTTCAGAATCTTGATTATCAAATAGGTATCTAGGGGTTTTCTAAACTAATGCCTTAAATTTATTTATAAGATTGTGCGAGGTGAAGTAAGTAAAAGTAAGTTAATGAGTGTAAAGAGAATTAAAACAAGATACAACAGAAAATAAATTTATTTTTGGGACCTGAAAGTATTATATACCTGAAGTATTATATCCTGATACGTACATGGCGTTGGAGACGCTAATCAAAGAAGTAAGTAAACGCGTCCTATCCAAACATATAATTGACCTTCCTTAGCATACATATTGACCTAATTTTATAGTTGTGCTTGCATTTCCTTGTCTAGATATTAAACATACGCCTTTATTTTACTGTATGTGCATGTGAAAATAATTTGCTTCCTTTTAAAAATCCTATTCTAGAGTGGTCGTGTACGGGGCGTCGAGTTTCTGCAAGGATCTAATTGATAATTCTGTTGATACTTACCAAGTCACGGATACTTTCAATGTCCTTGCATAAATTTCTCGAGGACTTCTTACATTCTTTAATTTTGTCATTATAGGGGTTTATTTTAGCCTTATAAGCTTCCCACCGGCCTCTTTGTTCCGCTCTGGTAAATAGCTGACCTGTCTCCGTCCTTAAACTTCTGAGCTTTCCTGGTTCCACCCAACATGTCTTGGCACGTGATACTCTCTTAGTGGACAGTAGGGGAATACTACAACCGCACAACGACAAACTCTACTTCCTCGATAATCCCTAATTTACCAGAATAGTTTCGAATTGCACCAAAAAGGTGTTCTTTATAGTTCGCAGAATATATAGGCACGATTGGACAGTGATGGCTCATCTGATACTTACCAATTCCTGCAGGAGATCTACAATTTATAGTTAATAATAAAATTCCTTAAAAAATGAATTAATTTCCTTGGTGATGTGCTGGTGGTTTGACTAAAGTTACATGTCTGCTACTTACAATTAGTGTGATATTGCTTATTTTAAACTTGGAGGGTAAGTTTGAATTTACTTTCAACAAACATACACTGAATAACATTATACAAGTATGTATATCAATCTACATTGGAATATGTGTGCGATCGTGTCAAATGGGAATAATGAAATGAAAGTTTGCTCAGTGTTTATTGGTATATATACAAAGGTCTTCGAAAATATAGAAACTTGGGATGACGGTCCGACGTTACAATTTATGTTCGGTCCTCCAAATCCCTGTTAAAACTTAATGTTAATAAGTGCTTCCTATTAATTACACCAGAAAAATAAAATATATTGATTCAGTATATGTATATTATCAATGACCAGACATTAATAAAACAAATTCAGGATCTTGAAATCCTGTTTAACTCAGGTCAAAGCTTCTGACAGCACCTTATGGATTTATGTCTCTGCTTCCAAAATGCTGGGATTTGTTTTTCACATTTCCAAATAGTTTAATAATTTTGTTCTTCTAAAAACTCTATTCGTCACTTTTGTTGTCATTAAACTTGAATATGCTTCACAAGTTTTGGTCCGCACACAATTTCAGCATTGCAGTTACTGTGGTACCTTAATAGCGATATGACAAACTTTGCAAAATCTCCATATCTAAAAAATGCTGTAATTAATGTTGATTTCGCGAAAGCAATAGCACCATGTTCAAACGGATTTTTCTTCCTTAAACCAAAAAGCACTAAAATAGAAAAATATGATTCTGGTAGAAAAGATTCTGCTCTTTCCAGTGGTATAAAAATAAATGAATTTGGGGTGGTCCCACATTGAGATATTTGACTTGAGAAATAGGTTAGATTTGGCTTTTAAGTTTTTTGTACCATGTTTGTGTGTTGATATCTCAACAAGTATGCGAGCCTTTGTTCTAATATTGCAGCAATATATTGTCTTACCGGTGCGTAGTGTACTGGTAAAAGCAGAACCTACCAACTGTTTTTATTCTTGAGTTGTACATTATCAAAATTTAGCTTGTGCATTACGGGACGTAATTTTGAAGCCACTTTGAGCTTAAATCGCGATCTACCTATATATTGTTTTGTGGATGTTGATTTTAAATTTTTAATGTTCACGGGCACAAGCTGAGCTAGTATGTTGAATTTCAGCATCACAGCTACCACAGTTCTGCAATGGCCACATATCAAACTTTGCAAAATCTTCGTGGTCGATGCCGCAGGATTGGTGGTACCTCCAAAGAAAGGGCTGTGATGCTCCAGGTATATGATACCTAGAGCTAAAACTTTACACAACCTCGTTTCAAACATATATGTACATCCGTATAAATTTTCAGCCAAAGTGGAGATGGTCGAGTGGGGACGATTTTCGAAACCACTTGACATGGAATGACCTTTTTTGAAGTTTCTCTCTCTAAAATTAGACGGAATGTATTCTCTACGAGGCATTAACTACTGGATAGGCTTCACTTTATAATTGCCGTGAAACTCATGAAGTTTGTTTGGAAACTGGTGCACAGTTTTATTGATGCTTCCAGCCTTCTTGAAAATTTAAATTTCCATATCACAAGGACTTCATCGCGCTGTACATTGACGTTTGCGGTTCCATTGCCAAGGATTAATTTGCTGCTGAAGTCACCACTAACAGCAATGTGTAGATGTGCGAATTTATATTATAGCGATATATTTAGGAACAACATCAATGAAATATAATAATAAGAATTTTTGTTTTCTTTTTTGTTACCTACATATATTAGATAAAGGATATTGTTTTAGTACGTAATGTTACTTTAGTTTGTCCTGCAATTGGTTCATAACTGTTGGACAATAAATGATGATGATGATGATGATTATTATTGTTATTATTATTATTATTATTATTAGTAAGATTAACCACCATAGAAGATATTACCTGTGTTGTATTTAATAGTGCTAAATATTATTGTCAAAACTGTTACTAAAATTCTATCATCTATTCATCTGATGGCATCAAAATTTTAAATATGTACTTGTGTCAACATTTTTCTTTGATACTTTTTATAACGGTAAAATCCAAAGTAGGTATTGGTTCCTAAATTGTCTTCTGCTTATCTCACGTTATTTCTGCTTTGAAGTGCGATATTTGACAGAAACATTGCGGTCGAAAGATTAATCATATTGAATTTGGTGACAGATGTAGATGGAAGCGGCTCACAATCAGTTTAGTTTTATAAAACAGACTTGCCTTGTATTTCAAGAAAAGTATGAACGATGGTTCAAATTCAACTTTGCCCTGATAATTATGATTGTACACCAATGATGTCAGCGCATAAGATAATAATAATAATAATAATAATAATAATAATAATAATAATAGTTTATTGTCCAACAGTAATTACCAATAACAGGATAAAAATATTATAATTACATACCTACATTAAAAGAAAAATACAAAATATTAAAGGAACTACAAATCATTAATAGAATTAACAAAAATATCCGTGTAATGCAGGTCGGCAGATCGGCACATTGTAGCAAGTGGCGAAGCGTTAAGTAAGTTAGTTCTAGAAAATGGTATAAAAAATGTAGTGTGAGAACGAGACGATAATCTAGGAACATAAAAGTTTAACTGTGAAAGCAGAGCCGAACAGTCAATGATTCCATGTACCAATTTCCATATGAAACGGGCACCAGTGCATTCACGCCGAAAGGTTAGAGAATTAAAGCCGTGCCTCCCCAGCAACGAATTATAATCAACTCCTCGATCCTCGATAAATTCCATCCATCCTAAACAATAAATATTTAAGAAAACGATGCTGCATCCTTTCAATTGACAACTGAATATAGATATAATGAGGAGCCCAGACTTGCGACGTGTATTCTAATTTACTAATAATAAAGCTGAAAAAGTGATTTCTGCGATTGGTCATTACGAAATGATCTGCAAGAGCGTATTATAAACCCCAAAGTCTTAGAAGGAGAAAGACACAGGTGAGTTATGTGAGGTGAGAAGCTCATGACATGATTAAACAGCACACCAAGATCCTTAACCACGTCCAGTTTGGTGAAGGAGTGACCACCCATGTAATACTTAGAAGCAATTGGATTAAGTTTATGGGTAAAAGAAACGTAGGAGCATTTATTAAGATTTCATTTAAATTTAAATTTAGCGCACCAGATAATAATGTAATTAACATTGTAAATTTGAAACATCATTCCAACTGTTAATACTAGAATAAATTCTTATGTCGTCAGCATATGCCAACATCGGACATGATCATGAAAATCAAAGGATTTATAGCCATTGTAGTGTACATAGTTACATCTATTCCTTAAGTATGACTGAATTAACTTCAGAAATGGTGTACTAAGGCCTAATCCACACAGTTTATACATTAGTATATTGTGATCAATGGTGTCGAAGGCCTTGCTGAAATCCGTGTAGACCACATCCACCTGGTCACGGCTATCCAACTCATCCACAGATAAATTGAGAAACATTGACAGTTGACCGACCACGGACAAAGCCGTGCTGATTAGGCGATATGTAAGGTATAACGTTTTTATACAAAATGTCCGCGGATGGGGGTACCCATTAGGGAAAAAATCTTTATTATTCATTTTACAACCAAAAGTCATTCTTTATAAAAAGTTCTGCTTGTTAAGAAAATGAATTGACGATAAGAAAATTTTAGATCACATGTACAGGCTGTTAATAAATTAGGAAAGTATGAAAATGCTTCAAGGGATAGGTACCATTATATATTATTTAAAAAAAAATGTAAATAAGAACATTCTCAATAAGATACCGGGCTCTGTCAACATTTCCATCGTCTTTTACAAATAGAAGGTCTTACGCTGTGAGATTCATCTTCAATCGACTTCCTTCCTTCCGAAGCACCTAGATTTTTGAAAAGAATTGTATTCGTTAGCAGCATCATGGGCTAGTAAAACCAGGAGGTCAGGGTTCAAAGGATACATAGTATAGATCATTTCAGTGCAATAACCAAAGGCCTGCACCAGCCTACATATAGGAATAGATAAAAGGATAAGAAGAATATGTATCAAAATGACATTAGACAGCAAACAAGTTTGTCAATCATTTAATACATATTTTGCTCTCAGTCAGCTAAGTGATCAGGGTGATCAGCTGACATAGGGTTAAAGCACTGCTTATCTCACTTCTATGTGGAAATTAACAACTTTCTGTCATCTATGCTCTAGTATTAATATGAACACTTTAACTTCTGTTGTGTTATATCTATGAAGAGTTTAGTCAAAGAGCGAAATGTACAGTAAACGTTTCAGTGACCATTCGTTTTTCTTGAAATATTCAATAGATCCCATAGATTTAAATAGATAATTCTGGTGCCAAATTATTCATTTATACTTCTAACATATATTCTGGAGTAAATGGTTCGGAACAGAATTATCTACTTTAGTCAAGTTATCGGGAGATCGTTTGTTACCTGCTTTAATTTTTTAATTTTTCTTTGTAGTAAGATGATGAGTAAAAAGGACTTTTCAGTAGCTAATTTCATAAGCCTTCGAATACGACGTATTCAATTTATACTGGATACTGTTTGAATAAGAGAAATTGCTTGTCCTTGATATAATTTTCTTCACCGAAACGAGAATTGTGATAAATATAAGGATCAAAATTTTAGTAAGATGGGAAGGGGTGCAGATGCGCTCGCAGTTGAAACTCTTTCCCTAAAATTGTACATGATACTACGGAGTTATTTGTATTTACTTTGAAATAGTAATGCTTAATGCCTAAGCAAAACTCTTTTTATAAAATTATATGCACCTACTGATATAGCGGCTGATAGTATGTAACTCATGAGCCCACGCAGAATCGTAATCTATTAGTAACTATTATTTTATATAGTTTTTGTAAAATAATATTTGAGCCCATAATTTTTAGTTGCATGTCCGAACCCTTTTGTACTTCAATATTCGAAATGATTTAAATCACATTAACAATAGGTATTGCGGTAATATAAAATCACCTCCGCCACGGTTATATCGGGATCCTAGCACAAATACATGTTAATCAATTTTAAAATAAAATTTATCCGGAAATGAAAATTACAATTGTCGATTACTGTATTAATACGTAATTCACTATTACGTTTTCTTATTGCCGGCTAAAGCTAAATATTCATGTATATATGAATGCTATACTCGACTGAATAATATCGTCTTCCCTGGCGACCGAAAAATGTTCACTTCACCAGCTACATTTGCCTAGCTTCTTTGCCACTTTTGGGATACGAGCGAGCTACTTAATAAACTAAAGAACGGAAGTGCATCCGTTGGTTTGTATTTCGAGAGCGTTGAGAGTACTGAGTAACATTTACTGCTAACCCTGTTTAGTTAGTTATGGTTTGAAAGTACAAGCGCTTCCACCAAAGCTACTATATCCGCACAAGGGAGAAAACTAATCATCTTGATAATTAATGAATAGAAATAACAGTGCAACGAACTCCTGCTTTTATCAATTGATCACGAATCAGCAATATAAGTGATTCACAGGTGCTATAAAATTCCCGATCAATATCGATAGGCGCTGACGATATATTGCCCTGGGAATATACATATATAATAGTTGTTTATATTATGAGGTGGATGGAACTAGTAAAATAATATTTGCTAGAAGACAAAAACTGAATTTTCTGAAACAGATAACTTATTGTGAAGAAATGAACTACAGGAACTGTTTTCGTTTCGTTGCCTGTCCTAGCAAACTACCACAATATATTGAAACGACACTATTATTTGTAAATTTTCAATGCATTTTCTTTTACAACTAGTGCACTTTTGCATCGGTGAAAATCAATCTCCAAAGCATTGTTCCAATCTTCCCGTGTTAGGTTGTTTATTTTATTTTTAAATGCGTCTAGCGCTCTTCCGGTCGATTAGAAAACGTAAATCGCTTAACTTATACCTTTCAAGTGGAAACAAGAACACATCCTTACGTTCCAGCTCTAGACTGCATGGCGAATGAACCATCATTTCAATGATTTGGGTAATCACATACTGAATCGTTCAATGGGCAGTACGAGGGACGTCTTTTATGTTTTTACAAAGAACTACTTAGTGGTGCTATTAAGATAGGTAATTACTATTTTCGTAAAATTTGACACTTTTTGTTGTAAAAACAGTGGCAGCTTAGGAATTGACCAAGTAGTTTGTGTACAGGGAACATTTAAAAAAAAGCAATTTTCTGAAAGAATAGAAATTTCACGTGAAGATTTCCATTGAATTATTTTTTACGATTTTAGTTAAGACATAATTCAACAACAGTGCATCGAATAGCTTCGTTCAATTTTGAGTAATGAAGTACCATTAGAAAAGACTATTTACATTCGGTTTGAAGAATTTCGTCGTGGTCGTACGTTCGTTAGTGATGATTGTCGTGAAGGTCGACCCAAACTAGTTGATATTTCAAAAAACGTCGATACTGTGTGTAACATGATTGGAAGAGGTCAGAATGTGACTTAGGACAAGAAATCCTAGTCATTAGTCATTTTGTTGATAGTTCCCAAATAAAAAACAAATGTTTGTTTATATATTTATCTAGTTATATTTTCACTGACGAAGGTGTTCCGAAAACGTTTGTAAACGTTCTGAAAATATAACTATCGTTCAAACCAGCCTTGTTTTATTGACCTATTAGTGGTAGAGATCTATCATATAAGATAAGTATAAAAGGTCACGAAATATATATATATATATACAGTTAACTATAGTTGGAAATATTAAGAAAATTCAATCAAGGAACTGAAAAATCCGAACAGGTAACAAAACTTGTGTATATTGGTATGAATCGCAAAGCAAGCAACAATCCATTTCAAAATGAACTGAATAGCACAAGTTGTTCGTTGTTTCTTCAGTTGTGTTGGGTATACCGCAACAATTCCTTCATGGAATTAAAGAACTGAATGGTGGACAAGATTTTTTTTTGCGAGAAGTCACCGACGAAATTAGGAAAAGTATTCGAAAAGCTGGCATCAATCTGCATCATGACACTGGCAGTTCTCACAGAGCGCGTCATTATTTGTGAGAGCAAAATATCGAATTAATCTCCCATTGCCCGTATTTACCTGCTTTATTGGCTAACAATTTCTTACTGTTTCCGAATGTGAAACAAAAATGCGTGAAATCTTCAGCGCCCCAAGAAGCTGTCGAAGCCTTTGAAAACTCTATTGCTGAGACACCAACTTCAGAGTGGATGATATGGTAAAGTATATAAATCTTAAAGGTGAATATTTTGAAATGCTATAAAACTGTTTCTTCCAAAAGACATTTTCTTTCCTAGTTTCTGTAATAACTTAAAAGGCACCCCACGTATGAGGCCGAACATTATCAATACGGAAGACGATCCATTTCTTGAGCGATTTTGAAATTGTACTGAACCATTCAACATCAGAGTATGACGATTCCCCAGTGGTACGTTTCTAGTAATTTCAACAAATGCGGTGGCAATCTTTTGCCTCTGCCTTTTCTCACGAACAACCTTCGTTGGCACTAAGGGTGTGAGTCGAGGGAGTACTTACTTAGAGGCACTAAGTGAAGTATGTCGGTAAAATTGGGGTGATTCAGTTTTGAAGCTGAAGGGTGCGAGGGGTTGACTAACGGATCGATTAAGTAGAAAGTGAGGATGGTCACGTCTACAAAAATATTCATACCCTTTATATCTCTTAAAGCAGCGTTTCTTAACCTTTTCACTGTAAGGGACCATTTTTTGTCTTGCCATGGACCATCAAGTATTTGGCAGTATAGTATTAAAATACATACACAAAAAGAGATGGTAGGTAATTAAAAATTTTATATTAATGAAAAAAACAGAGAAATTACACTTTTAATGTGATTTTTTGTGACCGCATGTTCTTCACTAACTACTAAATCCTTGGTTCAGTGCTGCTTGAGGTCAAATGTATGTCGGGTTTAGCATCCAAGCGATTTATATTTTAATTTTTAATCGTCAAAAGTGCTGAGAAACCCTGCTCGTATAAGTACGTTATCGAAAATAAAGTAAGGTAACGCAAAGCAGTTTCTTGAATTTTCAAGATCAGTGCCTATCTGCGACAAATTTTTGCAATTGCTCTCGTATTGTAACTTGTTCTTGAATTTCATCGGACACCTCGGATATTTTAACAATGAAAATATTGCGGTTTAATTTCTCACTAGCATTTTGTTTTAAACAAGGGTATGTTTCAGCTACAATATGTGCTAAGTTTAACTTGATATACGAATATGTTTTCTGTGCCTTGTAATTTAATATTTCCCGATTCTTGCTGTTGACGATTTATTTAAGCTGCGGAAAAATCTACCAATTAAGCCAAATTTTTGTGAAATGTAAGATTACAGAACTGATCCAACGACTCCTTTTTTCCTTATTATGCAAGAATATTTTAACTTCTAAAAATAGTTCACCACTTTAATAGCAATTTCCATCGTTTCAGAAAAGCATTCCAGAAGAGCGTTGACGGCCATAGCTTGGCGGTGAATAACACAGTGGGCTAGTCCGCTGATGCGTTTTTGTTTTAGTAAAACTGCAAGACTAAAGCGTGAATCAAGCATAGCAGGAGCGCGGCTCGTATAAATTTCAGCGAGCTTTTGCTACATAATGACATGTTTCTTAAAATAGGCACTTATTTTATTCATAATATCAGAGCCTGGAATCGTAGATTCCAGTTCATGTAAAATTAGTAATTCCCCTTTAAAAGTTTAGCAACCATCCAAAAATATTACAATGCTTCCACATTGCGTGACGTCTGTGGATTCATCGCACTGTACCGCAAATCACGGAGTAATTTTAAGCTTTTGTATACCTTGACCTTCGGCGTCATTCGATATTTTTTGGATGGGCGACTTTGAGAAGAGAATTTATCAAAACCTTTTTTGAGCATCTTGTCCCAAAATTTCTTCAGCAGCTGTTAGCAAACATGGCTTTGAAATTCCAAACGATGCCGTCAATATTCCGCCAGAAACTGCAGAACGTGATCCACTCGGTCCGAGCTTCATTTTTTCAAATTATTAAGTTTCCCTTCAAAATACTTACGGGTACAATCACTATAAGCAAAACATCGAAGAATCATTGGAAAAAACGGTTGTGCATAAAACGCATTGAGATCTAGCCTTCCCATCAACTTTTATTGAAGTAAAATAAAATTTAATGCAGATGTACTTCCTTTTCGTTCCTATTTTCCCCCTTCGTTTCTGACGTAGTACCTATAGAGGGGTAGTTAAGTAGGTTTTTGTTATTGGTTTATAATTTATTAAAGGGAGATAAATAACAATAAATTTTTCGTAAATAATGTCGATCAAGAGTGTGTAGGTACATTTGAACGAATAATTTATTCAAAACTCCGCGGAATACTTCCAGTGAAATACTCTCTTACAATTAGAGAGAAACGAACGGTCGACAAGGGTACACGGTCACAACATCGGTCAATACACCCATGTGGTGTCTAAAATATCAAGGAAAAAATAATTCAACAGCGTATTTAAAATGATGAAGGAACAATTTTAGTTATACGAAGTGTAACAATAGTCATTAAAGATGTAAAGAACTAATTTATAGTGTCAAATAAAATTTGTTGAAAAATATCATGGCCTGCTAAAGAGGGATAGCGGAAGGAGGACATCCCTCTTGTAATCAAATAGTTCATAACTCATTTATCCGCATATACATATGTTGAAGGTTTTAATGTTGGTTGGTATGTACTACGTTTCTAAAGTATATACCACAAGTAATAAAAGATGAAAATGAGGAATAAAAGGGCAACTAGAAATATTACTAGCTGATAGTAGCACCCTGCCACCTAGTTAACTGTAACTGTAATTGAGAGAGAGAGATAGCTTATTAATCCGCTGCTTCTACCAATAAACGTAATTCGATTACGCTTAAAATGAAACAAAATAAAGTCCGTTCAACAATTCCAAAAAGTCAAGAAATTGTTGCCTTTTCCAATTCGATATTCGTAGTTTCAGTTTCGAAATGCGCATCCTTTAAGCATGTAAACCTAGCTACACGGAGCAAACCGCATTACAGCAACTCCACGCCGCTGATATATGGCTGAAACGCGCGAATTTTTCAAGAGGAGAGCAAGACAAACATTAACGATTCGACGTCGATCTCGACGTTCGAAATTCGAGCTCAAGCGCCGGCAATCGAATTAGCAATCCGAACGAGATAATAAAATTACACGGGATGCGTCCCGCTTACAGGGCCTCGCCCCTGATCAAGATAAATAGTGTTCGGTAGTTGTTAATCAAATGGTCCTTTTATGCGTGTGTATGTGACGGGCGGACGAGTGCACCCAAGTCAAATGTCAATTAAAGTTGACAGACGTCCGAAAAGCCATCACGCTCGAATCTCGACCTGTCTCTGGGGCTGGTAAATTTGTCTGCGTAAAAAGCGTGCTTGTCAGAGGAAACGGAAATGGGTGAAATGCGATTTCAATAATGGAGTACGTGGAAGTTTGATGAGAGGTAGTTTAAAATTCCCAGCTATTCTTAGAAATGTTTTATGAAAGAAATCAAAGCAGAAGTAAATGAGCAATTCCCATTTAAACGTGTTTAAGGGGGCGGCTGGAGAGTTCACACTCAACGGATGGCACCATAATTGAAAAATGGCACTAATTTGTAGGATACAAAACTGGAAAATTAAACATTCTTTTAAATAAAATCATTAACAAACCGAAAGTGAAAGGAATGAACTTGGGTATGGTTATATTATCAATCTAAAGTATATCGTATGTTCTGTCTGTTCCAAACATTGCAAATTAAAAGAAAATGGTAAAATCAAACAAAATATATTGCAAAACTTTGCTGCGATTTCTGCGTGTAAAATTTGAATATGAAAAATTCGGTATGTATAAAGAATAATTTGTATCCGCAAAGTGAACGAATGACAAGCAGTTGATTTATGAATCCTCAAGACCCTGGTAAAAGTGTAGCCAGTTTTTTCTTTTCAAAGCGCATTTATTGTAATCTACTGTTTTGTTTGCAGCCTTTTTTAAAGTCGGTTTTATTGTGTTTTTTATAAAAATAACGAAAAGCAAGAAATAAGGGATTCTAGAACATAATAAAACGAACAGCGTATATATTGGAAATCTCCACTTCCGATGCCATCCGGACATATAATGAAATAATCGAAGTAACAAGAAATACACTGAAACGTATGCTATGCGCATGTATGGTATGTAAGTATATATGGCTCACTAGAAAGGGTGAAAGATTGTGATTGAATAAACATATATAGAATGTAAACGACGCCCGCGTGCACTTAATAATTTGGCGCCTTTTGACGAATAAGTTGATCAGTGGGACAGTTCACAATAGGGTTGGGACTAAAGGATATTGGATCCACGCCCAAAATTAGTTAGAATCTCAATCAGAACATGTATACCTACAAAAACTGTGCGTTATTTGAAATGATATAAGATATGTAAAGGAAATACATATGAATTTTTCTATTTTAAATTGTCTTTTAAAATCTCCTTTTTACATCTTCTGTCACTTAGAATAAATCGATTATCGGTTTGGGCTACCGCGATATAACTACAATCTTCTTTCCAAAGGTACACTAAGCTAAAAAATTTCACCGACAGCAAACTGAACGCGAAGATCTCGCTACCGCCTACTCCACAAGCGGTGGTGGTTGGTTAAACATTATTAATATTAGGAAAAAGTATAACAAAATCACAACAAAAGGAACTTAAAACTTCTAATAATTGAAAAATACACTTGCGCTAAGAAATTAAGCAGGTTATATACTTAAGTACATTTGTACTAAAAATAATTTGTTTCACTTATATACAAAACACCAAGACGGTATTGTTTTACCCAATGAAATTTACGGCATTAAATTTCTAATACAAAAAATTGTGCCTATGCATAATACATATATACATGAAAATTAAAAGCTAAAAATAAAAAAAAATTGCAGTTTTCTGCTTTTGATTGCCGCAAATTCTTTTAAGATATCCTCTGTATTAATAGCGTCTAAAAGTTCATATTCTATGGACAAAATTGCTAAGGCAGATAACCTTTACTGCAACATGGTAGATCCATATAAATATAAAGAGGTATCATGCGTCTTGTGGCCACTTCTTCTTGCCAACATTATGAAACAGGAAACATATCGCTGTTTCGCTTGTTGAGAGTAGAAAGATGTGCGCCCGCGTTATAAAAGTCAATCATAATCCCTATTACGGCACTTTGGCGATTAGAACTTACGGTATTTATTGTTACTTTATTGTTGATGGAATTGGCCAGTTCATAGAAAAGACCGATTTAAAATGTCATCAGATTGTATAAATGGAGGTTATGTTATTCAAGGTTTAAGAAAATAACATCCGCGAATGTGGCTAAAATTTGAATGTATTTTTATTCATGCGCATTTTTGAGCAGCCTCAAAGAATGAGATGCATAACTATAAGAGATATAATGCGCCAAAGCTATCTTTGCAATCCGTAGAATGTCTTGCAATCAAAGTGAAACAAAACACAAGTGTCTGTTTTGTTTCACTTTGATTGCAAGACGTTCTACGGATTGCAAAGATAGCTTTGGCGCATTATATCTCTTATAGTTATGGATAGATCATGTACTTAGGTGGGATATCTATTGATAAGTAGCAGAACTATCACCTTTTGCACTCAAACAATCCAATCTCCACCACAAAAGTCGCCCCCTTAAGTTGAACTCGTTTATCTCCCAAAAATGAAACAATACGAGGGAAATTTTTTAATTTTCACGGATTTTCAGTTACGAATATATTATTGTATTTCTTGTCTTGGAAAAATCCTATTTAGAAGTTATTCAACTCTTATTGGAGGTCAATTTCAATTTCGCCTTATCTGGTGACTCCCGATTATGGATTAGTTTGAACATCCCGGTTTTTGGGTAATTTTGAAGATTTAGACTACTAATTTTGGGGACAAGTCTGTCATATTCGAAGCGCACCTTTCTGGTAATTTATTACAGTAAGTGTGTTCTTTGATGTTTTCCCATGTATGGGCGAAACACATTCGAATCCGACTTCGGTTTCTTAAAACAAAATCCTGTTTGATAGTAATTTTTACCGTTGTAGTTATCTCAAAGAACTAACGAACGAATTTCTCCTTCAAAATCCACCGTTATGCTTAGGTGTCTTAGGAATACCTCTGTTCGATTACTTTAGGAGTTTGGTTGATGCAGTTCGTCATTGACGGATGTTGAAGGTAGAAATAATGATATAGTTTCTGTCCTAATTTAGCAGAAAATTAGTTTTCTCTCTGAGAGAACTTTTCAACAGACTCAGACCTAGTTTATGGTAAACATTAAGAACGTAAGAATTTGTTGGGGATTTAATCATGCGGAATACGTTTTTCATAATAATGTAAACATTTTTGCCACAAATTGGAGGTGGTAAAAACTTTTGGACGAGATACTTATAACTAACGTTAGCCAAAATAGGTTCGATTCCACCTAGAGAAAGTCGAGTGTTCTGTTCTAATATTTTGTAATGTGAAAGTGTATAATAATCATGTAAGTGAATGGCGTGCGCATGTAAAAAGGGCAAAACATAGACAAAAGAAAGAAAGCAGTTTACCTTTCTCCGTTCGAGGTTTTATACAGTTTTACTTTTTCTGTTAAGTGAATGTAATATTCCGCAAGACGTAATTGATAACGAATATTTTCAAGTGTTGTAGAAAACGTACGTACTTTCTTGCAAATTACTAATTTGGAGTATCCTACGGTATTGTTTACCGCTGTAGAATAATGGTACACCCAAATCTAAAATCGGAACTAAAAATAAGGTATGATGGTTCACAATGGATGAAGAAACGAATGCAAAGAAATAGGGTGCTTTATATATTGTACGAATATTGAAAACAGATTGACAAAAATTACCAAAGGTAACTGCAGAAATAGCGTCCTATTTCATTTGCCACATTGCAGAAATATACATTGGAACCCAAGAAAGTACGTATGCTAGTGACAGATGAAGTTTTATACATGCTAAACGTCGGCACGGTACTGAAAACATGTTTTCCTTGTCACCCTCATATAACATGTTTATTGCATGCTGTCCATCCAGCACCCGACACTGTTAGGTAGCATTATCCTGCAGTTGACGAATTAATCAATAAAACAAAAGTTGTTCTGAAATCTCCTAAGCGAATTTGTGAATCTTACAAATTTTGTCCAGGAATTCCGATGCCATCATAGATTGTTACATAGAGATCGGGAACGTGACTTAATGCAGTTTTAGCTAGCTTTAACTTTAAATCCTCAAGACGACGCGACTAAAGAAAGTCACCAAAAGTTTCAAAATTCCCAAGTTGCAACATGTGTACAACTTATTGCGCAATCTGCACAGTTGTCTTCGGTTACATTAGGAGTTTACCACTTATTGGTTATTAGAACAGCCAGTAACATTTATGCAAATTAATTGATTCTACGGGCCAACAAGTACCGGAAAAAATTGTGGAAAAATCCTGATTACGTCAAACTTCCTGAGATATTTCCCAGTGATATTAATCCTTACTTAAAATTTTGCAAATCATATCTGGATTGATGTGGAATATTCTTTCTTTACATATAGAAACATTTTTAGTGATAAACGATGAATTTAACAGAATCGAACATACAAAGTAATCTCATTGTCCCATTTTACAGCAGGTTTGGGGATCACGTGCACACAGTACTTCTATAACACCAAACGATTTTTCACATAATGCCCCTCCCCATTTGTAATGTTCGTCGAAAGTAAATGCCTTGCATATTTATCCAAGTAAAAGTTATTATATTTTAATGTTAGTAACACAGTCCATAGTTGCTCCGTTTTGTAACGTTCATGTATTTGTCTCCCGTTAATCAAGTCTATCTATCATGGTAATTAAATATATTAGGAAAAGCTCCAACAACTATTATTGATAAAGATTGAACTTATATGTATGTTTTATTAAATAAAGAACTACTGCTACGCAATAATCCATGCTGTGCATCCACAGTTCAAGAAAACTTACTGCCTAAAGAAACCCAGTCGCAATTTCTCTTTCTACATTGTCTTCGGTTCTAATACCATCGAATTAGTGCGCCTTTATTTAATTACGACTGGAATTCACGTTAATTGTGCGCATCTCGCAAAAAATGAAACCTCAATGTTGCCGTTGAGGATGTTGTTTTTGCCGAAGCAGGTCGAGTTTTATATAAACGTACGTTTCCGTTTTTCCTCGTTCAAAGTGTAACGTGGGTAATAACTTTGGGAAACTGAACAAATGCTTTACGGTCGAAGATAATTTTGTGCACCGTGTAAACGAAAATAAAAACAACGCCAATTATTCAACTTCCATTGCCGTCTTCGCGAACGAACAATTATTTTAATTAAGAACAAGGTGAGATGGACCGTATAGGGAAGCTCGAAACTTTGTTCGCCGGATCGTTTTTCCACGGCCAAATGTTTAAAGCAAGAAAGGACGAAGCGTGGCGTTCGCCACGAATAAATGTAGTTTTAGTTCTAATTGGAAGGTCTCAACCTTCATGAGTATATTTGACGTCGACATAATTAATCAAAAAGTTCTTTTCCCGCTTTACTTGAGGGAGTATAAAATTTACAACACCAAGTTACCAGATAAAATATTTGAAATTCAAAACAGTGTTTTATAATAATATACGCGTTTTACTGTGAAAGTTTTTAACCTACCCAGCTTACTGAGTTTGAAATTTTGCAACTTAGAATATCTTTAAACCCCGAGACATTTTGAGTGTACAAGAATTAAAATAACATTAAGCCGCTTTACTTTACTGAAAGTAATAGCTAGTCGCAAGTTGTAATTTTAGTAAATGCCATGGTTGCTCATTTTTTACTTATGATTATGCTATCTGATTATTCAAATACTAAGATGTAATTCCAAATACTTGTACCTATATATATATAGTGAAACTACAAATATATAAAGAGAAACTGACGTATGCCCGTCATCTGCGATATAAGAAATTCCTACCAATAAGTCAAACTGGTTACTTTAAATCGTTGCTTGAGAAACTGTCATAAACTTCAGGACAAAAACTCCATAAATTATCTGATTTTGTTTAATATTTGCACACTCTTCCTTAAAATTCGGAATGATAACCATAGTTTTCTGTGTCTTTCTGCATTACAACATATTCACTGAAACTGAAATGAATCAAACTTACCACTACCAAGCGTTATTTCAAACTACGGCGAAGCCAATTTCCGATCGGCGTACTGAATTTTAATGCGCTCATTAGCGATTATTTACACTTGAAAAATGATAGCAAATTACCGCATTTCTCGATTATAAGAAATATCTTCGGGTAACTAAAGAATAGTGAAAACAAAATATAGAAAATTGCAAAAATCAAGGAAGTGGTATGAATTGTAAATCTTACGGAATAAATGACCTCAATACACAAAGCAGTTAGAATTTTTTGCTAAGTAGATAATAAGAGGGATTGCAAGGACTGTGGTGTAATTTACTGACACAAATATCACATCGGTAAACTCCTCACCACACAATTGTTTATAATAAAATCGGTGACACCTGTTTCGCTAGGTCGAGGCAAGCATCTTCAACAACCGTATACCGTATAAACCGAAGTGTATTATAAACAATTGTGTGGTGAGGAGTTTACCGATGTGATATTTGTGTCAGTAAGTAGATAATGAAGCTTCGTTACCTGTTTTTAATGAATACCCGCAGGCAGTTCGAAGGGTTACTCCAGTTAATCCGAAAATCAATTTGCGTGTAACAAGTCGAATAATTTAGTAGGAAAATGTCATTTGTGAAATAAACAAAAAACAAGTTTAAATAGTTCCAGCAGCTTAAAATTACGAGGGGTTTATAACTTGTACAGTGTTTAAGTCTTGTTTAAGAATTAATAAGCTAAAATTTATTTCAAGTCTTACTTTGAAAATTAAACTGTTTGGTACTTTATGTTTGACACCCTTAGAAAAGATGAATTATTTTCGCAAAAATTTTTGTACAAAATCTGGAGAACTCTAAAATGGATTGATATTGATGTACTTCATGAATTACCATACTTATAACGTGAGCAATAGAGTTATAAAAGGTACAAATTTTTTAATTTATTTTAGAATTTTTGAGTTAGAAAATACATTCCATCTCATACATTTACCCCCAGATATTTAAGAAAGGGCACTGGCATTTGTAAAAATATGGATACAGTGCTTTAGAGGATATTTATAATTCTCACGTTCGCCAAGGTGTAGAGAATTAGTCATTTCTCGGGTTCTATCTTTTTATTGCAGTAGTTTTACTTTTTCCGTTCAATATGGTTTTGCTTCCAAGCGTTTAACAGTAGTGTGTTATAACCCAAGAAATTACAGAGACATTGGATCGTGTAGGAAAGGAAACATGCGGAAGAGTTTTACGAAGCAAAATCGTTTCTTTACATAATTTTCTGAAGCTAACTAACCGGACATTAGGCTAAGCATGACCGAAGTTAGTTTAGATTCAGATTAGTATTGAAACTATTCATCAGGGACTTCGTGAATCTGTAATGCAATATTCATCTACAATGATGAAGCGGTGTATAACTCCTCATTGTCTTGTTTGGGCAACAAATCATCGCGTTATTGGAACGATGCACTAGGAGTCGAATCCCATTGAGAATATGTTAAACTCTCTTTCCGTCTCTCTTACTCTTTTATCGTTTGATACCGTTAAATATTGAGGAGCCCTCAGCATACTGAAATTGCGCGAAAAAATATTAAGTGTTGAGGATTGCTACGTACCTCCTTGAAACACCGTACGTCCTCCCAAAATTGAGCTTCTGTTAATCATGTCCTTATAAATATCTTGTGAACGTTAATAGAATAAAATATGGAGGATTCTCTATATAACGACCTAATAAACTAGGTGAATTAATGGGCAGCTATCAAGTAACTGTGTAGAAGCTTACAAAGTAAGCACCACTTAAATTTTTACTAACTTTGTAAGCTTTCGCACAATTACTTGATAGCTGCCCAGTAACAGACCTAATTCATTAGGTCGTTTATTATTTTATTAAGGCTTTGGCTCTTGAAAATAGTTTACTACCTGTGACCGTTGTCTATCGCTATTGATTTATTATATGACAAATGCTAAACAGTGTAACGCATTCTGTATTTACGTGATATCTTCTAATAGAAGGTAAAAATATTCTGGTTGAAGGGCCCTGAAGACGATCACTTCTTTGTCATATGTGATCTTGGAACTGTGTCCTATGTTCAGGAAATTTTAGTGTTGCCTGTCTACCAGTGAATGATGTAAGTGGGGTACTGATGCGCAATATATGTTGCTGATTACAGTTAGTAACACATAGCACACACGTAAGGACATGAGAATTGACACATGGAATATGGAAGTGGTAAGGAAGTTCACCTACCTGGGAAGCATAGAAGGGCACTCTGCTTCCTTCACACACTCATCAATCCTAATTTTGTACACAGAGACACAAAGATACTTGTCTGAAAATCATGAAAATACCAAAACGTATTGAGGAGGGAGGAATGGAGGAAAACAGAGCGAAAGCCCAGTACGTGTTTGGCGGATCACGTGTAAAAGAATGCTGAGAACCTACCGGGGATAAAGTATTGGAAGAAAGCTGGAGGAGATAGAGATGGTTGTAGACGCCGATTGAAGGAGGGGAGAGGGAAAGAGGGGGCACTATCAGTATGTACTAGTTCGTTTTAGTATTATTTACGGTGCACCGCGAGAAGACGTACAAGTTCTACACCCCTAACACAGTGTTACTCAAACACCCTCTAGTGTTGGTTATATTTTGATCAAATGAGAAATTTGCATATTTCCAAAATGACACACGTGCATTGGTGTTAACTTTGACTTTACTTTTGGCATGGGGAGTAGAGGTTGCGCATTTATCGGATTTTTGGATAGGCATATTTCTAAGCAAATTTGTTACACCACCAATGCCTCTGGTCCCAATTCTGCTTTTGCTACAGTATACTAAAGCTTGTATAGAATTAACAGCTAGTTCTGTATATTTTCTATATCTCTTACCTGCATTAATTAAAAAAATACTCATGTGTAGGGTCACTATTCACAGACCTTAGTGTTTATAGTTTGTCACTATTATCATTTTAAGCGCACATCCTTAACTGCAACTCAAAATATTCTTTTCCTCTCAGTGCATGTTAGTTAACCGACTGTGCTGCTTTGAGTTCGAATTGAGAAACCATAAATTCAGTTAAAATAGGTTCATCTAGACGGTTTCCATCCACATATTAACCATAACCAGCTCATAGTGTAATGCAGGTGTCGATGTCATCTTAATATTAATAATAATTTGTTACCCAACTATAAATTTTCAGAACATTCTGAATCATATGGGTTATCGGTGACTTTATCATAAGATTCGTTCTTGGGGTTACTAGCACGAAAGTTGGTATATTGTGAGCAGATAAATGGGACACGTGAAGCTTAACCTGCGACATTAATTCTGCACAATCATTATTGCTATGAATAAGTTTGAATAAAAATCTTGCGCTATGAATTTCTCTTCTAGACCGTAAAGACTGCATATTATGGAGAGATAGCAAGAATTCGTAATTAATACCTCTGTCAGGATAACTGCCATTCAACTTGAAAGTCATGTATTTCACGAACGTTCGTTGAATACGTTCAATCGACAGATATTGTGTTGCATATAAGGGATACAAGATAATAGATGCGTATCCAACTTTACTGGAAACAAATGTATAATATAAAGTTTTAAGAAGGGCCATGCTGTTAAAATATCACGACGCTCTCATAATGAATCCCAGGCTTTTTGAAGGAGATAGATCCATTAATTCTATATGGTTGCCGAATGTTAACAGTGCATCAAAAGTACCACCAACATCTCTCACAGATTACACCTTTTTTAGTAATTGACCATTCATAATGTAGTTGGATGGAACAAGGTAATTTTTCCATGTAAACGACGTGAAAGAATACTTATTGATATTTAAGTTGAAGTTATTTTCTTTGGACCAGTTGATAATGATGTCAATACAATTTTGCAGTTTAAACACATCATTAGCATCTTTAATCGACGAATGGATTTTAAGATCGTCAGCATATCGCAATGTATCACAGTGCAGTGCTGTTAACAAATCGTTAACGTATAAGTTAAAAAGCATAGGTCCCAGGTTTGAACCATGAGGCACGCCTGACGTCGCGATATATTCGTATGACCTGTATCCACTATAGAAGACGTAATTACATCTATTAGTGAGGTATAACCGCATGAATTTATTTCAAGACGGTGCAAAACCAAAGTAATGTAATTTGCTCAACAAGACACTCGTATTATGGTTAATGGTATCGAAAGCACGAGAATAGTCGGTATACACGATGTCAAACTTTCCCTGATCATCTAGAGCTTTACTAATGTATTGTGTAAATATTGCAAAATTAATGACTTTAGAGCGGCCAGACATGAAGCCATGCTGGCTTGGAAAAATATGTGATCATACATTAAAATAGATCGAGGTGTATGTGTAGCACTTGTTCAAAGATCTTAGCTAAGTAGGAGATAATTGCAATTGGACGATAGTTAGTACTTGCAGAGGCTTCACCCTCCTTGAACACTGGAACAATTCTAGCCCGTTTCTACTTATTGGAAAATGTTGATGTATTAATTGCAACATTTATTATTTTAGCCAAAGGAATAGATAAGATGAATCTAATATCTCGAACCAACAAGCTAGGAATGAGATCATTACCTGACGTGTTTTTATTCCGAAGAGAAGCCATGATTTTTAAAAGGATATCCTCCGTAATGAGCGAAATGTTGATACATGTGGATATAGCGACTGTGTGGGTAGAGTGTGGTTGTATAGTGCTGAATATACACATAAAAAGACATTAGCAACGGCGTTAACAATTTCGTGTGAATTATTCAGTTTAATTCTGTTATGAGATAGATTACCTGGTAAGTTTAAATGGATCAGTTTTAATTATTTTTTCGGTACGACTGATACAAACTTTGTACGCATCATAAGTTAACAAGTTATTCATCACAAAACGATACATTACCGATTTGCCTCCATTTATGTTTATAAGAATAACTTGAAAGTGGTTTTGATGTCGTGTGTAAAGCAGGGACGAAGCGTGAATGCTGAGTACAGAATTTGAGGACGTGAGCTTTAGGAGCGTAGGAAAGAGCATATTGTAAAAATTATGAAGTGCATGATCAACATGAGTAAATTTGTCCATAAATGACCAATCCAATTGTTGTAGGTTGCGGTGTTGGTTAGTCAAATTTGCAGCACGAAAGTTATAGCCGCTACACAGAGTTGAGGGAAACTTATAACGACGAAATTCGACCTGAAATCCACATACCTACGTATACAATTATAAAATTCAGTCATGTTAGACGGAAGTAAAGCATGTTTGGATTTTGTCATTTCGATAAAACTCAATTCTTCTGTACTTATATGACGTCCATATTGAGCAAATTTTAGTGTGATATCATAATTACGTATGTATACCTTTTATGTTTACATTCGTGTAAGGTACAATAAACGTAATAATGACTCATAATATATGTAATGGGTGTAATATGCACCATGCTTCCTCTATTAACCGTAATCTCTCTGTATTTTCTTCACATTCTTATTGCTTTTGTTTTCCTAACCTAATAAAACTTTCCGCTGTAATTAGATACGTCACGCTAGGATATTGTAGGAAGATATTGATTCTAGTGTGCCATATAAACTTCGCGTAATTAAATGGTCTGGCTGCTTTCCTGACAACGTAATAGCTCTGATGTCTATCCCATAATTAATATTGGTCTAGTACAGCCTGGTTGAATTTCTTTACATATTTCGACGTCGAATTAAGTTCTTTTGACAATATCCAAGAAACTACGGTAAACGACCTGTATTGTCCGATTCTACCCCATTTTAAAAAGGAAATTGAAAGAACTCATTCGTCAAGGGAGGAAAATTTCAAGCAACAGACATCCCGTTTGATCAAGTCCCGTAGGAATACTTTCCGCTTTAGATTTTGGCTTCCATTCACCGGAATTGTGTCGGTGATAACAATGTTTACCGTTAAATAAGTAAGAGGAGGCCGGAATACAAAAGAATTTCCTTCGGCATGACCTACATGCATACGGCTCTCGAAAAGAAATTAAGGTAGTTCTTCGAAGAGGGAATATTGTACTTGCACCGCCGTAATTACTTCGATACAATTTGAACTAACGCGAGAAAATTGTCGCGGATGGTAGAGCGTTCTTCGTCGGTAATTGCGTTTTAAATTTTGCTACGGAAACTTATTCCTTTCCGGGGACGGAGGTGAGGACTTTGACCGTTTCTGCGCGAAATAAATTTTCATAAAAAGCAAATTGGAACGTCGTTATGCTGTGTTTCAAGAAGGTCGAAATCATTACGAATAAACTAGGAGGGATTCCACTTTTTATTTGATGTAAGAACTTATGTTTGAAGTTGCATCCTCTGGTACGGCGATTCCAATTTAAATTATATTTGAATTACTAGCGCTAACGCATGGAATCGAGTGGCATTCATTATGGGGCCATCATTGGCGAATGTAAGGAACGAGGAAAGTAAAAAGGGATATAAGAGACGAATATGAAGGCGTGTTTGATGCGAGGAAACAGGGAATTACTTATAGCTGATGGAATTGAATTGGAATACAGCAGAGAATATGACAGCAGATGGGAAATGTCAACAGGACAGCTCTCAGAAAAAGAAGTTACACACCACAATGGGTACAGTCAACATTTCAGGGCTAGTACTCAAGCAATCAAAGACAAACGAAGTAAATAGGGGGTCGCAACACATTTCGAAGAGAAACTTCTACCAGAATATAATATGAAGTAATCTGATTCATTCACATAAAATTTTTCTGAAATTGCAATGCTTTTGCTGATAACGAATTGTGTCCTTAAATAAGATTTTATGCAAGTTCGTAGCAGATATACAATTTATTCCTGTCCTTAACTTATTCTCAACTTTCTCTGATGCAGTTTTATTTATATTTATGTTAATGATGTATTCAAGCATGCACGGTTTTAAGTTAAAAACCTGTTCAAGAATTTAATGATCCGATTATGCTTTCATGTTGCAACGGTACGTGCCAAATGCGGCGATCTCTATGAAATATGTGTAATTGAAGTTCCCTTCTTGCACGTATACCTGCAGATGTTGAATCGATACAGGTAGCAATGTATGTACTTACATATGCTGCTCTCATTATCCTTATCGTTATAAGGCGTATGCCATTATAAGTTTTTACTTACAGTCTAACCTTTTATAAAGCAATTCGGATATTTCAGGATACCTTTCATGTCGTTTTGTGTAAATGCAACGTGTAGGTAGGATGATTGACTTGCACAGTACATGTAAGGACTTTTGAAAGTTCACTTCAACTGCAGATGTTCAACTACAAAGTTGGCTTGTACAGTTTGCTTTGAACTTCAAGGGGCCCTTGTGATGGGATAACAGCAAATGTATATTACACTTGGACAATGTAAGTGTAAAACGTTGTATACAGGGCGATTTGTTGCAAATTCCAAAAGGGATTTGAAGTTATTTATATAAACGCAATGGAATATATTGCTTTTGGTAGTGTTAAAGATTAAATACAAACCACTAAGCCATGATTTTTAACAAGCAATCTCGGGCGAAGTTCAGATGGTATGTGCAATATGTATAAACCTATTTCTCGTTTTACCTTTAACAAATAGGTAGCGGTGTATGCGGTGGAGGATTATAGACGAGAAACGTGCTCGTGGGTACAAAGTATAGGAACTGTATCCCTCTTTAAAATATTCCAGATTAAGGGCTTCAAAGTGAAGCAAATATCAGAAAGATTTTATTTATTTATACAGTATCTTAGTAGAAGATGGATACCCCAATGTAATCGAAAAACAGAACTATATAACTCTCTAAGAGTTCTTTCTGTAGCACTGCTATGAAAATCAAAGGTAAATACTGAAACCCTGTTAAGGAGAACAGGAAAGGGATATCATAAATTGAAAGAAACAACATCAAGAAAGGTAGACAGATTTCGATCAACAATGAAGGCACAGACTTTCCTCAAGGAAATAATACATATCAAGAGTTGGTGTCAAACTTACTTAATTTTTGTATTAACTCCAAAGAAAACAAAATAGTAATGGCGAATGAAGGCAAGTTCTAAAACGATTCGCAGCTAAATGAGAATGCATTGATTTAGTGACGGTCATAAATCTTACTCCGAGAAATAAAATTCCCGTCCTGTGATTGGAGAATCATCAACTCCCTGCGACCTACCCGAGTATTTCTTTGATGAGGCAAATATTCTAACACTATCCTTTCAGGCAATTCATCCTTAGTCAGTATTATATTATATTATAAAATCTACAGTAGATATCACTGACTAACCATGAAATAGTAATTGTACAATATTTTGACTTCATTTTTTGAATAGAAATGACACATTCTCAAGATAAATGCAAATATATCAAAATTCTGAGGTCAGAAGGAGACGTGTCCGGTATTTTATATGGATTAGCTCCTGTAGATTTTACATTAAAACCTATTTTTTTGGCCAAGGTTTCCGCTGAAAGATGGAGTCCTATTGAGGAGAAATATTCGTGAAATTTTGTGAAAATCTACACAAAAATCCCATTCTAAGGCGAAACGCAATGCTAACATCAATTAATAGGTTAAATAAAGGGCTCGAGTTCATATCCAGCTCAACAGGAACGAAACTCCAGCTAGAGGGCAAAAAGAGCTCTACAAACTATCGAATTGCAGAAAGCCTGAGCCTGAAGCTGTTTTAAAGGAACGTGTTCTATAAGCGGTTCAAACGTTGACGGAACTCTAAAGTCTATGTCACAGTCTATTGAGGATAGAGATAGAGGAGGCCAATGACTAACATTGCAAACAGAGAGAATCTCCAGAAACTAATGAACATGAAGGATGCAGTAACTTAATAGAAAACTGTTTTGGTGATCCAACTTAGTAAAGCTGGAACGATAAAAATGTTCTTTTGGCGATTTGTTAAGTTTATAAATTGTTAACGTTGCTATAAATGTCTACTAAATTGTCTCACATGCGATGACTCTTAGGGCAAATCCTTTGTTATTTCCACACCGAGAGCTAGTTAACATTGCCGATGTATTTTTAAAAGACGAAAGAGGAAAGAGTTTCATCTATCCAACTGCCTTCTGTATAGAAGAACCACCGTCAATAGCATTTACGCGTTGTCACAATGAAAAATGAAGATGTGTGGCTTACAACAGTTTAGAACAGTCTCGTTTATGTCATTGATGCAAGAAAGAGCTGTCAAAAATCAGATGTAATAAAAAATTAATACTCTCTGTATCACTCCCAAATAGTTTATACAAATATGTAGGTTGCCATAGTCTTCTAACGTGTGACATTGTCGCATGTTTATTAACATTAGGAGAATATCTGAAAGTGGTACACCATGTAGAGCCAGCATCGATACTATTTCAAATTGATGTACAGTCATCCGTAAAACTAATCGAGTAAGATAGTTAGAGCTTGTTAGCAAGTATCAATTTCTCACACCGAATCGCATTTGCTGCCATCATTAAAAAAGTTACTGGCTGCAGTTCCATGAAAAATTAAAAACAACAAGGAAGTCAAACTAGAACCTTGTGGAACAGTCATTGTAAATTCATGACAAGATGAGAAATAGAAGACTCTCTTTTGGTAACTCTAAGCTTTCCAATTATTTTTAATAGTTTACATCATTTTGTAAGGGAAGAACATTAAACATAAAAAGTGCTTCTTCGAAGCTGAAGAATGAAAACTCTAGAGGAATTCGTTTCTAGAGCTTTTAATGGATCTGTAAATATCTTAGTTTATGTCAGGGCGGTTGGGATTAAAATTTATTTGTGTTTCCTGCATTTCATGAGACAGCGTGTCTTCGAAAGATGGTAGCATATCTAACGCTTTTAAAATTTACGATCATTTTTTACGGCGTTTCAGTCATAACAATTATAGAAGTTGCAAGTTGACTTGAAATCTTGTACTCGCAGCAAAATATTTAGGATTTTCGAGGTCCATACATTCAATACATTTGTTTCTCTAGGTCATAAAGAGGAAACAATCATTTCGAACAAAAATTATAATGAAATGTAAGCTGACTCTAATAAACCTTTTGAACTTATACCTTAATGCCCTAAACTCTATTGAAGCTTATGTATGACTCAACATCACGGACGTAAAGTACTTCCACCCTGGGAGGATTGTATGTTCGATCCGATCATAAAACTAAGTCGCGAGCGTATAGTTTCACAAACAATTTCCAGGGAAGATATCTAATCCGATTTAAAACGGCAAAGTTCGAAACAGACGTTAAACGAACATCAAATAAACGCATTAAAGTGTCAACTTCATTTGGTGTAAAATTGCGAATTAGTAAAGTCGTACTAACTCAATTTATCGGCCATAACTTCGAAATTAAACGTCTACATTATTCTAGCAGAATGTGCTCTGTGTATAGTTCCGAAACGAGCGATTATAAGTCCCCGTTCTTATGAATCAAATAAAATTCCGGGATGCAAATGGGCCGTAAAATTTTGTTGCTTGTTTAGCGTAAGTGAATATTCTCGCGCTTCACAGTGCATAGGCTACAAGAGCACTAGGAAAGTATTAAATTAAGCACTAGCTACGAAGTAGATACTTGATGAAGACGGCGTTAAAAGCTACTTCGCCACTAGGATAACGAGTAACAAGCGACTATCATCGCAGCTGATGTACGTAGCTACTGTTGTATTATCAAAGGATCATGCTACAAAAGGGGGCCAACAGTCTGCAGGTAAGGTAACACAAACGAGCGAACGGGCCATATATCTACAATTTATCTAGTCTTTACACGCTTTAGCGAATTTTATTACGGTGCTCTCTTAGCTCGAGTTATATTTTCAAATTAGAGACACGTTTTCTGTTTATATGTGCCAATGAAATCTTTATTTTCTTGGTATTTAGCCCATATAGCCCATGGAGGGATATATAGGGGGAGATAAATGCTTATTTGGATAAGAGCAATTAAAATTTAATGTGACTGTACCTACTCGGTAATGCTCCCTTATAAGTAGGACGCTGCATAAATTTCCGGAATCGGATTCTGCTGGTATTGTGGGACTGTCGTAAATTCCATCAGAGGAGTTTTACATTTTCAGGATAGAATTGTATTGATAATATAATTGGAACACTATCAATTCAAAAGATGGTTACATTGTTAATTTTTTGCTGCATAAAAAAGGCTGATTTTAAATATTTCAAGAACTTCGAGAAATACTATTTTGTTTCTTGTATCAGGTTTAGTTATTGAGATAGACAAAAATTAAATATTTCATATATTTTCATTCGTATTGCCACAATAAACCTTCTGAACAGACCTTCTTCTTAATTTTAGTTGTTTATTGCATTTGTTTTTTGCTTCCCTAATCTTTCTAGGTAAGAAGCTATTTATTTATAATCTTACATTTCCCTAATTACCCCCAATGGTTTCCAAGAATACCGACTTTAATGTGTATAATAAACAGTTTTCAAGAACTTACATCATAAAGGATTTATGAAAATAGCGGTATAATTCGTATTTAAAGTTTACTTTTTAATAATATCTACATAAATAACTATAAAGATTTCATCGTGTCAACCCTTGATTCAGTTTAAACTTAAGCTTTCTTGCAAGTGTGTTTGTTCGAGAAGTGTTGTTATAATCATGGTTTCTACGAGCAGACGCAGTTGTGTTAATTATCCAGACGTTATTTGCTATACATGTGGCGAATACATATTAAGAGAGAGTAGAAAACCAATTTGTGAGTTTGTGAGAAAGGCATACATGGCCTATTTTGGTGTTCATCTAAGAGATAAAGATAAAACTTGGGCTCCACATGTTACCTGCAAATTATGTGTTGAGAACCTGCGCCAGAGGTCTCAAGGACAAAGAATGTTTCTGAAATTTGAGATTCCAATGGTGTAGAGGTAACCAAGAAACCAATTTTGGCGATAGTTACTTTTGTCTAGTGAATATAAAGGGGATTAATCGAAATAATCGACATAAGTGGACATATCCAAATTTGGATTCAGCGAGAAGATCTATTCCACATTCAGAAGAAATACCAGTTCCAATATTTAGTAATCTGCATATATTACCAGAAGATGATGATACAATGTCTTCTTATAAAGATAACAGTAGTGACTTTGAAGGAGACTCAACGTTGTTGGAGATTTAAACCTTTCAGGGACGTCTTTGGAGTTGCTTGCTTCTAGACTTAATATACAAAAATTCTTTTTCCTGAGACAAAAATTACTTATTACGGTAATAGAAAAAAGATCTGCTGCCATTTTATTCTTAGGAAGATAACTTGGTATTTTACAACGACATAAAAGGACTGTTACAAAACATGGATATATCAGAGTACACATCAACTGATGGACGACTTTTTGTAGATCGTTACAAAAGACGTGTGAAGTGCGTCCTTGTACATAATAATACAAAGCTGAAAGAGGATTATAAAACAATATCTCTACTTCTGAAAAAAATTAATTATTACACAAAAGGGTGGAAGATATATGTTGATCTAAAAATGGTAAATTTCCTTTTAGGACAACAATGTGGATATACAAAGTATCCTTGATGTTTGTGGCTTTGGGACAGCAGACCGAAAGATCAACATTGCATAAAAAGAAATTAGCATAATAGATACGCTCTAGTAGAAGGAAAAGCCAATGTTATTAATGAAGCATTAGTAGAACGAGAAAAAAATATTTTACCTCCCTTGCACATTAAATTAGGGCTAACGAAACAATTTGTGAAAGTTTTAAATCAAAATGGTCTTTGTTTTCAATATCTGGCAAATCAGTAATGAAAAATTAAAAGCAGGAATATTTGATCGACGTCAGATAAGGCAACTTATAAAACACCAACACTTCACAGAATCAATGACTGAAATTGAGTCCAATGCATGGTCTTCTTTTGTTGAAATTGTGCAAAATTTTCTTGGTAATTAATAATCTGAAAATTACGAACAAATAGTGGAAGCTAAGGTTAATAAATTTAAAATTTTCGATTGTCACATGAGCATTGCGGCCTATTACCTCCACAATCATTTAGAGAGATTTCCTGCAAATCTTGGCGACTTTAGTGAGGAGCAGGACGAACGTTTTCAGCAGGATATCATAATAATGGAAGAAAGGTACCAGGGAAGATGAGACACACACATGATGACTGATTACTGCTGGAGTATTAAAAGAGACAAACCCTTTTAGATATATGCAAGAAAAGCGCTCAAAAGGAAGTTTTTACATTAGATACCAACTGCTGGAAATATTTATTTTAGGTAATAACATTTGTAAAGATTTGTTTTGTAGAATAAATTGATTTTCTCTTTTATTTGTGCATTTTTGTATAGGTTGTATTGGAACCAATATTTATATGGAGGAATAAAACTGGCTAAATACAAATACGTGTTCTCACGAACTTATAGAGAAAATCTGATGGTACTTTAGACTCAGCCCACCAAAATTAGTTAAGGATAGTTAAAAAAGTTCAGCTCCAAAATATATGTTGACCAGTGTAATTAACAAAAACCGCATGTGATATTCAATCCGATCTAGCTGAACCTACCAGACCAAAAATATAATTAAAGCGAACAGTAAGATCACCTTGTCTGAATGTATCCTATTACGCTTATTTCCGGGATTCTTCGCGATCTGAAAATGAAATCAAACCTACGTTACAATGCAATATGCTCGTTATTCCGTTCCAGACCATGCACAACACAAACATCGCCAGAGTATATTACAATCCTCGGAACAATCGACAAAATTCACAGAAAGCATCGTAATTGATATCTTTAGAATATACATTCGGAGCACTAAAGATATAAGCGCTTGATTCAACATATTACATATTTTCATATGGCTAAATTAAAATTTTGCAATTTTTGTTGTTCTAACTGAATTGTTAAAGTAATGTCTTTATTACCGGGTGAACTGATTTTGACGACTTGGAAGAATTTTCAATTGAACGTGATTATTATGACGGCTTCAAAGATTTCTTAGAAACTAGTTACATTTTGTTTTCTTATTTATGTGCCAAATTTTAACGTTAATATAAAGTAAATCAGAAATTAATAATCAATAATCAAAAATAAAAACACACTTGGCTGAATTTCATTAGTTTTATTTAAATTGCTCTAACAATTGGTTCGGTATGATTACATACCATTCTCAAAGAGTGGAATATGACTGAGAATGGTATGTAATCATACCGGAACAATTGTTAGAGCAAACTAAATAAAACTAGTGAAATTCGGCCAAGTGTGTTTCACCAAGAAGCAACGGCCACATCAATAGATAGAATTAATAAGCATTCTAATTACGAAAGAAGACTGATTGAAGGAATTCTTATTTGCCAATTATCCAATTTCATTCTTCATTGCACTACTTGTTTTCGTAACATTGAGAGTGTTATTTTAGACCAAAGGGGGATTGAATGCCATCGCTTGTCGAGGAAGAAAAAGGACACGTCGGGTGTTTCGGTCGGGTTAATTCGAGTTGATGAAATCTGAGAAGAGTCGGAAAATTTATTTAACTTCTGGAGTCAAATCCCTTGTATTAGCTTGTAAGAGAAAAGGGAAAGCGACGTCATATATTACGTAATATTAGGTTACAGTAGGAAGTAAATTCCATGCATCATTAACGCGTGAGACAAATTTTGGTGTCGTCTCCTACTAGTTGATGGATTGGTTTATAAATTCGTGACTGCAGTGTGTTACAAAGAAAAGTTGAGGGAATGATTGGAAAGTATTGCGAAACTTAGTACTTGATGCTGAGTTTTATAACAGCTATTATTGATCACAGTTTAACACTTTACCATTATGTCATAAATTGGATTTTTAATAAACATTGAAATAAGATCGCGTGCATGGTAAATTTGTTGTAGCAAGTACTATTCTTCTAGCATTACAGTATGTAGTATTATTAGGACGGTGTTTAATAACTGATGCCTCAAGCTATTGAATTTCTGCTCAGCCAGTGTTAACACAATCGATTCCAGCATTTGAAAACCGTTGCAAACATTTTCGCAGTTTTCAGTAATTCTCTACGTAACCGTGACGATTTAAATTTCATTTCAATAGTATTTGGAACGTATCATCAGATATACAAGAGCATCGCCAAATCCATGTTCTTGATTCCAGTCTACTTTCCAAGTCGTGCTTCCCTAAGATATGTAGATCACTTTCCAGAGATAGAACGGTTCCGTTAGCTTCCTAAAAAATCTATGAAAACGCAGTATTTGGCGAAGAAAGGGGTAATTTGAAAAGGGAAGAAAAACAACTTTTAATAAATATAAAGTCTCTCAATGCTCGTGGCGTGAGCTATTTGACTGGATATTCACCGTCTTTCGGCATCATCTTTAGGGTAGTCTGGATGTCCTTCAACACCTGTCCAATACGTTGGACTATCACTAAGGGCGGCGTGCGATCTCGATCTAGCTTCGCCAGCCAAGGGTGGCAGAATAGGTTCTAGCGGTCGAGGCCCAGACTCAGGTCGGATACGTCATGATCAGATAAAGCATCGAACGCTGGATTTGGGTTTAGGTCGACAGAGAAAGTGGACTGACATAAGGGGATAGAGGCACCGACTGTACATGTGGTCACAAAGTGTGAGTGCGGAGAGACTTCTAAGTATTTGGCCGTTGGACTGTAAGGAATTGCAGTCTTGTCTTCAACGATATTATCGAGGGATGGACGGCGTCTTCTGCTGAAGCGGACGGCCAGTATCTTTCCATTGTTTATTATAATTCTCCATTTGGAAGCCCAAAAGCCGTAGCAGCAAGACTGTGGTGGCCATCTGATCATTTTGATCAAATTGTTATCCTTTGGAATATTGGACTCTGCGTCGTATATACATGTCTGCCAGATGTCTCGTCAAAACAGAGGACTTTCCTTCTTGGGAATTAATCTCGCCCCTTGGGTCATGTACGAGTAAGTTGCGTTTATCATTTCCGCTTTCCATCGTACGAGTGGCCCTGAAGAGTGATCCATGATAGGAAGGACAATATTTCAGTTGGTCTAGCGACGGTTCCTGTGGTCAGACAAAGTCTAGTGTAACTCAAGCAAAATCGTTCGGAAAGAGGATGGACTGAACACTGCTTTTTGTCTCCCTTGAATGGTTGACATCAGGAGTAATAGTGTTAACATGACTTCGCCGCCTCCTCCAGGTAATTCCCTGGGCGATGGCTGTAGAGATGTTCTCCGTAGGAGCAGAAGCCTCGATAAGTTCTTCCGTGGATAGATTGAGTGGGGTGGCTGGTATCAGTCGTGCTTCCGTAAGCAGTAGTTGGAACTAATTTTACTGTTCTTTGATAGCAATTTTATGGTTCTTCTTGCCAGTATAGTAAATTACTCAGAGTAAGTACATTGCCTTCCTCGGCCTAAATGATGACTTGGTGTCTCTTGAAATAAAGAACAAAAGTGTGCAACGCTTTATCCTGTATGTAAAAGTAAACTGTAAAATATCGTGATGGACGAGTTACTTGTATATGGAAAATAGGTATTTGGTAACCAAAACTGTTCATTTCGAAATATGTTTATACTAATTTTCCCTCTGATTAAGTAAGTGCGTCTAAGAACTAAAATTTCTACGCTGACACCGACTTCTACGTTGAGTATCATTTATTATATCACGATATATCATGATCTTGATAGCAAGCTTGTTCAATTATTAATTATATATAACAATTTTTAGTTTTAGACTGACTTGAGCGTTTATATGATTATCTACATAAAGATGACAATTACTATCTATCTAATCTAATATACTTAAACGAGCAATTCTTGTATATATATATATATATATATATATATATAGAGAGAGAATTGGTTTCTCGAAAACGGCTCTAACGATCTAGCATGGTCCCGATCCCGGGAAGATCCATTTTGACCCGGTGACATTTCTGGTATTGCGGTATATGAAATTGGTTATCGAAAATGACTTTAGCAATTTTTATATAATTTAGTATCTGGGGATTTTCGAGAAGACAAAATTGAGCTAGCATAGTCCCGGTCCTAAGAATGTTTTTTGTCCCACTTTTACCTATTTCTGCGGTACATAAAATGTGTTACCGAAAATTACTCTCAAGATTTTGTTACAATTTAGTATCTGCGAATTTTTGGGGACGAAAGGCCGGTTTAACATGGTCCCGGTCTCGATTCAATCCATTTAGTTCAGGTTCTCACCAATTTAGGCCTAAACGTGGGTTAGCAACTTTTTCAATATCATGTAACCAAGCGAAATTATAAGTAATTAAAACTGTACTACTAAACCATAGATGGCGCTGAAAGTAGTATGTTAATAAAAGAAAAATATCTACGAAAACTAACAACAACATGTAAACTCACATACTTTTAACCTTCTAAACTTTCAATATATATGTGCTACTATATATACTTGAAGTATACAATATAAATTAAATATCAAAACTAAAATAAAGGGCGTTATTTTTTGGTTCAAAATTATTTAAAAAATTTTGGGAACTCCGAGCAAGGCTCGGTCCACCAGGTACTTACTATAATAACAGCATTGCACCAATAACGGCAATATTTGTGTATTTGCATATGTACAATGGCTGTTTTTTCTTTCAGCCTTCGATCACATAGTACGAAGACCAGACATGCGGCAAGTGACTGGTGAGTGTATTGGCTGCTGCGCATCTCGCCCTCAGTACGCTCTGTCACTGCCCAGTCAAATACGCCATTTCTTGTTGAGCTGCAGTCACGTAAACGTGGCTGCCTCTATTGATTCTCCCGTGAAGTATGAATTGCGAAGTGTTATTCGTTTCCTGCAGGCAGAAGGGAATACTGCAGCGAAAATTTATAAAAGTTTACAAAAGACGAGGCATGCTGACTTCTGCAATTCTTCTTATCCGTGATAATCCCCGTTTTCACACTGCTCGTGTAACCCAATGGCTCCTTGAGCAATTTCAATGGGATATTTTCAAACATCCACTATATAGCCCCGACCTGGCGCTGAGTGACTACTATCTTTTTCCTGAAATGAAGAAGTGGCTTGGGGGCAGCGCTTCCAAGCTAACCAGAGGCTCAAAGAAACTGTCACAACTTACTTCAAATCATTGGTGGAAGAGAATATTGCACAGCTTGTTCATAGATATGACAAATGCTGCCTCAATCGTCAAGGTAATTATGTAAAAAAGTAACCTTTATTGTACATTACTTTCGGCAATAACATCATTTTTTTTTATATTCACCCGTCTTTCATTTGTAGCCTATCGGAGATTGAAAGAAAACAGCTCTCGTACATATATACATACATATATAATTATATATGTACATACATTTCAAGTACAATTTGCTGCATGCTACCTGTACAGAGAAAGTATGTATGTACATATGTACTTATATATATTCTATATACTCAGATCGATTTTTATTTCAATAATTAACGAAACTAGGTCATGGCGGCAATATGCCGTATGTAGCTTTTTATATACATACATATATGTACGTATTTTATAATTCATCAGTTTTTATGTATTTACATTTACGTTGATGCACCAGAAACTGCTCAATATTAATATCTTGAATATTTATTGTTGCTTTAGCCGATATATAAACAAGACAATGTGTGTGAATTACTCAGTGTTATGATAATCGTATAAAACGCCTAATAATAATATACATAAAGTACATTGACTATAAGTAATACCTACTCAAGCAAGAAAATAGGAACAAAAGTTTGAAGGGGAGATGAAGGCGCGTGCAAAGAAAGCATTAAAACGGAGTTGGATGGGAAAGAAATGAAGGCTACAAATAATCGGACTATGCTTATATGTTTGATATGTTCATTGGTCGATTCGCTCCTTATCTATTAGAGGAATCCGTAGAACAAAACAATTACTTTAAGTGAAAGTTCTTAGGAAACTACACCATGGTTATACATCCATTTGGAATAGTCAAATGATCGAATATAGAATTTGGAAGATTAAATAGACATACTAGAGTGCAACGATAACGGGAAATATATGCTCCGTAAAGTCGGAGGTCGAAACGTGCTGAAGTAGAGGCTATTACACAATATACAGGTGAATGGGCTCAAGAAGTATTTCAGCGGGAAATCCGATTATACGATGACCTACCAGACAATCTCTCCGACAAAGAAACCTTATGGTCTGAAGCTGAGCAGTGAGGAACAAAGCAATACCGATACTGAACGATGGGAAAGAGATGTCGTTGACCAAGTCCCTACACGGGAAATATTTCAATTTAACTTTTTAATTACAATAAAGCGTTCTCAACAGCTTTGGTGGCGGCTATACAAAATTGGGCAGTTTGAACGTCAAGTAATACCGGAGCTATTTTGACAAGTGAGAATATAACAAAAGTATTGGTTATACGGAAAACAGTCTAAAGAAACTATAGGCCATATATTTAATATCGGAATGCACAACGATAGCGGCGACTTAATATACCAAACGAGACAACCTCCCGCCATCAGAAACTAGTTCTAAAAACTGACTTAACGTAGGATAGGAATAGACCTTGCCCAATAATGGAGAACACAAAATATCTCTTGGATTGTGATACGTCAATCATCGCGGGCAAACCAGTACCAACAAGTCGTCCGGATATTGTTGTCATTAACACTTTTGCGCGCTTCGCTACTTTATTAATATATCGCACCGAAGTGATTACAACCCAAAAAAGAAGGAAAAGGGAAAGAACAAAATTCTTAGAATTATTCCAAGAATAAAAGATGATGAAATAAAAGCAGTGACGGTTGTGGTATTCGCAACAGAAATGTAGGGTGACAGGTTCAAAGACAACCTAAAAGGATAGTCTGTTGAATGGTAATCAATGTCAGTCTAAATTCAAACATCAGGTATACTTGAAATCTGTAGACTAGTTTCCTTAGCACAATAAGACTGCTTGGTGAGATTGATTTGGTGAAGGACCTCTAATGGAGAAACTGAATCCGCAAATGAGGCGAAAAAGATTATAATAATATAATAATAACAATAGAGTTAATAGAATCGCTATCTTTTCCATTCACACTAGCAAATAATTTGAGCCATTCGTTTCTAACTTGCTTGTTTTTCTTTCTGAAAGCGTGCTACTTCGTCGCAAATACATTTACATAAACTTGCCCTCATGATTATGGTGGTAGCATGGCTGTAATAATAACGAATATATAAAGCGTTAACAGGCCTTTAGGCTCATTGTTGTGTGATCCTCCTCCACTCCTCCTTGTTGCGGGCGCTATTCCCCCAGTTTTGCACTCCCATCGTTTTTAGATTTTCCAGCACCGCCTCTATCCACCTCCTCTTAGATCTGCCCCTTCCCTGTTTGTTTTTCGGCCTCCTCCATGCTATGTCCCTTACCACTCTGTTAGTTTCCATTCTTTCCAGGTAGCCAAGTAATGGATGTACATGCTATATGACAAACTAATCATCACAGACGTCATAAGAGCTAGATGATTACCATTATAATCATCTAGCTGCTATGATCTGTGTGACGCTTAGTTTGTCATACAACATGTACAGCCTAGCCCATCCCTCCTTCGTTCTCTCCTTCTCAATGTTTTCCTGTCACAGGCTTCCAGTTTGAGCTTTTTCTTCCTGTGCATAGTCCATCTCTCGGAATAGTATATCAATGTAGGTCGTAGTATAGTTTCATATATTTTAATTTTAGAGACCTTCCTCGATCTTGATACTCTGCTTAACCCTCACGTACGTCTATCACTTTTTGGTATTCTTAAATTTATTTCCGCTTCCTCATTACATATCTTGTCTATTAGAACCCCAATACACATATATTTTTCCACTTCTTCAAAATACGTGACCTGTCCCTCCATCCACACTTTAAAATGTACTTCCTTTCAGTTTCCAAAAATGTGCTTTTCTTTGTGTTAATATGTAAACCCATTTTCCTTGCCGACATTGTCAGGTATGTCGTGATACTTTCTAGTTATGCCTTATTTCGCGATATCAGTATTACATCATCAACGTAAGCTAGGCACTACTACAATTACTTCCTTGCCCATTGACTTCTTTCTTTCTAATAATTTTCTCTAGCACCATATTGAAAACATATAAATAAGAAACGTCTATGAAGCAATTAAAGCGGGTTATCAGAGTGGAACTTTATTCTATAAGGTCAAAGAGGAGAACTTGTTAGTGGATGAAAAGGAGGTACTGAATAGGTGGAAGAAATACTTCAAAGTACCCTGAATAAAAATGAGAATCTGATAACGGCGGATGAAGATAATCAAATAACATATAACGAAACAAAAATCGCAGAGCCCACAATACCAGGAGTTGAAGAAATTATAGTTATATGCAGTAGTATATATGATGAAAAAAGGTTCTCGACTGATGATATATGTGCATGATATATGTGTACTCGGAGTACACAGTCAAATATCGTTTATTTAAAAGTCCAATGGGCGACAGACGTTTCGAGGTTAAATTCGCCCCTTTTTCAATGTCTAAAAGGTATCAAAGTCCAAAATTGAAATCAAAATAAAGGGGAAAACGAGGTGGTGATAAAGGAAAGAAAGGAAAAGAAAATGAAAGCCAGTCTTACCGGTTAGAGTCCGATAATGCGGGGGAAGGTCCCATTAATACACCATGCTATTACTCAATCTCCCTTGAAAATTCATTAATAATAAAATTCTTATTAAAAACCATCCATTAAAAACACAATTTAATTAAATTTAATCTTGTTTCAAAATGTTTAAAAACTCCCCAATCTCCCAGTCACAGAGAACGTGTCTGCTGGTAAAACACATGGCAACGGAAACTGCCAAATCGAAAACCAAGCGAGACGCAGGAGGGAGAAGAGAGAAGGGCCCACATAAGAATTTATAGAATATATACAATGAAGAACAAGCCCTAGAGAAAACAATATTACAACAAAACACCTAAAGTAAGGAGGAATACTTAAAAAAAAAAGGAAGTATACGAGGAAGCCTGGAGGAATGGAAGAATTCTACAGGACTGAAAAAATCAATGGTAATCCAAATTTATAAAAAAGGAGATACAGCCGAGTGTTGCAATTACAGAGGTATTGCTATCCAGAATAGCAATTTTTAAACAAACCTTTCTAACATTTCTTGATAATTTCACAAAACAGTATAGCAATTGGGCTTCAGAAATCATATGTTAATAGGAGAATTGGTAGTGGCGAGGGACAGAGTTTAGTATAGAGATAGATTGACACGTTTGCATAAAAAGATTACATTGTTTGGTATTCTTTCGTTTCGATATAAGTGAACAAAGTACACAATATGAGACATGGAAACGAACAAAAGCAATTACCGATCAGGAGATACGTTGAGAGGAAGTTTAATTCTAAAGCAAAAGTTGCCACCCAAATTACTAATAGCATTATAAACCTGGATTGGTGTGATATATGTATTAAATATGTTATGCATACAGAGATAGATACACATATACAGAAATACCAGGATTACTGCATTATAATCTTATTTCTATCACATAATTCACCTAATCACATTTCATACCGCATGTTTGCTATAATTCATGTAATTTAGGCAATTAGCTTGCTTCCGTTGAACAGGTCTGCGCAATTTACACGATAAACCGACGAAATCTTATGGGAAAAGCGCGTTTGATTTATGTATTGCTGTTTTGGAGGCGCGTACAGGATTGTCTACCGATTTAACACATTACCGTTTTCCGTTCAAGCGATAATTTATCCGAAAATATCCAATTTATTACGTTATAAATGCTTTTAAGCGAAAGATTATAGAATTATATAGGCAGCTGAACTGACTTCGAATCAAAACCAACATTGAACTTCAAATATGAGCAAGCACAAGATGGAAATTAACTTTTTGGTAAAATCGCTAAGATACTAACCCAAATAGAATTATGATAACATTAACATTAAAAGATTCGTGTTGTCTTTGATTCAATTTATCTTCTTTGGGAACTTCAATCAAGAGATCAAAACAAGTTTCTGTAAATTTCTGAGTTATATGTTAATTGCTTACTGTGTTAATTTTTTCGTCAGAAACATCGGAAACTGTCGGGAATGCATTAGTTTCAACGAATGAGTGTGGTCGAAGCTTTAGATGTCGCTGAAGTGTTCTTCAAGAAAAATTCCATACGTTCGAAACAGAAATTCACAATGACCTTTAACGGTCCGTAGCTGAGTCAAACGAATTCTTTCTGAACACGAAATATGGTAGTGTTTAAGGGTGCGTACAACGTTGTTTAACAAGTTGACCGCGGAATACATTTTCAATGTATTATTTTTTATGGTCGCTGGAGACCAGTGCTCAATTTTTCATATTTTTTCTTTCAAAGCTTTACTGTCTGGGATTCACTTGTCCACTCCATAATTGCAACATCTGTTCGAGCTGTCTAAACGGGAGCAAATTTATTGATCATATTGACATAACTTTCAGGATGAACAACGACCGTGTGCTGTGTATAGACTCCTTCAATTTCATCACTAATACAATCAGAAGAAAAATAAGAATTTCCAACAACTGGAACCACTCTAAATTTTCTCGATTTGCCTTGTAGCTTCCTATTCAAGTATGCCAATAAGCATGGAATTCTTATTTTGCGTCTCAAGTCCATCAGAAAGAGGACTGTTTAGTTTCAAATCCACAAAATCATCATTTGAAAGCGAACGGTGCAAGAGAAACCGCTCGAATAATTGATGGAACGTTTAACGCGATGATGCAATCAGCTAAGTGACATGCTACATTTCCGCTAGCGCATTGGAAATGTTGGCCTTTGCATTTAACACAAGACTGGACTTGTCGGCATTTATATCTGATATATACCCTCGGCTTCAATTAACGTTGAATCTAGCGGTATTTGTTTTGTAAAATGACTGTTGACTTTTACGCTTTTTTACCTTTAATCTTTAGGAGCAATAACTTAGTTTTGGTAAAGATTGTAACTTGAGTTTTGCATCTAGGCGAATGATTTAATATTACTCTCAATTTATTCATTACCTATGTTTGAACATATTTGTGATAAAATATAAAGCAAGCAGACTTTTTACGAATCGCATTGAAATGGTCTAAATAAAAGTCGACCTTTCCGGAAAAATTGCCACAATAACTTGTCACGTTTGGTACTTTATTACTAGGAAGACAGCCGCTCATGATTAATCTCAAATCTTGATAACATTTTCACAGTTTTCTTCTTCCTTCGTCCGGCTCTTGTGGGTGGGATAGTTGGGTAGTTGCAATTACCAATAAATTTACCAATAGCACACGTGCCAAATAGAATTTCTAAAATTAGTTTCCTATAACATTTCGATTTTCAACGTAGAATTGTATAAGATCTTCACACTTCTTAGAGTTATTGTAGTTTATAACGTATTTAGGTTTAACCATTTTATCACTTCTACGTGCCCTTTTCTGGGTAGATAGGGTTTTGCAGTCAGCTCTATAGGCAATTGAAATGGATCCGACATATCTGGTCACTTCATTTTCTTAGGTTATTTTAAAACTGTGTTAGTTGTGGTGTGTGCTTGCAGAGCTTTGAAGTTAATTTTTCAAATATAAAAAAAAAATTAAGGGCTACAGTAAGTTACTCGGAGATTGGGGAAAGAAAAATGCTGTCTAAAATAACCTCAAATAATGCAGTCATCAATTGTGCCGGATCAATTTTAATTGCCTGCAGAGTTAACTGCTAAATGTTTAGCTCTACTCAGTATTTCGTACTTTAAATGATATACTGAACAAAACTATGTGGATTAGCTTTACTAGCAGTCGGTGGAAAGAGTGATCTCATGTGTAATTTAAGCTAGTTGATAATGGACATAAATTTCTTGTTATAAATTCCATATTTATCCCGATCAACCAACTCAGATCCCCACTATCACGTCATCACGCCGAGGGTATATGTAAATTATTGGGGATATATTCTCTATGGTAAATATCAAGCGTCCGCCACAAAGCATCATTCAGCCGACAATTATAAACACTCTACAAAACTTCTTGACATTTATTGATCAGTAACTGTAAAATTCATGTAACCTTGTGAAACCTACCTGTTATGTCTATATTCCGTTCATGATTAAATCAGAAAAAAGGACATCCCAGTAACAGCAATAATTTATCACAACTCATTACACTAGCAATAAAGTCATTTACAAACATGTTTTCTATTGACCAATACAAATTCATGACGAATGATGAAAGCTGACTTAGAGCCATTACTACTATTACGAGTATGAAAGAAATTTTTCCCACAATTTGCATCTACTCAAAAGTTCAATCTTGATTTAGCTGAATTATAATTTGATTAACGTATTTATTAGTTTCTTCAGCAATTAAATCCAACAGTATTGGATTTTTAATAGTGTTCACATCAAAATTGTTAGTCAGTGTTTCGTTAAAGGTAATGCGTTTCGTTGTATGATCCTTCCAATCTTCATGCAAAAACTTACATTTGTTAGTTTCATTACACATACTTCTATCATCAATTTTAAGAATGCGACTTTCTTAAAATTTATTGGCGCTATCCTCGAGAAGATCACTATTTGAATGATTTTCCGATATTTCAGCGTCTAAGTGTAATACGCCCGGAGAATAATTCCTGTTTGCTGCAGAATCATCGCTCCCAAAATCTGAGAATTGTTCTATTTCCATATCTACTTCTGATATATAAAATATCTTGATATATAAAATAAATAAAATCATCCTTACCACACCTTTCGGAAATAATCCCAGATTTCCGTAACTAAGTTGCCATCCTCAGTGGAAAACTGGGGAAATTAAGTATCACCAGCGATATCTGCCCAATGCCCAAGACGAACGTTTGAGGGTCAACAGTGTTTTGGTGTGTAGCGCGTGGATATGTGTGTGATGTTCATTGTGCAGAGCTTTAGAGTTGTACAGCGCTCATTGCGTGGTGTTCGTCTTGGGCGTTAGCCGGATATTGTTGGTGATACTTAATTCCCCCAGTTTAAATGAAATTCAGTTATAAATCTGTCTTTAATTCACTTGCTATTTCTTGAGATAGCAGAACAATTTTCTTCTTACGTAAATTCATTTTGCTAGAACAATTTTCTTAAGTAGTTACACAAGACGGACACAGGTTCTGCGCACGACATACTCATGCACAGAACATGCGTCCCCTGATGCATATAGCATAATTTTTGATCAAACAGGAATCACAAACTGGTAAGAACGGATGTGACTGGTGGAAACGAATCACAGAGAGTTTTGGAAATTATTTTTCTGACATCCAATTGGCGTTGACCGATTTATGATTTTTGCTCAAACAAACTTATAGATGTAATGTGTACAGCCAATGCACCTAGAAGTAACTAATAATTATTTTGCTACCGGCATCCAGGGACTAATGCCGCAAGGAAATATTACGTATTATGTCAGCGCGGTATTGGCTATCGGAGCTTGTAACGTGATTCCATAAGAAACAACACCTTAATACTCCCGTTTTTCGATGCTTCCTTTAAATCAGGTATGGGCAACCGCCGGCCCGCGGGCCACATGCGTCCCTCGAGTAAGATTTGCCCGGCCCGCTACTGAATTCTTTCGTTGCATATTAGCACGGCCCGTCTAAACTTAATTCATAATGAATCATAAGGATACTACAAAAATGTATATTTTTCAAGATTACTCGCAGCATAAAACTTCTACAAAAAAGGTTGCCCGTGCCTGCTTTAAATCTACGGTAGTATTATCATTTGTAAAGATATACCCTCTACAAGTTAGGTTAATGCTGATCATAATTAGGTCCACCCTCTCTCAGTGCGATTCTCTGGCGACCAATACCACAGTCAACGCCTTAATATAATATACGCCGGAAACTTACCAACACATTACAAATTTTCATATCATTATCATATGACAGCATAAATGGTGTATAACCTTCGGTTAAACTAATTCACTAGACGAACATCTTGAATAGAAACATACGCATAACCAAAATTTAAATGCATTACACATCTTGCAGCTAATTTAATGAATATGCATATCTTTACGCATTAAAAATGCATAAAGATGGGAACAAAATCTGACATACGCCAGTAAATCCAGCGACGACCACAGAATTCAAAAACTAGGTATAATATTTTATCTTTAAAACAGAAAATGCACATGATAATTCGTGTGAAAACGTAGCGGTGCATATCATGCTCCAATAAATTTTAGCGGTAGTAAAATATACAACTGGTGGAAATACTGTTGAATTTGAATAAACTCAGAACTATACGAATGTCATCTTTGGATGTGTATGTAGAGAAATCGATGTTAAAAACAAAAACATACGGAGGCAATATGCGGAAGCAACAACGTCATGTACGGTTTCATATATTTCAGAAATGTGATCGAAATAATAAAGTTAGGAAATCTAAGAATGTGATTGTTTCCTGGTACAATGTATGGGATCGTTTGTTGGGTTATAGAACAGGAAGTGGCAGTAGCGCAGTTCGGAATTGTTTCATTGAAATTTCGGAAGCAAAAGCAACAAAAATAATTCATCCCCTCGCAACGTTTTCTCGCTACTACATATTTTTATTTTCAGAGCGATTCATGTTTCGCTTGACAGCTTTTGTCTTAAATTTAAATTGAGGAAGTATTTGTAGTTTCCCACAATACTGTAATAGTCCTGTTAAGAATAGTTAAACTAAGTGGCAATGCAGTCTCATTCTTTTGTTTGTAATTCTCTGATAATGTCGATATTTGTGATGACAAAATTGATATTGAAAGCCATAATAGGAAATAACGTCCACTTATGTATGTACTACTGAACCCTTAGGTAGCTATTTTCTCGTATTTGTTCTATCTCAAAAGCATTACCAAGAGTATATTGATTCTGACGCAGCGAGCTATTGGGACCAATACAAACTGAAGCGTGAATGGAAAACACTAAATATAGATATATACGCACACAATCATACGCATCGCTCATTTCGTTCCACCAATATCTTTGGGCGCTATTCACGCGACATTTAATATTTGCAACACGTATTGACTTACCAATTTGCGCATTTCTCCACAAGGCCATTGCAAAAAAGCAGCAAACAGTTTGAAATAAGTTGTACCCGACGTTCGACGCTTGCTACGCTTTGCAATCAAACTTTCGGATAATACGTGGAGATATTCGGTTCAGAGACTTTTGAATCTAATGGGATACGACTGTTGATCGTGGCTAATAAACAAAACAATTTTGCTGTTCAGCTGCGAATAATGGAAGCACAAACGTGACAGACAAACGTAATTTGTTGCTGTGGAGATTACGTATGATATGAGAAAATAGAGAAGCATTGCAGATATATATAATTGTTTGTATGCGAAAAGATTCAATTAAAATATAATATATGTTATTTACGCGTTCTATGGTGGATGTTATCCGAAAATTTTAATTAGCTGGACGAAAATTCAACGTTAAAATATCACAAATTTACATTACCTTGTAATACCTTTAATTAATACACGTATTAGGCTACAGGATGAATTTTGGTAAATGCAAATTTTGAGTGTTGCTTGAGTATCATACACCAAAAAATTTTACTTCGTTGCGATAAACTAACATTGATAGTTAAAAGAAAATCATCTAGTAACAATATTCCAGAAGAAAACCAACCACTCTCCAAAACAGACTTTATCGTTGGTTTCCAGTATAAACATTCAGTTGTTAGAAGCTTGTATGACCAATGAATTCCAGACAATTTAACCGAAGAACCAAAAACCAACAAATTGTCTATGATAAGTAGAGCAAACAAAAGCTGAAACAACTCAATCGTTACGCTTTTAGCATCTTTTATAACATTGCCAGAAGTGACGGGACTTCGCCTTATTAATATATATAAAAATCATTGCCTATTCTAAGACCAATCGAATTCGACAAAATGATGAAAATAATTAAAAGGCGTCGTCAATGTTAAATCTCTTACCCTTCTTGAACGTGGATCTAGACTCTAGAGAGCTGAGCCGCGTATTGACTGAAGGTGGGCATGTTCAGGGTTTCGTGTAATGCATTTCGGATAAATGAGGCATTGTCGGTGATCATCCTCAATATCTTATTTTGAACAACCATGCTTCTTCCTCTTGGCCTGGCTTTTAGCTTCAATGATCCAGGACAGCACGTCACAGGTTATAATTGATTGCAGGTACGCCATAGGAACCATTGAAAAATCTAGTGGTAGCACCATCTACCTTACCCTCTGGAATTCCTACAGGAAGTTCATGGGATATACATGCCATCGAGAAAGATGTCCATTGAAGGATTTCTTTTCCATGTGAAACACACACTTGTGGGGGTTGCTCTTCAGTCGCCACCTATCTGTTGGTCATCTGAAGTCGCCCCTGAATGTAGAAGATGTCTAAACTACCGTGCCGTCAGTGCAAGTCACCAATTATGTAGCAGAAGACAGGTCGAATGTGTAGACCAAGACTAATTCCAGGCCTAGAAGGGGGCCTTTGGCAACGCTAGTCTTCATTGATTTTGTAGTAGCAAGATGGTTCCCAATCCTTACAGAGAAGAATTATCCATTTAAATTGGATGCTATGAAACTGGTGAATTATTGAATATTACAAGATAGATTGCTCGTGACAAACAGACTTGAAAGCGGTGACTAAGTTTAATACTGCCTTAGTTGGTTCTTCTGTCTCAAACACATTCCTGGTGACCTAGGTTAAGGACAAAAGCTGGAAATCTATTGAGAGACCTAAACTTTAACTGCGTTGATAATGGCTAGAATTTTACCCAAGATGGATTTCGACAGTATTTTCAACGTGTAGGCTGTAAAAGCAATTGAAATTTATGCTTCTGATATACCATCTCTTGAATGGAAACAATAATAATAAACACCTTCACCCTTTAACTCTCCAAGTGCTGCAGTGACGCCATGAGTTTCAGCAGTAGAATTGTAACAAAACCTCTGAATAGCATTATATTTTTTTCTTGCTTACTTATAATATATCCAAAATAATGACTAAAGATTATTTGATTTCATTAATTTGTGTCTACAATAATAAGTAACACAATACGCGATGTAGTTATTTTTGGAAATAAACGAGAGTAGGGAGGGTTGTTATATGCCCATTCATTACGATAATAAATCGAAGTACGCTGTTGATCAGAACAAACAAGTCACAAAACAAAATTAATTTTGTCATCTCCCGCCGCAGAAATTTAATAAGACAATCCCTCTGTCGACGCGCACGGACCAGAAATTGTTCTGTAACTAAACAGTTACTCCTAGCAACCACTTCGTTCGGTGCTGAGCCGCGCGGTTTTTTCGCTGGAGAGCTGTAGGTTGAACTAATTCTAAATCTAAAGAAGGAATGCAGATGCATTTTCTAACATAAACGTGGCACGCAACTGTGGAAAACCAGGATTTCAAATTACATCCTACCGAGATCTTAGCCGTTTTCCTTTGTTTCCCGATTGCTCCGCACGCTCTCATTTCTCCTCATTCTCTGTGGTTCCAAGCCGTTTTGTAAAATTAGTTTATGCTAAATGTAAGATTCCAAACAGAACGAGCTAATTCTTATTAAAAAAATAAGGATTAGATGAATTTGCAATTTTCCAATTATGCTGCTTGTAGGTATTGCGCACATGCGGAATTTTATTCAAAAAAGAAATCGTTTACAGCGTGTAGGGAAAATTAAAATAGGATTAAATTGCAGCGTAATAATTATTTAAGGAATAAATTTAGTAATTTCAGTATACATATATTGAAAGAGGTAAATTAATGTTGTTGGTCACTTTTTTTACCACTCATTACTTTATTACACACCCCGTTTAGCAAAAATGATCTAGAAAGAAAACAATACAGGCAGGGAAATCTTAGAAACTATGCAGAAGTATCTAACTAAGGAAAGTGAATTCACGAAATAGAAGAAATAGGAAGAAATGGAAGGAAAACATTGGAAGAGATTAAAATATTGGCCAGAAAAGGAGATAATGGAATAAATAGGTGCAAGAGGACAACTCTCAATGCGACGTTTGAAAAGAAAAAAGAGATTGACAAAGAGAAGAGGAGGTTACCGAATTCATTCCACAAAAACATACATAAAACTGAAATTACAGTAAAAACCAACCAATGTAGGTAGCAGTATACTATTAATATGCATTAACAAATATGTTATAGTCAGAATCGAATCGAAATGGATTGGAACAACTACAACGCAAACAAAGAAATTCAGTTAAAATTTAAAAGAAAAATGAAGTAAAATAATGCAAACCAACAAAAATGTAAGCAGGTGTAAATATGCATTATACATATTTTCATAAATACTGAATATTCAAGCTGTTAATTTGGCACGCCTTAAGGTTTCTCAGAGTATTGATGCTGAGAATGATAATTTCCGTATATTATCCAATATAATGGTGTTTGAATGAATTTGTCAAGTAAATTCTTAGCAGTAACAAAGAAACTGTCTCTCCCTACTTTCCTCGATGAACTCCGTTTGGTTTCTAGATGAAGAGTACAAAATCACTATCAACTGAAAAATCGTGGAGTGAGCATGCAGAACTAGTATAGCTTTTGAAGCATCATGTACAACGATCGATAACACCTGCCGTTCTAGGAAATAAATATTCTCTGAATAGAGCAAAGTTCAGATACTGATGCTACGTTTCCGCTTATTTCCTCTAATTATAAGACAACCTCTATCGATTTTTGACCGCACACTCGTCACACATGAAATATAAAGCAAACTGGTCAGCATTTCTGGGAATCAGACCCGTTAGTTATTTGCAGTCAACGTCCATGCATTATTTATTTTCAGATCGATCTGAAACTGCAGTCGATTGGCCAAAGAGTCTGTGCTAAAATAGAATAGACAATTACGGTCTATTTTCAGAAAATACTTCCTACGAATCGTTCTTTTCGTTAAGCGAGGTGTATTACTTATTGACCTAACCCGTCCTAGATATCGTATCGAATTATAAACGTGCTTCCCGGAAGTAAAGGTCGATTCTACTAATGACACGTATTGGTAAACTTCGGGTATGTAAAGTATGAGTTGTGAGCTCGCGTCGGATACACTCCTGCTGCTTTCTTTCCGAGATGTCAACCATATAAGGGTCTCCAGTTCTATTAGTGAGGTAAGATTTACCATAACGCTTCTTCTTATTTCTTGTTTTGTTACTTGTTAATGTGGTCGTTTCATAGTGAAACGTTTTGTGAGTTTGAGCATGTGGCTTGCTACAGTTGGTTCACTTAAAGAAAGCAACCCTCGATTCGAAATATCTTTTCTATTCCCTCGCGAATATTAATCAATACGAGTACAGCGTAGGAAACTAATGTGTGCTGCGCTATTTCCTACTGAACTTTACACAAATTATAATTAAATACATAAAATCTACTTTCTAGTAGCATTAGATTGAAGCGTAAGGAAATGATACTACGCGATTGAAGGGCATCTTTCTCTAAGTAGTCTAGATAAACCGACTGTAGCTAAAAGATAAAACAAAGTGTTTTTTGGTGCAGAACAACATTCTGAGCATATGGGCTGCAAACTTAGCTTTTAACATTTTGTAAATTGATGGAAATTATAATTATAGGAATTAGTTGACATCTGAGGACAAAGTAGGTGATTAATCAGAAGTCAATGAATATTTATAGCACTTAATATACAACATATCAGCTAATCAATAACAAGCATTTATTTGAGCGTTTGTGTTCATTAACACAAATTTCCTATCTCCGTTTTGTTGTTAATTTCTAACGAAAATCGTAGGCAAAATCATATTTTATGTTGTTACCATCATATTTCAATGGTAAGATTCGTGTTTCTTATGTTCAGTTTTGTGGGTTAGAGAATTTCTTCAAAATATTTTCAAGTTTGTCTTTATTGTTGCCTTATTCATTTTTCTTATGTACATATCCTTTGTGCAATTTTCGGGATGCCCCACAGTAAATAACAATATTCTTAATAAACATTTTAGCTTCCCAACTTTTTCACAAAAGGTAAGCTTGTAATTATAACCTTCAGAAACGGCGATTCATTGACTTTCTCCACAAATATTTCTTACTTCACCTGAATTCTTTCCACATCTCAATATCGAATATCATCTTTCACAGTTTGCTACCGAAATAATTTAATTTCGAAAATTCCTCCTTACTCCAGTGGGAACTGTATGTCAGAACAAACTTCAGACTCGAAGTTACAATTTTATTACGTTAATGGGTATATTAAGTAACTCATTAAAAAGAATTCGGGGCTCCGTACTTCAGCAGGTAGGCAGCCGGAACGGTGTAACCCGATGAGGCGTCGCTTTCCATGGCTTCTAGTTGAAAATATGGACTTCGCCACCACTCTCCAGGCACCTGCCTCCGCGAGTTCGAATTTTTAATTTTGATGAATGCTAATTGTAATGCATCAGGTAACGTCTATGTAACGAGATGAAACTGGGTAAGAGGGCGGCTTCTATAAAATTTTAATCAAGATGCTATCCGCTCAGAAATTTATTTTTAACTACTTTTTTCGAGCAGAATTGTTGTTCCTGGAATGTTTTATACATTAAAAAAGTGAGAAATTCATCAATTTTGGTAGTTTATATCAGGCACGGGCAACCTTTTTTGTCGGGACCAAAGAAGTTTTATGCTGGGAGTAATCTTGAAAAATATTTATTTTTGTAATATCCTTATGAAACAAGTTTCACGGGCCGTGCTAATATGTAACGGAAAAATGCAATCGCGGGCCGGACAAATTTTACGCGAGGGCCGCATGTGGCCCGCGGGTTGGAGGTTTCCCATGCCTGGTTTATATAAAAGTACTGGAACGTTCTGAGATAAGATAATGTAGGCACAAAAGTCCATTCTTTACCTTACACCATGAATAAGTTACGTAGAATTGTAAATAGTAACGAATTCTTTTACTTTGTTATTTATATAAGGAATAAAACACTACGTTAGTGTATAGAATAGATAAGATTACCCCTACCATGCCTTTCGGAAATGATTCCAGACACGTACTTCGGCAATTAAGTTGCTATCCTCAGCGGAATACTGGGGAATTCAGTATCATTAGCGATATACGGCTAACACCCAAGACAAACACCACACAACGAGCACTGTAGTATTCCGAAGCACTCCACAATAAACATCACACATTGAATGCCTGCGCAAAACACTCCAAAACACTGTTGATACTCAGTGTTAATAGTGTTCCAAATAAGAATTGGACATTCAATTCCATAATGTAAGTTTTCCATGACTCACGATGTTGATGGAATAAACATTGGCAGGGCTTGAAGGAAATAACATGAATTAAAGACATTCCTGTTCGATTCACCACGTGAGGAGCTGGGTTGATAAACCCCTTCGATTCGTAAGCAGTGAGCAGATGTTTTATGGAATGACGCAACCCAGCTTCAATGGTCAGAAAAAGGGCCTGATTTTTTGTGCGATGTTCATAATCAAAACTTCGCCGGTTTACTGCTTTAGAGAGTGAGCGGATTACATTCACAATGAAACATTTGGAAGCGTATAAAAGTTGCATTCGAAATTTCGTATTTCAGTAATTTTAAACAAAGAAACAATACAGGAAATCTAGTTTATTATTTTAGTTCAAGACTTATTTGGGACGATGTGCCGGAAGAAGCGAAACGAATGGAACGTTAAAACGTAGTACGTAGTATACAAGAAGAGTCCTGCAGAAACCCGATAATGCTGACTTGAAATTCAATTATACGAATTCAAGACAGTATCTACACTTTAGGTTTTAGGTGATAAGAAGCTCCTAGGCATTTGTCTATCTAGAAACTTTTCGGTTTTGATACAAAGATAGAATGCTGCTTAATGTAAGCTACGAATTTTTTAAGATTAACATCAAGAAAATTCTAGTAAGCGGTTTCGAATGGAATAAAATTCAATAGTTTGTGCATTTATCATACGTTTTTAAATACGATAACTAAGTTGCCATTTTCAATAAAGAACATAAAGGAAACAAAAAGTTTACCAATAGAATTTGGTTTACAATACATAGATTATTATGTCCTCTACTGAGGATAACAACTCGAAATACCTATTCGGAAGTGGTAAGTAGAAATTTGTGTGGTGAAAAGAAGAACTAATATAGTAAGTTTTCATTCGAATCAGATGTGCTAGACCCTACAATGAGCTAAGCCGCACTCTTGAGGAATATTAGAACTACAAAATATAAATACACATGTATATCAAGACACTAAATGTGTTCTTTGCGATTATCGATTCCTTTTTCATTATAACAGAAATCTTTATATTTTGTTATATTTTCCAACGATTTAACAATTTAATAAATGCTTCAAGTAATGTGCAGTATCGAACATGATCTCTTTTATATGACTGGCCAGTAAGCAGGACACACGTTGAATGGCCACAAAAAATATATTCTAATTCCATACTTTTACCGAATGCAATTTGTATTACCAGTGGCCAGTGGCCAAACTGACCAAAAGTGGCCAAACTTGTTCTGCAAAGTGGAGATTCTTTTCGATAAACAAACAGCGGAGTATTCTCTGAACAAATGAATACGACAAATACTCACCGTAATGCTTTTTTCGTCAATATGAAGCTGTACGTTTCTTGCCAAATTATAGCTTTTTGTTAGAACTATGAGTTCCCTATCTGATAATGCATCAATCGTCTCTATTTCCCTTATTTTCTTGTAGTTGCTTGTACTATCCTCCTTCACTTTTCTCTGTTTACTATATTATTTACATTCTCCATGTTATCAGTAACCTTTTACCGCGTTTTTTCCTATTTTTGTAAACGTCCTCATATTATTACAGCTCTTGTGACTTATCAGACCTAGACTAGATTTTGTTCAGTCCCAATCAGAAATTACTTCGACAAAAACGTACTAAGCATATAATATCCTTCTGTTAAAAGTATCTCAAACGTTTATGTATATTACAGCATTAGTATTGAAATTACGGTATTTAATCTATTTCTCACTGCACATTAAAACTTCTCCCAAGGAAGGTATGTCACATTCTGAGTTTAGTTGAACACTTGACAACACTTGTCAATCTTTGGGAATTGATTCCAGGTTCCAAATTGTAAAACATCCACATCTTCCCTAGTTTGAGATTATGCAATTCAATGATCTCATCACTTACATTGAAGATAGTGACAAGTTCGAAACAAGTTTTGAATTTGTTGCAGTTGTTGTCCTCAGTAAAGAGATCAATTCTTCTAAACCTGGCTTCACTTTTGCGGGTTAATCTCTAAAACCAAATTTCTTAGACCGATTTTGGCAGTGTTATCCGTTTTTACACTTTTGGCAAGTAGCGCCAAAATCCTCGGCAAGCTTTTGTTAGGTTAAAATTTAACGTGTTTCAATATCCAGATGAAAATTAAACAGAACCGTAGAACGTATGGTTTTGAGTGAACTTCAATGAAATGGTTTTCCATACAGTTAACATATTGACCATCATTTTGCCACCCACGAGGAGATGGAGATTCAAGAAAAAAACTTATTTCTGACACTTTTTACCTCTTTGTACACCTTCTTCTGAGGAAGACAACTTAACTGTAGAAATATCTATCTGAAGATATTCAGATTAGAATGGTATGGATAACATTTTCATTGGAGATGGCTGCGTCGCTTAAGAAAAATGAATGAATTTAACAGCACTTGCTAAATGGGGACAAGTGCCCGTATTAAGAATAAGTTAAGAAGTAATGAGGTACAACGGAGTATTCCATACCCGTAACACCCTAAAGGGAATGACTAATTATGAATTGCAAGACTAGGACGCATTGTTCTCACTAACTTTCATCGGCCATCCCTGCCAGAAACACAATTTCGATTCTTTCGCCTCTTTTACATATAGCGTTGGTTAAGTTTCTCGAATGTCATTTTACGCGCTCTTCCATTGTCCAATGAAACGAACGTCCATTATACCTTTGGGTAGCGTGGGTGTGTTGTCATATATATATCATGTATATGGCGCACGTCCAGTGATGGTAGCTAGCTTTGCAGGTGAGTCGAACGGGATTTTAGGTATTGACCCAGTCTCATTTGATAGCGTCTCCGCGCCCGGCTCGGGCGCTGGCATCGCTCGGCGTCCTTCGGCGTCGAGCGGTAGTCAGCGTCGGGACGCGTGTGGAGAAATGTCTTTGTCGTCCGGTGCAGCAACCTTCGAATTCAACTGGTAAGTCGACTTGTTGATGTTATGTTTTTGTGTGCGAGTCTGAAGCGGTTTTTGGCGGGAAATTCGATACTCGCTGACAATTTTAGGATGGCTTTAGTTTTTTTCTCTAAATTAAGTACGTTATTTCATTTGTAATTATGATCGATCAATCGACAGATTTAGAATTCAGAACGAAATAATTAGAAGCAAAATTCAAAATTTCTGGAAAAAGAAAGGAGAAAACCCTACCTAATTGAATGACTGAATGTTGTTAATGTATTTTAAATTATTGTTACCTTAAGATTCTTTATTGGTCTATGTAGTAGTAATACTTTTCTAGGTAATAGTAGTAGGAGATGTTATAACTAAATTTAGAGAATAAGTTTAAAGGAAACAGCTGTATATTATAATGGAAGCTTACCGACTATTATATAAACACATTTAAAAGAAGGGTAATACTATTAATTAGCCAAATATTTAAGATGTTCAAATTTTATATCTGGTAATTAATGGAGAACGTGCGCGAAATTTGATTTTAGATTTTAATATATTAACACTCTAGTCTTAGTGAAATTGTATTCTGAGGACGCAAAACAAATATTCAAAACGTAAATGTTAGATGATTGATTTCAATTGTCCGTCCTACAATTGAATTTAAAACTATAGTTTATCTTCCATGGTGGGGAGTTTATGCCTCACCATTATTATTTTATCAGTTTACCAAGTACACACTTTTAAAAACAGAACCAGGTGAGATTCGGGATCAGTAACAGACACTAAAATTGCTACCAATCAATAAATTGTTAACAAAGGAATAGAAGCTAGATACTGATGATGCAATGGTGGATACAATAGAGCGTCCCAATCAAGTTTCTATAACTTTTGCTGAGTGACCACATATGTGGGTGTGCTTCCACCGTTATGATGGAACATGATATTTTTGACGATTTTTATGTTAGTTTCTTTGTCCGAGTTGTTTTCATTAATTTAGTCAGCTGTTGAATGTAGACATCCGAATACCCTATTGCGTGGTAAAATTATAATTTTACAAAACCATTGCTAAATCACTAAACAAATAATATGATTCCTTTACATGAATATAAGGTTTCGGGTTTGCTACAACTGGTTTAGTGTTTTAAGTAATCCATTTTCTATTTTCTTTACGTTCCATAGAAAAATTCAATATGTTAGTGGATTTTCTCATGGGGAACTCTTGAACGAAAATTCTGTGGTTTTGAACACCTTTCAACGTTGAAGTCCGATACATGGAGCTTGTTTGTAATCTTACGTGTTGTGCTATAATGATGATTTCTGCTTTTATATAACTAAAAACCACCAGAATGGAATTTGGTGAATAAATGTTGGCATTGCTGCCTTTTCAAAACTGCCTCACAGTGGATACCACACGTCTATCATGCATCTGTGATATACCGCCTTTTTAGTAATATATGAATCTTTTTCAGCGGTGACTCACTTAAAATGGAGCCGGAGCAACACCCCCTCTTTTGCTCTGTAAGAAATTTTTGTGTTTCAATCTAGAATAGTTGCCAACGAAGGTTTTGATATACTCCCATTATCTACATCTATATAATTGCACATTCTTCTTTGAAAATCTGAAACCACTTCTACTGATGCTCTGGAAATGCTTTTACTTCTTTCGCTATTTTGGTTGGTTCGAAATGTGCTACATATATTCAGCGTTATTTCTTCTGTGCACTGCTTTCGCAGCCTGTACATCGCGTTTCGCCTGATCCTTTCACTTCAATGCCGGTTTCTTTCTACATTTGTCCGTTCTTGGAATCTATGTACTTAGCTAACAACAGGGTTATTTTCTTTTCTGATTTTCTGCGCTTCGTCTATTACTTGATATTTCGTTCAAAACTGGCAAAAATGTTGGTTCTATTTATGTTTATTGATTTTTCTGCTTATATCAATGCCGGTCTGACTGGTAATTTATAAGTTCTGATCAACATTTGCTTGTTAAGGCTTTTATCCAACAACAATTTTTTGTAGCAAAAGTAGGCCTTCTGTCCTTCTTCACTTTTGTACATGTTTAAAACTTCTTACTATTCCAAAGTTGCATGTTCTTCTAGTACAACTTGTTTCCGAATTCAGATCTTCTATTTGTTGTTGATCATTAGTCGTTTGACACTTGCAACTTCTGTTTATATTTGGTCTTCCATAACTCTTTGTTAGCTTGTGTTCTTGCTCACAACACTATTGCTAGTAGAAGTAAGGGCAAAATCATGTTCTTAATTATAATTATGAATGGTAATGCTTTTCTATATGTTAATTAGACCTTGTTTTAGGTGTACTTGCATATCGGAAATTCATTTCTAAGCTCATAAGAACGGTTATGTATGCAACGAAGTTCGTATTAGAAAACATGATTCAGTCCGCCTGTTGGGCACACTTTTCAATTTGTCATCTTCGACTCAATACTTTCTAATTCATCAAAGCCTACTTCCATTCTATTCCATATCTATAAGCATACCAGCATCTACTTATATTAGACATTAGAATTTAAAGGTTCTCTTCGACTCCATCCACCAACATTGCGAATGGTACACCTTTGCTTTACTTCTTTTTGGAATATTCATTGTGGTTCGTATTGATACCTTTATCTGAGATTTTTATCCAACTTAGTGTTTTCATGGGTGCGACTCTCCTTGTAAGCACTTGTATAGTTTCATGGTATCATCGAGACACATTATGAGGAGTCTCTTGGCAATTCGCAACATACAAAATAATGTGTTCCATATATCGTGTGATTCTAATTGACTATCCGAAAAATACTGCTTTCTCCACGGAGTTTGCCCAATATTTACTATTACCTTTATGTCAAAATTATAGGATATTTGTCGCTTCCGACGTGTGCTTAATAATATAATTTGGCTTACTGTTTGTTTTCTTGCTTTTACTTTTTGTGTTTTAAGACAATTTTGATCTACATACAATAGTACATATATTAAGCAACGAGTTTTACGAGGTGCGTTGCTGTCGCGCGGGTCTATGTTGACGAGCTAAAAACAAGTTGTTTACACCATTTCTTTTTATTTTGCATGTTTAATGATAGAAATCGTCATGTTAAACATATAGCCGGTTTGGGGAATTTTGTATATGCATTGGAGTGGTTAGTATCGTTAGCATCGAAATTTGAATCTAAAATTAAATTACTGCTGCGTCTGTTTGAAGTTTGGCTATTTGAATACCATCAACCACAACTACCTGCTACCTACTTGCTATTGTAATGAACTATTTTATGAACTGCAATTGGGTATCATAATGACTTCGTTATGCACGCAACATGGAAACACACATTATGCACGCCCAATGAAAATAATTTCAGGCAAATGGCAATTTTCAAAATGTCAGCTTTTTCACGGTAGTGCGACAGATAATCGTTTTGAATTGAAAGTTATAAACGACAGAAATTTTTATAAATAGCAGAAAAGTAAAATAAAATCTTTTCAGTTCAGACATGTATGCAATGGCTGGTGTTAAGGTTGACCTACGCGTTTTGATGGTGTCCTCTCAATTGCTAAACCAACTAACAGTTCTGTTAGTTATGTTGTGCCTGAATGAAGTAAATCAATTTACACACGTTCACACGCTAACTTAATATTGTGTGAATATTTTCGTTTGCCTTGTTTTGTAAAATATTTATTTGTAAACAAGGTTTTAATATACAATATGTACAATGGATAAGTATTTCTGACAGTGTTAACACGTCGAGTGTTCGTCGAAATCTAAAAATCTGGTAGGTAAAAGGTATATGAAATTTTTAGGAGAAAAGCACAAAAATTTCTGTCTTCCAGGGGTTGTATGCCCGTCGGAGCAGATATAAACTGACCCAAAAGTGACCGTAAAAAGTTAAATGCACATTGGTTGATGCCTTAATGTAATATCTTTACTTGCGAGGAAACAAGTTATATTGTTGTTTATTGGATAAAATTAAATACAGCTAAAATAGCATTAATGTTATAAAATATCATTTATTTATATTGCGCTCGCTATTGCTGTAACGTTATGAATACTGAATTATTATGGGTTTTAATGAAATCGAGTTAATTGTTTAAAGGATTTGAGTTTGATGTCCAGTCTTGCACGAAACATAAACAATATGTTACACTAATTACCCAGTGTTCGAGTGTTCATAAGAATGTTTATCGAAAATGTATTTATGATGTGATTGCTTCACCACTGTTTCTTCCGTTATTACAGAGTAAGCCTGCAGAGAAAACATAATTCTTTGGTTTCACTTGCTGTAATAAAAGTGGATAAAATATTTTAAAAGCAGGACGGCGGCTTATATTGATTTTGATTTAATTAGAGCAAGCGAGAATGAACTTTTTGTAGTATTTTAAGAATTAATGTCTACTTGTAGAAGTCCGTTTTAAATACATGTTTCAATAATTGCGTTGGCAACAGCGTAGAGGAACTGATCCGAATATAGAACTTCATTTTGTTTTTATGGTATGATGAATAAACATATCTACCCACCAATATAAATATTCATATACACACTAACATATTTACTTAGTTATAAATTGCAATGGCAACTTTCTAAATAATTTTAACAAAAAGGAATTTAGTGAAGGAATGAATAAACGGCTGCTTTTTTGAGTTTTAGTTAAAGCATGTGAAATGTGGGCAATTTATGAAAACATTTCAAAATCATCATAAACAGATATAACAGGATATTTTATTTATAATAAAAGCAGAACTAATTCTAAATCATTTTCTTTAGGGTAGACCTTGGAACACTAAAATATCTACAAGTTTCCTTTAATTCCATCGCTTTCCTTTCACGCTCCTTCCATTGATCCCTTCAATCTCTACGATGGTATTTTCTGTCTGTTGATATGATAAAACTGGATTTTCCTTCTATTTTCAAAATTGGTCCGAATGTAAAATTTTTAGGTTCAAATAATAAGAAACTTGGTGAGTACTGAAACTGCCAGTCCTTTCACTTAAGTTTCCAATCATATGTCATAAAAAAATATAGATCTCTATTGACGCAATTATATTATTATCTACTTACGGTAAACAGAAAACTATGAAACATCAACTAGGAATTTCTATGTACTGAACTTGTGGAACACTAAAGGGCGTTGTCGAAAGCTATAAATACATTCATGATAAGAAGTTACAAGCCCCTTGGATGGCATTATTTATTTTTCACAGGGTTAGCCCATGTTAAACGAACGTTCCACATTCAAACCAGTCCTTCTAATCGAATAAGAGAATAATAATAATAATAATAATAATAATAATAATAATAATAATAACAATAATAATATGTTTATTTAGCAAATGCTATTTAACATTCCAGTAAAAGTCCATAATAATAATAATAATAATAATAATAATAGTCCAATACCTTAAATAATAGTAACTAATTCCTACTGCCCTAATATTTTTTATACGATAATATTTACAATATTCCATACATATATGTAAAAGTAATGAGGTATAACTATCTCATAGGTACAATACCGGTAAAAACGTACTCGGTTAATTTATTCCTAAACTGCATATAATTATCACAATACTTTATATCTGGTGGAAGATCATTCAACATATTCAAACCAACATACTGCATTGATTATACAATTCTCTTGATGCTGCGGTCCGTACATAGAAATCATTTACATTTCTTGTGTTATATTGATGAACTTCATTCACAAGCATCAATTTCCTACTCATATAAGCAGGTGTCAAATTATTTTTTGCTTTATATACGGTGTCCAGAGCTTTGAAAATTATTTTTTGATGAACACTCATGAAGTTCAGGGTCGGCAACATCAGGTCTATGGGAGTGTATCTGCTGCATTTGAGTATCAATCTTATGAAGTTGTTTTGAATTTTCTGTATGCCCGCAGTTTCATTTTGATACAAACTCAATAAGACACAAGCACTGTATTCCAAATGTGAACTTACTATACATTTTTACAATAATATTTTAACCGACATATCCAAATTTCCCAATCTACAAAAAAATACTTTGCATAACTACTTGAGATTACCCACCTAGCATTCTTATAAATAAATATACCAAATACTACATCCCCTTCTGGGAACAGTGTTTCAGAAACCGCGCTAAGAGAAATGCAAATCACGTTTCATATTTAAATAGCCTTAAAACCTCGCGTTCTATACAGCTGTCTCCTTTTAAATTGGTATACTAAGTGTGTCTAGTTTTCAGCGCAGATTTTCCGTTTAAAGTAGCCTTAGAGAAGTGTATATTTAATGAAATATTCCGCGCAAGAAGGAAATGAACTAAAAATCCTTCCTTTGGGACAGCACGTGTTAATTTATCAAAACCATACTTTACTGAATGTGGTTAGTAGGTTTTCAGACGTCTAGAATAGTAACTACAGTATACTTATACTTCCTTTTGTGGTATGTCTTGATTCGTGACAGTTAGAATAATTGCACCGCTTTCTTTATGCAGTTCTGAGAACGAGTTATATATGGTTTCCTGTGGCGCTATTAAAGTTAGAGCTTTGAAAGCGCCTGGTGTTCTTTATTATGTATGATGTTGGTAGACCAAAAAGTGTAATTTTCCTCAATATTGATGCACGAGAACTTATACTTAATTATATTTCACTAGACTTACAGCAAGCTACTTACTTTAAAATAAGATGAGTAATAAATTGCATGTAAGAATTATTTCTTTTCGTTTTACTTAACGTCATAATAATTACGAAAATTTAGGGGCGGACGTAATTGAAAATTATAGCCGTCATCTCGAATGTAGTCGCTGACTGTCACGAGATGCCGACGTATGTTCATTAAATTTTGTGGTGAACTGATGTGAAATTTCTAATTTAATACTGTACTACCCATTCTAAAAATCACATTTGTATCTGCAAACGGCATTCATGTATCATGCCCTTATAATTTGTCTATATCACTAACACTGGACACGATAGAAAAATTAATTTGCCGTGCGTTATTCAAATTTGCTGCTCTGAACGGGAATAGTTGCTTTCGTTGGGACTAGTAATGTGACTTGTAAATTGGAACAAAAAAATTGCACGTAGATGGAATGAAAAGCTGATGGCAGATTTTTTCATTAAATTTACGATCCGCAATGGGGTGTCACCCACATGAGATTTGCAAGATGACAAAAGCAGCGCTTGGAACACATGAACATATGTGTTTATGTATATATATTTTCGTATTAGAAGGTGGTTGTTACTTGCCTTATGATAGCGAATGGAACATTCTAAATTTCTCCATTATTTGAAAACTTTCTTCATAAACTAGGAAACATGGACTTTAGTTGTGGTATCAGCATCTTAAAGGAACCTAGGTTTACAAGCAAGTGCAAATATTGCACTAGCACCATTGCTACTTGCTATTATTTGGTGTATTACGTTGTGCAACAGGAAATAAGACGTGTTTCTGTTACAGTGTTTGTACACTTACAAGGCAATACATAAATTTCTGTTTCGGTTTCTGTTTTCCTCCGGTGTGAGCTAATAAAAATAAAGGGATTGAAAAGTATGTAGTTGGCAAGCACGCCGTTATAAATATCCCGTACTAAGTAAACAATTGTATATGCACATTTCAGGAAATAGCGAAATACAAAGGGTTTACGTTTTATTCGCTTCAGTGATCAATAGGCATTGTAGATGTGTTCATATGGACCAATCGCCAGAATCGTTATTAACCTGATCTATTTGTACCCGAATAAGGATGACAATTCAGATTTGGAGATAACTCCTTTTTCAAATATAATTTTGTTTAAGAATGTAGATACCTTCTGGCTGCAGAAAATGTTTTAATTAAAACGAAAATGTAGAAAAATAAACCGGTCTACGGTTGCAGTCCGCGACAAACAAAGAAGAATTTCCTCCGTTGATAATTATTGGTATATCCAATGTAGAGTGCAGTGCAGTTCTTGCGCAACTTTCTGTGAAAGTTGCCGGATAAAATAAACCTCAGTGAGGTCATTTATGTGAGAGTTATGTAGATTTTTACTTTTCTACTTTTTCATTTTAATTGTAATTCTCTCCAAGTTCTTGAAACTAATTTTGCCGAGATGTTTTAATTTGTTCCTTTTCTTTATACGCTGTATGTACATCGCTTAAATTTGTGATAGAAGAATATAACACATAATTTTAATATTAAACAACCACGGTTTTGCCGAGTTTATTCGTATAAAGCTCTCGTAATGTTTGATGATAGGTATCTGACTCGTGTATTAACACGACATTAACTAATTAAGCTCTCTGCCGTCGGTTTCAGTAAAGATGCTTTTGGATGTTGACCCTATGTATTATGTATGTATGTATGTATTTTATCAGAACACTATTAATGTCAAACATATGAAAATATTTCTAACAGGTTTGAGTATTATTATTAAAACAAACTCTCCTTCCAGTTTTCCTTCTAACTCTGTTAGGTCATTCAACTCTCGTAGAGCTAATTTTCCTCAATTGTATATTGCGCTTTATTATATGGAATGGAATTTTCGGGACAATATTTCTGATGTTGACTCCATGTGTACTGCTTTTTATAATGCGCCATTTTCCATATTTGATAAACACGTCCCAACCTATACTAAGCGATCCCAAAACTTTCCCAAATGGTTTACCCCAGAAATTATTTCCAATCTGAAAGTCAAACATAAGTACTCGAATCATTATAAACGCACCAAATGCATTCAATCTTTGAAATTTTTCAAGCAATTTAGAGCGTCAGTTAAGAAGTTAACATGTTCTGCCTACAAGGCGTATCTAGTGCGAACGGAAAAACAAATTTTGGATGATCCTCGGCAATTTTGGGCTTAGATTGGGGAGAAGAGGAGGAGTGGTCGCATTCCTGGTAGGATGCAGTTGTCGGGTGCTGATTTTGGTGATCCCCAGGCTACTTCAAAAACTTCTACACTACGTCATCTGCATCTGGTGACGTTGAAGATACATCTGCTTACTCCCTACCCATTTACCTCCAGCATTTGTTCGAGGACGACAGTCGGCGTGGCATTCGTAGGCTTAAAGATAGATTTATTTCTGGAAATGATCAGATTCCTGCTTTTGGTGAGAGACTGTGGGAATGTTCTAGCTGTACCACTAGCAAAAATATTTAATTTAGCTCTTACAACGTCCACGTTTCCTACTGCTTGGAAGGCTACCAGAATTGTTCCTGTTTTGAAGTCGGACATAAGTAATTATAGACCCATTGCTATCCTATCCAACTATGCAAAAATTTTTGAGACAGCTATATATATTAAAATCTACCCACTAATCAGACCCCCAGTTTCTATATATCAACATGGTTTTATGGAAAAGAGGTCTACTATTTCTAACCTAACTGTCTTTACACAGAGTGTTACTAATGCTTTGGATGCTGGGCTTCAAGTTGACGCTATATATACAGACTTTGTCAAGGCCTTTGGCAGAGTAGATCATGGTACCTTGCTAATTAAGGTGAAAAACTTTGGATTTAGCGAACCTTTAAGGGCTCTTTTTGCCCTCTTATCTGTACAATAGACCTCAACGTATATTTTGTAATGGATACACTTCTTCGCCGTATATAGCCACTTCGGGAGTTCCACGGGGCTCAAACCTGGGACCACTTCCTTTCATCATCTTCATTAATGATCTGGTTGACAAGATTGCATCCGATAAGCTTCTTTTTACAGATGACATGAAGTTGTATCGTACAATCACCAATTCTGGCGAGTGTGTTTTGTTGCAAATGGACTTGGATAATATACAACAATGGTGTACAATTAACAGCCTACCTTTGAACCCAAGCAAATGCAAAGTACTCACTTATACCAAAAGACTCACTCCCACTAACTATACATGTATGCTTGGTGATGTGACTGTTTCTAGATTTCAGACCGTTAGAGATTTGGGAGTAACATTTGATGCTGAACTCAGTTTCAATATTCATGTTAACAACGTGGTAAAGCAGGCTAGGCAGACTTTAGGATTCGTGATTCGGAACTGTCGATCCTTTACAAATATTACAGTATTGAATATGCTATACTTTACGTTGGTGAGGACGAAGTTGGAATATGCTGCATTGATTTGGTATCCCCATTATCGAACTCAAAAACATATTTTGGAGGTTGTGCAGCGGAGATTTGTCAAATTTTTGTGGTGGCTGTAATCATTCCGTACTGCTTTCCCGTTTCCTAGTACCATCCCTCTCCTTCAGACGCTTCCTTTTCAGCCTCAGTTTCCTTTACAAACTTCTTCACAATGAAGTCGACTTTTCGGAGATTCCATCTTTATTTAGCTTCCTGGTGCCACAATTCTTTACTCGTCCCTCTTCAACTTTCTATCTTCCTTTTCCCAGAACCAATTTAATGATAAAATCACCTATCTATGTGATGTCCTGCAACTACAATCAAATATCTTCCTATGCTGATATTCATTTTAACTCGTTACCTTCATTTAAGAATATCATAAACGAACAATGCAATAGATATGATTTATAAATATCTTTTACATATATGTTACTTGATTACCATACTTTACTTATATTTCTGCCTTATATTTCTATTATTTTTTATACATGATTTAATTTAATTTCATTTTATATTTTCTGGTGTATAACCTATTCAAACGTGTTGTCATGTAATTGGAATGTAATATTCTGTTGGGCAAATAAATAAATAAAATAAATAAATAAATAAATAAATAAATAATCGAGGCTCGTTCAACTTTTATCGATCATATTCATTATACATATTCATTGTCTACATTAGAAATTTTATTGGGATTTTGGGATATTGTTTTGTAATTGCAATTTGTATATTTTATTGGGTCATTGAAATAACACAAAATAAATTGAAAAGAAACTGCAAGTTGTAAGTTAGATTGTGACCAATCAATGAAAGAATCAAATTTTGCCGTTGTAACGCTTTGAATCGCTTACGTTTGTTTTTTTTCTGCTCGGACATCAATCTCATTAAGAACATGGATTTCCGTTTGTGCTTATATTCCTAAAAGAAAAATTCATTAAAAGGCGAAAAGATAATGGGGAATAACAGCGGCATCAGTATCCAGCCCAATATTTAAAGATATGTTTACAAAATATTGGTGGTAGTTTCCGTGAGATTATTCTTTCGATGTAACGTCCCCTCCTCTCTCAAGGTAGGTGATTAGGCGGAACATATTTCGTTTGAAACTGTAACCAATCAATGTCTTTTTTTTTTATTTTTGCTTCAATGAACGTAAACAAGAACAATAATTGGTCTTCTTGATAAATATTATATCCGAGCAGAAGATATTTCATAACAAGAAGTGTAAGGTAACCAAAGAACGGCAATGTTTGATTTCATGCGATGCATAAATTACACTGCAAGATAAATTCACCATAGAGAGAATACGGAAAACTAAAAATCAAGTCATAATCAACAAGACATCAAAAGTCAAGATAATATGGACAAATTGGGGCAATGCTAGGATTTTGGTGAAAAGGATGTAGAAAACCAACAACATAATATGAAATTTATGTTCAGAGAAGTGGGATTAAAAATACTAAAGGAAGGAGATTGCAACGATGAAAATTTTAGAGATTAGAAACGACTGATCTAAAACGGAACCTGATCTGATAAGTAAGAATGAGAACTAGAAAATAGCTTTAACATATGTTGGTTATGGTATCTTCCTCTTAGCACCCTTATTGTATAGCTTCTGTTTGCAGGAGGAGGAATGCGGAAAGCGTCTCCGGGAAAGTTGAATTTCAATTATTGAAACTTTTGAATGGAAGAAATTTTTTCCAGTTTTATCGTGTGTCATTATATTATGTCGACCGTCTTCTCTTCCATTTCTGAACGAGCTGACAAAATGTATAACGGCAAGTCGATATCAAACGGCAACGGATATACAAAATACAAATACAAAATGTTAGGATGAATTTTTGTCATGGACCGGTTCTCTGTTCCCAGGCATCATAAGTACTCTTAGATTTTACGTTAAGTCAGAACAATTAGCTGCTGCAACGAGTCATGGAAACTGCTGTTTGGAGATCTTCGTAAAACTAAGACCAACCCGGCCACGATTTCTTCGCAATTAAGATTTGAATACGCACTTCCTCCATTGAGTTGTCCCCTTCATTGCAAAAACCAACAAAATGCCCGCTTTGCATATAAATCTTCAAACCACTATAATACTAATTAATTAAGTGTATTCGCGTAGTTTATTCTTTAGCAACAGCCCACGCTGGGCGCCAATTATTGTAGTATGAATTTTAGTTAATTTGAATTTTATAGAAAGCAAAAATTATTACAAATAATATTTACAAAATTTTAGTATTATATTAACAAAATATTGAACATAAAATCAAAATATATTACCTAGTGTGTATAAGTGTAATTTGTTTTCTAATCCTTAACTTCTCCCTCCCTCTTGAATTCTTTCTTCACTTCTTTTCTTTGGTCTTTTCCTTTTATTGTACTTCTTTTTCTTGGGTCTGTTCGTCGTTTGTAAACAACAACTTCGTTTTTGATGTGGTCTGCTTCTTTTCAACCCTGGTATTTTATATAACTTTTTATCTAACTTTTTTCGTCGACCATCCCATACCGTCGTCATAAACAAACTTAATTTCTGTTTTGCACGTCGTTATAGCATCCTATTCGGTTTTCTAGATGGCAGAGCTCGTAGTACTTACTTGTAGAGCTAGTAAATTTATAACGAATATATGCCCGTACGGAGACACACTGTATAAGTTAAAGTTTGGTTGTTGTTGATAGTTGTATGACATCGATAACACTCGATAATTATCATTTATTTTGTTGAAATTGAGACCTATATGTATTGACCGACACTGCGGCAACAGGAAGGGGGACAACAAGGAAGAAACATAATGAGGATCACTAAGACGAGGATGCTGGGGATGATCACTGGAGTTAATTTGAAGGAAGAGTAACTAACTCTAGGATAATATAGTAGAGGGTGTTGTGAAATAGGTATGAAGGCACTGCAGAGACCACGTGGAGCGAATGGACGATGCTAATCTGGCAAAAACCATGACAACGGGAAGACCAAATAGCAGATGACCATCGAGAAGACCCCGAAAAATATGGACGGTAGCTGAAGATCAAGCTCAGACGAAGTTTCATGAAGCTTATTGTAATGACTTAGTTCGAAGAAGAGGATGAAGCAGAACAAGAAGGAAAAGAAGAAAAAGAAGCATTGCGCATTACTAGCATCCACAGCAATTTCGTCGCATCGAATGCATTTTTCATTTGCATATAACAGACAGAAACATCCCATAAAAGTGAGAGAACCCTTATACAACATTAAGCAAGAAAACTTGTCGAAACTAGTCCAATAAATATGGGTATTAAAGTTTGCTTTCAGCTCGATATCATTCATTCATTCTTTTCATCCAGGTATCAGTAAAATGAAAATAAAAGAATTATAGAGCATGTAGTAACATTTTAACATTTGAAAGGTATAAGTAACTATCTACTTTTATTAGGAAACTGCCAATTAAGGTGCTCTTAAAGATATTATGTCGTGGAACTGGTGAGTATGAATTTGCATAACATACCTTCATTCAGTACTTACGTATACAGATCAAAACTGATAATAGTGGCACAAAGTAAGCTTTAAGATTATTTGGGGTGGATATGGCATAAGCCACATTGGAAAGAGTCGTAGCAATATTTGCTAGTAAATCTTAAGAAAAGAATGATAGTGTTCAGGATCTAGTCAGATTGGGATGTGCGGAAAAGAATTTAAAAACGAGCATGCAGCTGGGACAAAAACCAGCAAGACCCTCAAACAATTGGTAGGACTGTTGGATATATGAATTTCAGGAGGATTCAAACTAGTAAAACACAAACTATGGAAGAAACAATTCTGTAGTATTAAAGACATCTACACGGTTTTCTGATGCATTTCTTATGCCTGAACCTCACTCTCTGAAAAATCATCGAAATTTGCAGCGCTGTCTGAAAAACGTCTCCTGTTCATTTTGTTCTCCCTCACATCAACTAAATAATTCTTACCGATATTAAATCCACATTAGCTGGTGCGCGATATTCCAGTTAAAAAATGTCCTTCTGTATACGATATAAACTATAGATTAGAATTTAAAATACAAAGGAAGCTTTAGTTAGATAATTTTATGTGAGTTAGGTCTGTAATTATATTTATTCATTTAGTATAAAAACAGTTTCTTTTAATTTGTAGAAGACATAGTAACGAACATCTAGTACATAGGTTTATAACTATCTTTATTCGGTATCGGTTTCATAGTAGCTTTCGCATATTAAACTCATAAATACTTACCGTGGCATCAGTAATAATTATTTAAATACAGCGCACACAGCGATAATGTAAGCGCAAAGAGGCAGCAGATATTCAAATTATTGCATGCGTTCGTAATAATGTGCTCAACTTGGAAATGACCTTTTAGGAGGAATAATGTGTATAGATTATTAATTAAGATGTTTCAAATGTATAGCCAATAAAATTCAAAGGAGTACACATTTATTCCCTAGTGTATATTTAAAAGACGGTTTACATTACTAGATAGTATTCAAATACAAAGTGCTTACGTGTCCGTCTTTTCCCCTTGTTCCATTTGTCGAACATCCGTCATCTTATTTTCCCTTACATTTACATACATAAAGCCGGCCACGGAAATATATCTCTGAATATTTGTTTCTCTTAATGCTTTGGACGGAAATAAAACACTCACTAATATTTTCTCTTTTGTAGCCCCACATATATTTCGTATATTGCTTGGAAGATGCGTACCAAAAACGTCGACGCATCTTTCCACATGCGCCAGCTTTCGTAGTCTTCCCAGCGCTTAGGAAAAAGAAAAACACTCTTGCGAGTCAGCACAGAACAATTTTTTCAATCGAGAGAAACATTCCGAACAATGGGAATGATTTCTTAGACGAATAAGTATTGTGATATATCATCTAGATAACTTTCTCCTCTAGGCAAGATATGGTAAAAGTATTCGTCAAAATATACAATTGTTGACAATACCACTTGTCTACGCATCGAATGTTATTTCATGGTATGATTATTTCGCACGCAATCAGCCCAAGTTAATATTCATCTGGTGGAGTGTTCAATTAGGGTGAATTACATCAACCGAGAAGCGCCTCACTGTAGCAATATAGACTGTAATTATCCGTTAAACATTTATGCGCCCTGCTGTTTGCGTTGCCGTTCGGTAAGCTATATTAATTTTTATGTGGAAGGCAGGGCACGCAGAAAATTAACTAAGTTTAACCCATCGCTGTCTAAGATAATTCTTTTTTAGGAAATGCTTTCTCTTTGTTCACATTAAAGAAAGGAAGAATGAGTTTATAAAAATACCGTAAGGGTGGTATAACAAAGGGGAACGACCGGAAGGATAAAATGTATTAATTTAGATGTGTCGATCTTTACAGTCTACCTTCCTGTTGTGCTTTCAAAGGAAAGCTTTTTGTATTTATTCACGCGGTACTCATAGGCATTGCGTTCTAAAATTGTGTGCGTTGGTTTAGCAACTACGCAATTGTGAATTGCATTGATTGTAACCTCTTATTCTAAACGGCGATATATATGTATACAGAAATCAAAATGAATTCGAGTTAACTGGAATTTCTCCCATGATACAGATTAAACTGCGTTAAAAAATCCATTGATTTCTGAGGTCTTGAAGTCTCATCGACGTGGAGTGATAAAATGTGTGAGAATTAATTGGCAGGTTAGTGCACTGACCTAGTCACTGGGGCAACATTGGATTAGATAAGTATTAAATAATGTACTCTTCTTGTTTATCGTATGTCGGTTGATTTTGTCTTTTGTTCATATAATATATATTAGGACACCCCATACTGATATCTATACAGTTGCTTGAGACTTCTAGACCTTTATGTTATACTTTATACAAGACATTTTATAAACAGTAAGCTTTATGATATTTCTATTACAAATACATCGGACATTATTATTTCAGTCATTAGCGTGCGATATTGTAAACAGCTCTAGTTTTATGCGTCTGATGAAGTTGACAAAATAAACCAGCAAAATCTTGAATATTGCAAGCGAAAGGGTTTGTATTTATTTCGATAACCGGTTTGCCTATTTTTTAAGAAGGGTTTGCTTATTATTGCTATTATTATTATTGTTATTATTATTATTATTATTATGCGAATTTTGCTGATGTATGTTCACATATTCAAAGTGTGAAACTCATAGTGCTGTCTGATAGTTGGTGCTTCAGTTTCCGTTAACAAAGGAATTGTAACGGTCGGTTAATTGCATTTTGTTTGATTTCGATTGAAAAACATAAAATTAAGACGAACATTTGCATTATACTTTACTTACAGTATTTCTTCGAAGTAGAGAAAAGCAATCTCAAGTTCATAATAAATCGTGTGTTGTGTATAAATAAAGCTTTAAGAAAGTGGACTGTTAAAATGATATATGTCTGAGCTATACCTAGGTCATTTAGGCCTATAGCCAAAACTTTTCTGTATTTCTTCTCTTCTGTTTTCAATCCGGTGCCTATGTTTCTCTAATGCATGCCCCATCTCTTCCCCCTTCCCTATTGCATTCTGGTATTTTTCACGCTATTTTCTATGACCAGTCTTCCATTTTACCTTAGCTCGCAGATGACATTACCATTGCAAACACTTTGATTTAACCGCTTCATAAACTATGGTTTCGTTTAATAGTTCAGAAATTTCTTGATATGATCTTTTCTCCATCGATCGCCTATCTTTGTGGATAGTCCAATATCAACCGTCCCTTCTATTTCCTCTTCCGTCGTTGTACTGCTCTTGTTTTCGTTTCCCCTTTCTCCTTCTTTTTCCAGGATTGCCTAGCATTTCCATGTTCCTTCATTCGATGTATTTTCAAAGATTGTTTCCATCTCTGCATTTTCCCTCTTACCCTTCTAAGAAGTTGCTATCTTTGCCATTGGTATAAATTATTTTTGACTGTTATTCTTGCTACCTTTTGTCCTGAAATCCTCTTTCATTCCCTCAATTTTTTTCGCCTGAAATTGCCCTTTCCTATTCTTGTATAGTTTTCTCGTCAGCCTTCTTTGGTTTTGGTATCTTTTATTGTGACAGGCACTTCCTTTTTGAGGATTGTTGATTCTCAATCGTCTCCTTTGATTGATTTCTTTGTGGCACATCTTGTTTGAGGTTTTTGCTTACTTCGAGTTTTCTCTGTTCTCTCCCAGTATTCTTGTATATTGCTTTCTTATTCATTATAACTATTCAAGCCCGAGTTTTGTTTACTTGTTCAGCGTTAATGTTAGTTGTTTTGCATTTTCTTAGATTTTCCACAACATATTTTTATTCTCTCCCATTATATCTGCACTCTTGTTTCCTGAATCAAAATTTGTTTAATACGCTTCAGTCTGTAAATTCTACACTCCAAGACAAACGACTAGTCAAAGCAATACTCAATGAGCACCGCCCTAGTGCGGTAGAGCGGCTCTTTATAACCCGCATACATTGGAAGGTATTCAAAACAACTTGGCTACTTGAAAGAACTCAATTACAGCTTCTTCATGAACTTAAGTAAAATCATTTTACACAATGCATTAACCTAATTTGCTTATAAAAAGTATCGAAAATTATTAATAGAAAACGGGATATTTACAACAATTTCAACCGAAAAGTACCGTGAGGCACTTAAAATTAACCAATTTCAACATTCAAGACTGACACTCAAGTCAAGATGGGTTGTCCACGTTGAAATTACTATGCAATCAAATGGTCAATGTAAATATGTACAACAAACAGCTAACAAGCTGCACAATGCAATTGGGCATAGGGAAAGGAATTGACCGTGAAGGCTCTATCATGACAGCGCAAGAGGAATTATGGAATGACAATTATCTTGCTGCCAGGAAGGTGGGAAATTGTTTTACTCCATAATTAAATTATCTGCTATTTTTTTGAAGAAATCAGCAATCACTTGCTTAGCCAATCAATCTGAACTTCACAGGAGGATTTCTCCACTTGGAATCTATTTACCTTCTCCTACAATTTTACTTTAAAGTAAATGTCCCTAATTTCTTAAATCCTATACATGCAAATTGAACTAACAAGGACAACGATACCTGAGTCAATCATTACTTTTCGATTTATTACAGGACGTGGTCGTTTGTCTTTTACATTAGTGTTAAGGAAATAGTAAAATTATACGATGAAGTGATACGTGCGTTCAACGGAAGGACCGATATGACGTTGAGGATCCTTCTAGACATAATTTTTCGCAGTAGTAAATAGAGAAAGGGTGCCAACGAGTATTGCAAAGGGAAGGTTAGTTTGCATGTGCAAAAATTGCGGTCCAATCAGCAAGATAGAATTTAAAGATGCTTGCCTCTTTCTTTTCGAAACATATGTCCCCGGATTTAATTAAATAATTGTATGGTATAAGTACGTAGCAAGACTTTACATAAAATACAAAAGGAAGAAGAAAGGTACTATTGTACATTTCAAATCTTGTGTATTTTCACAGCACGTAATCTAATATTTCCATTTTGTACGCAAATATTCAATTTACAATCTGAGGATTCTCGCCTATTTCTCGTGATGGCGACAGGTGATCAATAACCCGATCAATTTGCATTCTTTACATGTCCTGAATTCATAATGGAGTACATTAAAGCCAACCATGAATCCCGATTCCCGCTGGTTCAACGAATGGAATAAAATTTTAAGCATCGGCTTTATGTAGGGCCCTTTCCCAGCATAAGTAATTATGTACTTAGTGCTTTCGGCAAGTGAAAATATAGAAATAGCATTAGATTTTCTCGTAAATGGAGAACGAAGAGACAGTGACGTTCGCGATTCAGTCCGTTTTTGTTAGTAAGTTATTTTTGTTGATAACCCAAGTGTTAACCTAATAACATTTATAAATTCATTCAATTAGGTTAATTTTAGGCTAAAATGATAATGTAGATTTGCATTCAAACGTAGTCATTAAATCATTTCACGATAATATATCAATTGCGTTTATTGCAAATACATGCACAGATAACAAATTGAATATAATAAAATTGTTTGTCACTGCGTGATTTGGAAATTAAATTAACAACTGCGGTATTGTTTGTGCTCCTGTAATTATGTACATATGCAATACGCTTCTGTTCATTATTATAATAGAGATCGCAATAAACTGATTCTAGCATATGTGTAGGCATAATGCAGGAAAGTTCTTTGAACTTTATTATCAAAGGGTAATTAAATAAATTTCTAACAATTCCCATCCCATTTTTAGCTTTACAGTTTTACCTTGTGTTACCTTGTCTTCCTTGTTTGATATATTACTTATCAACGAAACAATTCTGCGAGCTTATTTTGAGACAGAAAAATACATAGGAAAATGTAACACCAATCGCGATATTGATACCCCTGCAATATTTAATAGGAAGGAAAAAATTCCCGCTAAGAAGAAGATTGTGCTTCGTGAGGCGTGGGATTTAAGATTGCTTTCTCACCGTATGAGATCAGCGATATCGATACTCACTATATAACTTTATGAGGGATATAGTTATTAAAGCTGTGACGTCAATTTAACTTTGCGTCGCTAACATATATTGACCTTCATCGAATTGAAAGTTAACTTAGTACTCTGTCTTATATCAAAATTTCAAGAAAAGTGATTGGATATATCGTCAGGAATTAAAAATGTGCCAAGTTCTATCCGAACATCACCTCCTACGTATTTAATTCAGTTTCTGAGTGTGAATGATAAACTTTCTGACGACTAGTAAAAAACCTCTTTTGTTTAATACGATATATCTTCCTCCATAATCTTATGATGTCAATGAAATTTTAAAATTTAGTGGAGCCAATAGTACTAGAAGAATTTGATTCTAAACATTATCGCAGTTGCTTGTATATTCCAATCTTACGAATTACAGTGCGGATGATCATCATAATAATAACACTAAAATGAATCGCAACCATGTCGGTAAGCTTTAATGTCATTAATAACAAGAAACAAAGTAATAATACAGGCAGAGCTTCCAGATCAAACCATTATGTAACAAAGTGGCGAAGAGCCAGTTAATGTACTTTGGATATGGGTACAACATGACAAAAATGTATACAATGTGTATGTTAGGGAAGAACACGAAAGAAAGACCCAGACGAAAATATAACGATTATAGTAAAGAAGCAGTCGAGAGAAAGGGAAGGAATTAAAAATAAATCCATGATAGAAAACGATGGAAGAAAAAAGCAGAGCAACAAAAACTTGACTCCTTCCATGTCCTACACCTAAGCGGTAGAAAGGCATAGGATTAAGTAAACAAATAATAGTAACAGATAATAATGATAATCGCGATAATAAAAATAATAATGGTAATTGTGTAAAGTAATATTGCAACCAATAACAAGTCAAACGTAGTATATACGGAATCTTATCGAATGTAATTTTAAATTCAATGATCCCGTACAGAATATACACAATCTACAGGTTTAATGTTAACAGGTTACCGTAACGCAGCTATAATAACAACAATAATAATAATTGAATTAAGCCCCTTAAGTACTTATTCAGTTATTTAAATCCCACTTAAGAGATCGTCGTATTTTTGTTACGCATTCAGGTTTCCGTTTCAACAAACAAACTGTTTATTTGGAGAGGGGATGTTATTTTGGGCTCTTCGCGCTTCCCACTGTTTATCAACGATGTTACAGAGATCATTAGCTGTAAAATAATAATTTTCCCTGACGATATTTACCACAATATCACCACTGATGATTTTTTGAAGTTGCTAGTTAACTAATGTAATTTGAGTTAATTTAGTCGAAATGTTGCGAAATCTAAAGTACTACTACTTAAATTGTGGTGTGGGAAACGGGTCGCTGATGCGTTTTGATAAAATTAAGGACTTACGCGTAATTCTTGATACCCAACCATTTTTGTGGTGACCATGTTCATGAAAGTGTCGAATCCGCTTCTAAGGTGGGCTTTATTTTGATAATATTTAGACATGTTATTAAATATTAGTATTTACAATATATCTCCTTTAAATATGTATTTTCCATTTGCGCGTTTCAAGTCGCAATTCCCTGCCTCCATCGTATGGTGCCCGTACTATGAGGTGCACAAAAGTTTAACTGACAATGAGAGCGTACAAAGCCGTTGTTTGAAGTATACAACACTCCTCCATTTAGAGGATTTCTTAATGACTATTTAATACTATTGCTGTAGTAGCATTGGAATAAGGACGTAGGAATTCTTATCTTTCCTTTTGTATACACTGTTTTATAATATAATTGATTCATCTTGCCCATTAGGTAGGTTGCATTTCTTGGTCGTTTTGCAACTAGAAATTCTGCTACATCTCATACAGTTTTCGTCCATCTCAATTTAATGTTTCGGTTACCTATTTTTCTTGCGAGTCGCGCATACGAGGGCCGGTTTTTATGTTTTTATGAACGATCACTTATTTGAATGTGTCATTACTATTTTCGTTAAATTTGACATTTGTTATTGTGGAAACAGTGGCAGCGTAGTATTTGTCTGAATAGTTTGTTTACAGTGAAAATTCAAGGAAAGCAGTTTTGTGAAAGAATTGAAATTTCTATGGTGAAGGTTTCCGTTGAATGATTTTTTACGATTTTAGTGAAACCCTAAGTCAACAACAAAGCACAGAAAAGCTTTCTTAAGTGTTGGTAATGCAGCGCCATCAGAAAAGATTGCTCACAATTAACGGACGCACATCGTCAGTGATGAATTGCGTGAAAGTTGCCCAAAATCGGTTGTTGTTACAAAAGATATTGATGTTGTGCGCAACATGATCGAAACAAGTTGGCATGCAACTTACAGTGAGATAAAGGCATTACTAGACATATCCAAGACTGTAATACATTCGATTTTGTGTTAGCATTGAGCTGTAAATAAAGATATCTTCCCGATGGACTCCGTATTATTTGACCGAAGCTCGAGAAAAGGTTTGTCTTAATTGGTGTAAGGGTATGCTCCAAAAAGTTGGTCAAGGAACCGCAAAATCCGTATCGTAACCGATAACGAAATTTGTATATATTCGTATTAAAAACATTCACATGCAACTATTTCTTTAGAGGATTGAAGAACAGTTAATGTTAAATTGTATATAACAATTTTTTACCAGAAGTCATTGAGGAAATCAGGAGGAACAACCGAAAGCGTGGCATTATTCTGTATCATGACAATGTCGACTTTCACACAGTATGTTAAACAATTGGTTATTTGGGGGTGAACAACATAGAACTAATATCTCATTGCACAGCAAAATCTCACGATATTATCGCATTACAATAGCACGAATCAAATTTGGCCATGGGCAGTATCCAGCACATCTGTTCAAACTTGGAATTATCAAATCTCCACGATGTCCATGTGGGAACGAAATAGCTGATTTTAACCGCATACTACTGAATTGTACATTACATAAAGAGACACTGGATATATTTATGCATTATTTAATCATGGAAGGAGTGCAATTACCAGCATTATCACTTTAATGTACTATAATAAGAAACGAATTTACAATCTAATCATTGATACTATCATTAAAATAAACACAAAAATTTGAGAATCAGATGCGAAGACAATTCCGTTCAAATCGTACCTTTGTGGGTTAACCTCTTTTCCGTTGGCTGAATTCTTGTATTGTATAACTTATTGTTAGTCATCCCGACAGGCCCCGGGATGTGAAAGGTGTGTCCTCGTTCATACCTTATAGTCCCTCGCATCTCATTCCAAGGAAGTAAATAAGTAATAGCTAATCCCGAGATGCCACATGTAAAAAATATATATATTTCATTGCTCGTATTCACCCGACTTATCGTTTAACAATTTCTTTCTGTCCTCGAATGTCAAACCAAAAATGCGGCGATTTTAGTAGCTCAAGACACTGTCAAATGCTTCAAAAACCATGTTTTCGGCAAACCAACTTCAAAGTGGAGATTCTTTCGAGAATTGGTTTGAACGCATGCTAATGTACATATATAAATCTTAAAGCCAAATATTTTGAAAAGCAATGAGACAGTTTGTTCGAAAAAGAAAATCCAGATTTGGACAAAAGATCACTCTTCTTCTTAGAAACTACATTCTACTTTATTTGTTATTTGTATACGTTGGTACGCTTAGAATTCTCTAAAGAGCGGGACGAGAAATTTACGAAATGGTTATTGTTTAGCCAAGCAAGGAGGGATTTTCGGAAGTTTCATATTTGCTTCTTTACAATTCTCTATCTGTTTCGTAGACGCCACATAGTAGTGACAAAATAAATAAGTAACAAATTGGGAGAAAACGAATTAAAATACTTCGCGAATTGTAGCGTATTTATTAATTATTCCCAACTAACCCCTACCATAAGTAAATCATGGCTGAAACTAATTTTGCGGGGAACAATGTCGAGCCTCGCCCTCTCGCCAGTCTCTCTAAGGAAACTGCGGGTGCCGGCATTGCAATCCATTGTCCCTACGTATTGTGAAGTGACCAACCGTGTATGTGCTTATTATAGTAGAATATTTTAAGATGACTGCCTGTATGTCTACTTTGAGCTAATGAAGGTACTGGAAGGCAGTTTGGCGTAAAGAGGGCATTTATACAACGAAAATTGCCTATATAGTGATACATTCATTACATAATCTTTAACGTGTCATTCGATTGCATTTATCTCTCACCATTAATGTGACTACACTTTTGGTGGAGGTGCCAGTGTTATATTATTTTCAACAATTTCAAGATTTAGTTTTCATGTTTGGTTATACTAGTATCTAAAGTACGACGGTTAATGCTAAATGCAAATAAATAAAGCTATTATGAAAAAGTAACAAACAAACTGGAGAATAGTTTCCGTCAAGGATTTTCCCCGGGTGAAACGGCTTCAAGATTTGTTTCGGAACTTTGCGGATGGGGTTTCAAATTTAAAGCTTTCAATCACTATCTCTTGGCTAAAATCCTACTGTAAGGCTCATTAAAAGTATGGATTTATGTCAAATCTCAGCGTCGTAAACCAAAAGAAATATTTATGTCATTGTAACAATAGTTACCGCACTATTAAGTACACTAGGTCATAAAAGGAACCTGAAGGAAAAGTTAGATTTCGTGAAGAAGTATGGTTGATTGTTCCTGGCCAATACAGCTGATTTCATAATACATATCTGTATCAGCGCTAGTTTATTGGAATTGATAATGGATCATAGTGAATCATAATTTCTTCAAGGATGTCCTATTCGGCGAGCAACAATCAGCTTGATGAGGTCACTCGATTGTAATTATACACCATTTACCGCTCGTATGTACATATGTATGTTCACATGCTCCTACATTTTTGGTGAAGGTAGTGAAATATCATAATTAGCAGTTGTACTATCTACTTTTGGAAAGATGATTTGGTATTCTAGTGAATAGAGCATAGAAGTAATATTGAAATTGAACAGTTATTATTAAAGAGGAGCATAGATGGGGAATAATTTTCTCGAAAAGGTTGTGCCAAGTGGATTTAATTCAATTTTAATTTTACAAGTATAGGTTGGGTTTCATTGCTTGACATGTTAACTCTCCACATTTTGGGTTAGCTTTTGTAGGGCCCATATTAATAATAGTGATGGGAAGCACAGAGGAGAAAACCGAAAGTCTGACCGTAAGAATAGAAGGAGAGAAAGAATATAATTTGGATAGGACGAATCGGTTTATATATTTAGGGATACTGATAGAAGGGAAAGACTGTGAAGAGCAGGAAATTGGAGCTAGAATAATGAAACAAAATCAAAAATTTAGCATATAAAAAAGAAATAAAAACACGCCTTTCCTCATCCTCAGTGGTAAACTGGGGGAATTCACCACGGCTAACGCGCAAGCCGAACAACACACAACGAGCACTCCACAAATCTAGTCTATTTCCGAAAGGCGGTGTAATTGTAATTTAATTTTTTTGTGTATTATTTTATTCACAGTCTGATTATCCTTAATTAAAAATTTAGTAGCTCGAAGTCACTAATGAGCCCCAAGTATGTATCCAGAAAGGCAAAAACCAGAATATATAGAACTGTGATAAGATCAACATGTGCAGCAAAGAGGTGGATACCGAACAAAATGGAAGAGGATATTCTAAGCAGATGGGAAAGAAAACTACTTTAATAAGAGCCATCTATCGGTGAAGGAAAATAAGGGCCAACGAGGAACTGAAAAGACTGTGCAAGGAACCAAGTATTATAAAACACATAAAGATACAAAGACTAAGATGGGTAGGTCATATAGAGTGAATGTCGAATGAACAATTGCTGAGGCTGGTAACGAAGAGGAAACGAATCGGGATAAAAGGAAGAGGGAGGCCGAGGAAAGGATGGAGTGAAAGTGTGGAGGAAGACCTGAGATGGTTGGAATAAGAGACTGGAAAACAAAGGCGAAGGACAGAAAAGCGTGGAGGCAAACAGTGTACATCGGTACCAGAAAGTGAATAAAAGTCCAAGTGAAAAATACGCCCTAGGCTCTAGAAGTCTGATGAGCGATTCAATAATAGGGCTCGTTAATAGTTGTGGGTTATATCTTACATTACATTACAAAGGGAGTGTCAGATCGTAATGCTGAAAAGGTATGCGTTGTTAGACACGTTTCGCTTGGCAGCATAAGTTCTTGCTATCGCGGAAACACTTCGTATGCTTTATAAATAATTCTCGTAATACACAAATAGACAAATACAATAATCTAATTCAGACGGTGTGATAATTCGATTCCGATAAATTTACATTGGAAGTTCAATCCGAAACTACAGCTTCGTTTTTATTTGCCATGTTTCATGCACAGCATCTATATTAACCGCAGTGGGAATTCTATCGAAAATTCGCTGATACACAGTTCCCTACGAACTCGCGAACTTCATCGCAACTAGTAGAATCTAATTTATGAAAACGAGAAATTATCGACATCTGGCGGTCGTTTCAATTTACTTACGACCTAGTCGACCTTACGTTTCGTCGGGGGCTTCTCGTCTTGTTTGCGCGCAGAACTGAAATTAGATTCTAAAAATAGAAAATCGAAGAATAGCGAATAGATTTATTTATGTACATTCTGAATTCCTATCGTAGTATAAAATAGAAATAAATTTGTCCCTAGACGCCTATTAAGATTCCTTAAATGCTTTTAAATTTGTAAGGGCTGCTTCCGTTTACAAAAATCGATTCGATCTATGGTCTTGTTTAAGATTATGCATCTAAAAGTACGGTCAGTAATCTCAGATCAATGTGCGAACATATTCACCGCAAATTATAGAATTAAAATAGTATTAAATAAACGAAGAGTTTCCTTTGTCAGGGCGATCATAATTTTCGTATCAAAATTACTTGTTTCTCTTCCGATAACAATGTGAAAAATGAATAACTTGGTGACCCTAAATGCTTAAAATAGGTCGGTTAACATTTTGTACAATATAGTTGTAGGGATTTGCAAGTTAATGTAATAAAATATGTGGATTAACTAACTAACTACTTTATTTATTTCTGTAGACGTTACAAAGTAGTCTTTACAACGTCTAGAAACGATTCGAAAGCATAATGATTAATTACCAACAATAACTTAAATTAACAACGAGTACATATGTAAGTATGAATATAATCAATCGAACCATGTTCTGCGTAAAGCATGTCATAACTTTAAAGACATTAAACTTGAAACGTTATGTTAAAGTTGAAAGCATTTTGACCATCGTGATAACATTAGCTTATAGAGTACAGGGTCAATTAATGAATAAGACCTCCATTTGGTAACATTTGATTCTTAAATCCACCCACGTTAAATTAATTTTTTAGATACCTAACTGATTTGCTGGAACAAATACTCGACACAAAGTACGTTGCTTCCTATATCAGATTCTACAGTTCGTACGGCTTACAAATGCGTTCATCACGCGAAAAACTCATTATTTCCGTTTGTTGTACAACGAAGAGGCTAGTACAAAAACGTATGGACTTTGCACGCCACGCCGGTGAACAGAAAATCCAGTCGCTCTGCGCGATGAAGTTACTTCTTCAGCGATGGACTTTTTCAGTGCAGCGCGATTAAATAAACGAGCAGAAAATATATTCGTTCGTTCGGAACAACGCAAATAATTTTTAGTTTGTGTTCGCTTTTGAAACGAAAGCGTTCCGTTAGATTTCGAACGCAATAAAAATTCGAGCATCTAGGGAAATTAGGAATGTGGACTTGGGGTTCCCATTCGCATATATTCTGCATATGTACGCAGCATACATATAAAATCATGTGTGAGAAAAGCATTCATTAGTTTTAAACTCAATTTTTCTACGTTCAGTAGCCGATTACGTTTCTGAAACTTCTGACTAACTTGTTTTTGAATTGCATTGATCCAGTTAGGCATACTTTTTAGATTCTCGATGAATTTTCTGTTTGTCGCAGTAACAAATAGCGTCTTTATATGAACGGAATTGATAATTCCGTGATTTTGAATCGCTAGAGTACTTTTCTATTTGAGATAAGGAATTTAAATGCTTGCTGCAGCACTCTACCCGTATATTTTAGTAACTCGAACTCGATTCCTCTTTAGAACGGCTCAAATTTCCCTTCCCCTTCAAGGCGGAAATACCAGTATGAAAATGAAACATTCTTGTCCTAGAAAATCGACCTTCTGTTCGACATGGACAAGACTGGATTCCATAGTCTTTGTAATTCCCAAAGGAAACCATTTCAACAATGAAAGGCCTCCCGCTTTTTACTTTGTTAACAATACACCACACTCAATAAATCTTACGTTGATGCGACGCCCAGACGTCTTAATTCCTTCCTTATATCGTTTCTCGAGATTAATGACATTAAACTTTCAAGTTCATTCTGAGGGAGACTGGAAGACACTATTGGCGTTCGCAAAGAAACCTGACCATTCACGTCCTGGGGCTGAGGATGTGTGCTTGCAAGTACTAGGTTATCCCCTAAATTAATAACACATTGTAAATTAGATGGTATACAAGTAAGGTATGTTGATATGAATAAGAATTGCACTAACTTTAGGGACATCATACAAAAAGAAAACATTTGAGGTTGCTGGAAACGGTCGAAAGCAATTTCTTCTGTATAATTTTAGCGTAATTTAAAAAATGTTCTGCAGGAAACCGCCATAAACATTTATGTAGAAAGAAATCGAAAAACTAACTAACTATAAGTAAAAATTTTGATAATCGTAGTAGGGGAATAACTAACAATAACCAGTATCTTTTATAATTGTGAAAGTGAATATCGTTCGCCTTGTACAGCTTCGAAATCGTCTTCGACACTTTAAAATTAACTGTCTTGTAATGTGCGTAGGTATGTATTCAGAGAAACTGGATTTCCCTTGAAAAATTATTTCCTCCTCTCATTTCTTAGCTGTCAAGTTAAGCAAGCCAACATGATTGTTGTGCGCTTCGGAAATAAATTATCCCGAACAATGTGCCTTCGCAGATGGAGATCTTCTGTTCTCGATAGTAAATGTTGAACACTCACGTTTGTAGGTTTGGTATCGATTTACGTTCTTACATTGAGTTTATTAGTAGACGTGGAAGGTAGAAACAAAGTAATAAGGTCAAAGCCGCATACACAATCTAGAAGGTGGTATTAAGTTAGCATAAGACTATATTATATAAACAGCATCCAGAAAATATATTTCAGTAATTATTATTGACGTTTAGTGGAAAACAACGTGGTCTCGTCGAAATCATCAATTTCTGGATAATGCTATGCAAATCTTGCTTTAGAGAATCATTTTTTAGTGGTATCTGGAGACAAGATCATCAAACGTAAATGTTCCATACTTTTGTGGTGTACAACTTCTTGATATTACTGTTTCATAATTGCTTTGTTAATTCTTGTTGCCAGTTCTTTTATAGGCCAATTAGTTTTCCTTTTTCATATAATTACAAAATTTTGATCTTCTCTTGCCATCCGTAGACATACGTTTCGCGGTTATACCGCTCGTCAGTACGGCTTTGCAAGAGCTGTAATTTCGTATACAAATTTTATGTATATATGGTCTGAACATTGATGTTTGTACATGTGAAAGGGATTCGATATGAATTCTCTCACAATGCACGTATTACGCATTTTTACAGTTATTTTTCTACAGAAGTTGTCCACTTCTGTAGAAAAATAACTGTAAAAATGCGTAATACGTGCATTGTGAGAGAATTCATATCGAATCCCTCTCACATGTACAAACATCAATCTTTTTCATATATACATTTTCTACCGCAAACTACCGATCGGATCCAATGGACCAAATTAAATAAAGGTCTGATCATATTCCGTGTAAAATTTCGATCAAATATAAAAAAGTATGTAGTTTTTGAGCAATATGTGGCAGTATTACATCTTATGCATGGAGGCAAAAGGGAAACAAATAAAGCTAAAACAGTTGTAATGAGATTATTGAAAGATATTGAAAAATCTGGGCGTAATATAGCATATTAATCCACTGGCAAGCTACTTACTGTCAAAGTACCTTACCGCGATGCTAACAGAACTGAAAGAAAAGCCAAATTGCATAGTTGTTTCACGAACCCTAAACATCCAGAAATCTTTTCCATCCACCAAAATATCTGCCCATCTTGCTTTAATAGAAAGCGATAAAAAAGGGAAGCCTGGAGTGATACTGGCTTATAATAAAATTAAAAGTAGTGTTGACAATATGAACCAAAGGTCCAAACCATACAGTCTCAAACGTATGACAAGAACATGACCCCTGGTTGTTTTATATAATATGATTGACATTGGCTTTATGAATGCTTTCGTAGTAGTACTTTCTCGATAGAAATTGTGAAAGAAGGTCATGCAAAGGGAGAAATTTTATAATTGTGTTAAGTAAACAACTGAAGCAGCGCCGACAAAATGTAGAAGAAGCTGAAAGAATGTATCCATAAGGGATTGAATTAATTTGATGGTATGGTTTGACGAAGCCACTGTGTCGGTAAAACGAACGCTACATTTTTTTGTTAAATATGTTGAAATATTTTTACTCCGCGAGTTTTATTCACAATTGATAAGGAATGTGAACCATCAAAAAGAAAAAGTCTTCTGCAGTGTGTGTTAGCCTAAAAAGAACAGAAAGAGAACATCTTGCAATAAATATAAACAGCATGCCTCTGGTGAATGTAGTGAGTGAATGAAACTAGTACAATGTGGAACTCCTTTGTCCGCCAGTATTATTTCAGGTTTCAGTAGATACTCAGAATATAAGAGTTTAATAATAATGAATTTGCCAAATCTTTTCCTACTAGGCTGGCGCATTTATAATATTGATGTCAGTATGTATACCCCAATTCTAATTACTGTTTCTGCTTGCTTTAATGAATAGTTCAGATTGTATATGGGCCCACCCTTGTTCTGAGGTCTACAGAATCTGCTAAATACAATTTAATACACAAGAAGTCAATTAAAGTTATAAGCGGTTAAGCTGTAAGTTGCAAAATGAGAAACGCCTGTGTAGGAGGCGCCTCCACCATTTATATAATGCAAGATGTACAATTCGCCTACACAATACTGAACGTGTTCTTAACCTATGTCTTTTGGCATTGAACCTACGTCTGAGAAAATAGCTATTTTTATACCGCAGGGCTCGAAATTATTCGACCTTACTAAATAAAATATACTACTTCTACTATATATTTATTCCTACGAGGTTAAGTTTATAAATATATTCGTTCCATGTCCGAACTGATTTATTAATTTCCATTAAGAACGCCGGCTCCGCTTAAGAGTACAAAAACGCGCAAAAATACACATAAATCTTACAACCATTCTAACAATATCGTCGTTGCAGAAAAAATTCGAGCGGTCGGTCACGAAACGCCAAAGCACATTCGAAGTTTTTAGAAGGCAGGCCGGCGTGCGTCGAACGAAAGCAAACCCTAACGAAATTATTCAGATTACGAAACCGCACTAAGGAAGGGGATAACCAAACGATCCTCTCCCTCTTCGTAATACCCGGATGAGACGTGCAAATAATATGAGCTTTGCTTCCTTTTGTCGCACAAACTTGGTAGAATCCTTCGTGTTTCGCGGTCGGGGTTTGTTGGGAACCCCTGGGCGGGAATGTATTTATAGAAGAAGGCAACATTCGGAGATATTTTGTTGTAACTTTCATTGGGAGGGTTGTTTCATTGAATATTTTGTTTCGACTTTTTCGATTACGCATAGAACGAACATATTTCCGTTAAATCCAATTCATTATGGTTATTTCCATCTTTTACGGCTGACACAAAAGAAATAAGGTGATAATGTGGTCATGCTGCAGGAAACTAAGTACCAACTATTCGTCGTGTATTGAGTTCATTTTCTTAATAATCCCGTTCATATTCAGAACGGCCTTTCTATTACGGAATGTAACCTTATTAACCGGAAATCGCAGAATTTAAACTTTTGAAACTGAATGTGACATAATTAAGGAAAATATACTTTACTCATCGAGAGTACGATATAGGAATACATTCTGTTGTCAGTCCCAAAAGCTTTTGCTTGTACATCCGAACCTGTCTCGTTTATAACCCTTCACCTCCCCACTAGAATCTCTTCATCTCTCTCGCAAAACGAAGACAATCATGTCAACGGAACGCGATAAAAACGTTCCCCAACTTCCGTGGCCGGAGAAAATTACCAACTCTTCGGTGTTTAGTACCGTGGTGTGGATTAAAACTATGTATTAAAATGGAACTAATTCCCCCAGCGCTTTATTCTACGTAAAACGTATCTTAACACTACCGAATCAAAGCCTTTACCATTGTCTAGAATCCCGTTGCGCGTTCACCCGGATTAATCCAGTGTGAAAATTATCGATCGAAGGCGCAAACGCAACCTAGGGTTCTAGAAGGTAGGATAACAAATCGGACTTTTCACGGAAAATACCGTGACGTACTTTATTTATAATGAACGTTAGGAAAGGAACTAGTTTCATAGAACGGTGGAAAAAATGCCTTATCAACTGTGGCTAAACTTCCGTTGGTGGAAATTGCGGAATAATGGATCTAGAAAACGTAACTAACGTCGGCGTATATTAGTAAGGACTCCGATGGAAAATTTGCTACGTCGTATATATAAAAGTGGACTTCAAAATTAGTCAGACGTTGGTAAAATATGCAGTTGTGTTTTATAAAATTTGCATATGCGAGTATTGGCAGGAGGCATAGAGAAAATATACGTTTCGTTTCTTTTTATAGAGTTTAAAATAAGTTCGACATTTTATAGTCGAGTTTATCAATACCACCATGTTGCACCAACACTCACGGTCTCATGTCCAGTGGTCTGAAAATTTTTTTCAAGAAGTTTTAATGCATTTCTATCGACGATGTTGGTGTTCTGAATATTTTAGGTCTGAACATATTTGGAAAATAAACCCCTGCTTTATGAGACTATTTTATTCGAACTGCATTGCCGCTAGATAGATTTGAGATTTCGTTGAAATATTATTGGAGAAAACTTTGGCCATAATTCAAAATCACATCACATCAAAGCAGTTTTGATTCCTTCTTCATATTTTTATTTTACTGTAATTGACACTAAAAGATACCACAAAGATTTAAAGTAGGTCAAATACAACGTTTATGAAATCAATCCGAGGGGACTACTTAACATAAAGGCAAATCGAGCTCCTTAGATTCACAAGGCCAGTATTAGGACTTAAGCGATTGTAATCTACTGTATGAATAGAAATTGAATATTCTTTCTAGGGGCTAGGAGTCTCGGACTAGGGCTACGTACCATTGCGTACGATTCAGATTGATATGACAGCATTTTACACAAGGGTCTGAAGGTACGTAAGCTTTAATCCCATTGGGTTCTACACAATTTGACACCAGTGCAGAAGGATGTCAATGTAGGATGGTGCAGATCTACACCGCATCCTTTTGATAATCAGTCGTCTCATCTGATATATTATTCTAGATGATGGAACATGTATATGGTGCTATGATTCTGAAGAGAAGCAGCAATCAGCAGTTCGGGTCTTTGAGAATGAGTGGGATCCAGCAAACGTTATTTATGAAAGAAGCTGAAATGAAAACATTGCTCTAGTGTTAGTGCTGAATGATTAACCTTCCTATACTCACGTCAAAATGAAAGACGTATAGTATACTATATAAATCGGTCTCACAGACCGTATGCGTGAGTATAGGAAGGTTAACTATAATTTGGCTCAAGTTCTCCAAAACGTTGACGAAGGAGACTTAAACGGGAAGATAATCTTGTATTTTGATAACACTCGAGCTCTGTTACTCGTACGATTGATTGAGTATTTGATTATCAAAACATTGACCTTCATAAATAAAGTCTCCTTTGGAGCGGATAACTGTACATCCCTTTTAATATACAGTTATATAGCTTGTATTAGGCCGATAATCGATTGTGGTAGCATTTTTTATGGTGGTGTATCACCGTCCTTATTAAAACATCTAGATGTATTAAACAATAATGCATTACGCTTATGTTTGGGGGTAATGAGATCTGTGCCACTAGAGGCACTACTTGCGGACGCTTGAGAACCACCCTTGGCCCTACGGAGGGCATTCCTAAGCTATAAATTTGTATGAAAAGTACGTGCATTAGAGAATAACAACCTACTACCACTTTTCTGTAAATTAAACCCTACATGACTCTCTGGGAAAATAGTGGATCAAAAAAGCTCCAATTGCTAAAGCCTTTGCAGAAACTGCGATTTTTCACAAGTATATATGGCTGACAAAAGTATCCGTTGTTTTCACTCTTCCTTTTAATTTTGTAATGAATATCCCTTCCGTCACTTTCCCCCGATTTTAACGAGAATATTATCGACAATAGGTCTATATATAATAATATATCGGGTACTTACAAGGTTTCCGTGCATATATATACTGATGGATCTAAAAGTAATAATTGTATTGGTTGTGCAATATACATTCCCTTATTATACATATTGAAGAAGTTGGCACTTCCAAGGTTTGCCTCTATATATACAGTAGAATCCGCTGACATTATTACGGCTTTAGAACATATACAAAGTGTAAGTGCAAATAACTTTGTTATCTTCATTGATGCTGCGGCACTCCCTAAGAACATAGAGAATATTGGTGTCCAATCATCCCCAATCATTGAACGAATTATCTCACTTTATAATATTCTAACTCGTATGAACAAAAACGTAAACTTTGTGTGGATAAAGGATCATTCAGATATTTGGCATAATGAAATTGTGGATAAGTTAGCCAAAGAGGCGAGAAATGGTGATCCTGTTCCACACTGTCACCTATCGTACACCCACATGTCATTAAATATACGAATGGAATTAAATAGCTAATGGAATACACGCTATCAATCGACATATAAACAAAAAACAACAAATTATTTTCTTCACCCCAAGATTGAAAAAAAAAACACTGGACAGACAAATTACATTTTAAGAGAGGAGTATATACTCAGATCATAAGATTGGCGTTTGATCACGGAAGATTCCCGGCTCATTTGGCGAAAATCAAAATAAAGGATATTGATAGTTGCGAGTTCTGTACGGAAAGGGGAGACACACGCCATGTAACTTTAGGATGTCCTAGAATTAGAATAAAAAGTGATTTTTTGTATAGGGAGCTGATAAGTATGGGATTACAAGCACCGTTTAATATAAACTACAATATATCGACACAAGACCTTAACATCCTTCTCTTATTATATAAGTTTATGGGTGAAGCTGAAAATTTAGTTTTTGTGCCTGGAACTTTTCCTTTGTAAGTTTATCCTTTTGTCCTTTGGAGTCCACCATGTTTGTCTAATAGTTAGCCACCCGATCGACCCCGGGTGTGAAAAAATGTCGCACGAGTATCATATCGGACATACAAATTTACTATATTTTTTCAAACATAGCCTTATATGAAAAATCATCAATTTATTCCTGCACTAGGAATATTCAATAACTTTCCAAATAAACCTAAAGAAATTTAAAGTTGAATTTAAAAGAATTTCCACTGGCCAAGTGTAACTTCCACGAATATCTAGATAAAAAATTTTTAAATTGATATTGCTGTCTTTCTTGTCTTTTAAATGTGTTGTAGTTTATTATAATTTTTGTGACGTAACTCGTGCTAATTTTTAGCCAATGGGGGTAAATAAATTATTATTATTATTATTATATCTGAATGTGAGCCAATCCTATGGCAAGTTATAGTTTTAGTGTGTGACCTTGGGAAGGTAAGCTGTTTTTAACAGCAGGTTTACTTCCAAGATTCTGCAGCAGCTTTGCTCTTATGTATTTCTTGATAGTCTGTACAATTTCTTCAATTCCGTTAGCCTCTGATGTGTTTTAGTTTGCCGCTGTTTTTGAGTTCTTCAAGCAACCAATTCTGTTTGGTTGTTTTCCTAAATCAGCAATAATTAAGGGGTAAAACCACAAATGTCAAAAGGTTCAATTGTCGATTTTGTTTGAAAGTTTTAAGGAAGTGTTCATAGAACTTTAAACGCGTTTTTCTCGGAACCACTTTTTTCAAGCCGGAAGGACGGATTTCTAGGAGACTTGCATTTATCGATTTGAAATTTTTACAATAGCTCTTTGGAAGTACATAGCCGTTTTTCGATTCAATGTAAACTTATTTTTAATGAACAATTTTTTAGGGCAAACAATCTATTCATTTCTTACAAAGTGCACCACCTCCACAAAAATTGATTTAAAAAGAAATTCCTGTGTACTTCCAAAGCCAATTGTATATAGGTTATAAATTTGTTGAATCTTTTTGTTCCGGAACCCGTGGTGGTGTTTTAAAAAACGCTATTCTCGATAATAGGCTCTGTCGCCGCCATTTTAAAAATGACAAGAAAATTGTTCTTCGTACTTCAATATGCGTTAAATAAACCCTCCACAAAGAAATTCTATTCCGTTTGTCATACTCCCAGAATAAATTATCAAATTTAGGTCTTCTTTTCTGCCTCTAGTGTGGTTTTACCCTTTAAGTAATACAATTATTAGTACTTATTATTGTTAGATAAATAGTACTTGTGTGTACAAATAAATTCGCCCAATACATTTTACACTCCAAGTTTTCCATTAGTTTTAGATTAATTTTGTTATCACTGAAGTTGCTTCGTTTGAGAAGAAATTTATTAGACTACGTTGTCACATAACGCTCGTTTATTTAGTACTCGTAGAAATCCTTTTAAACCAAATGAACACTCATACATCTTAAAGGTTTCACCTTGAACATAAATCGATTTATGTACACTTTTCCTTCTACCAAAATATTTTTATCACTATATCCAGTAACGTCATCACACTTCACGTAAGAAATCAATACCTCATTCATGGCGTCTAAGAATAAGCATATCTTTAGTGGAATCAAGCTGCGAACTTCTCAAAAGAATATGAAAACAATGAGGAAGACAAAATTGTTGTGATAACAAGCTCAGGATACGTATCCTTTTGTTAAAAATACCAATCTAGGATATGAACACGAATAATTTCAGGGAAAGAATTTCATTAACAATAACAATGCGAACATTCTTTCTTCATGGCTTCCACTTTTTTAATTAACTTTACTTCGCTGAAACTGATATGATATTTGGATGGTAAGACAGAATTGGTACTACGTAATGGAGTTTTTCTTCTAAATCTGATTTTATATACAGATTCAGTAGGGGTAGGTAATTCCGTCCTTCCTCGTAAAATTTGATGTATAATATCTGTTAAAAGTCGCATTATACTTCTGAGGCACATCCGTAATAAATTTATTCTATAGAAAAGTTATAAGTTTCAAAGACCGCAAATCATACGCTGCAGCAAGATAAATATGATTGATTAAAAGTGAAATAGCGCAAATTATTAACGATATTAGATATACTGGCCAGCTTATAATTTATTTCGTGCAAACAAACGTGGTTTGAGTCGAGGAAGTCCCAAGTAATTTTAACAAACAAAATTATTGTTAAACGCCAGGGTATAGAGGGGTGGAAGTATACAATTAGTTTAGAATATCTAGAATCCCATAATTTGTTCTATAAATAATTTGAAGGATTATTAACGAAACCGATTTCGGTTAAACATATACGAGTACATCTTATCGTGGGTGTTAAGCAGCCAACTAAAAATTTTTATAAAGATTTTCATTTTAGGGTTTTTGGTTGAAGTTACACATTATACTAAATTATCCTCTTACGTCACTATTGGTTGTCCTTTCCTCATCAATAAACAACCCATTAAGATCGTAAAGAATTCAATTGCATTGGACTGAAGTTTCCCATTTCATTCTTTCTACCCCACCTCGCAGTGATTGTTCGTGAAGGGTCCTTTCTCAACGACCCGTTAACAATAACGCGTAGATTCCTTCGTCGGTCCCAACAACTCCATTGAGAAACTCGAAATAAAGGCATCCGTTCGCCGGTTAAATGAGCACAGGTATCGCGTAAATCTCGTCCACGCAGATTAAATGTCAGAGTTTACTGCTTCCGGTGTACATAATCGAAGAATTGCGTATCACATTTCGTGATAAATGTGCGACTAACAAAACGAAAGCTTTTAATTATAGCGTTTCGCCTTTAATCAGGCAGCTGAACGTAGGAATCCGATGTTCAGATGCTAAGATCCTTGCTCCAGTTCTAGTGCTTCGGAGAGGTTCCCTCGGATGTATAATTTATAATTAATGCGTTGCTTTAGGGCGTAAGGCCCGACAGAATGATGAATATGGACGGCTTGTGGGAGATTGTTATTCGTGGACAGATACTACCCTAGGGTTATCGGAATTGGATTTGGCAAGTTGCGTTAATGTTAGATTGATTGCCGAAGAACTTCTGTGTTTAATAAGCGGTTGAGAAAAGGTTTCAATTCAATAGCGTCGGTTCCTGAAGTTTCTTCTGCTTGGACTTGAAACTATTAGTGCACTACGTGTGCAAGACTGATTAATTTTGTTGTTGATGCAATTCCAGATATAATTATCGGAACCATACAAGCAATTGTATTTAAACTAGGCTATTTGGATTTTCACTTCTATTTGGAAACGCAGTTCACAAATAGGAAATAATTCAAATATAATTATAAAATTAAAATCGTTTTTCGGAAGTCTCGGACAGTGAAAGTGTAATTAATTAAACGCAATAGTACATGAAGTGATGTTTCGTTAGTTATTGTATAGCTTTATCAGACTAAAATTAAACAATCTAGGAATTGTCAGAGTAGCTGATTATTTAATTTCAGTCTCATAATGCTATATAATAAACATTGCGTTAGATTAATCACACTTTTACTAGCCAAAACTCCGAAGAAATAATTTGCCTTAATTCCACACTTTACATGAATCAGATATCATATAATTTTGGAACGTGGTGAACGAAAGGAAAAAAATATTTTCCTAACAGCAGAATATACTTTAACAGAATATATTTCAAAACAATACATACTTTCTTTAATTGATTTTCTGCGGAAAGAATTTTTGATGTTTGTGTAAAGGCTAGTTTATCTGCTAGAACCTGACATATTAGTGTCAAGCATAAATCGCTAATCGCCGTTCTCACGGCGAAAAATTAGGCATAGCTTAGTAAGCGATACATACTATGTTATTCTCCAAAATCCTGAAGTTTAGCTTTTCGTCCCAGAGTTCAGAACACTGAGAAATGTAAGCCGGTAAAGTAAATTATATGAATTTCAGAGGGACAATATTGCAATGTCACTAAATCGTTATGTGAAATACTAGGACATAGTGTCACTGACGTTTGGAATCCAAAAAGGTGGTCGTCAAAATTCTATAGCTTATATTTCCTCTTGCATGCATTCGGGACGGTATTCTGACCTTTACGTTGATGTCTTCAAGGTCATCCAGACTGGAATCCTTTTTGTAACAGGTTCAGAGATTGCTCAAGGAATGGGATTTTGTCACGCACAAATTAGGGCAGATTTACAATTTAGGAGACTAGGTGGCACATAACCACACTGAACTAAATTTTGCTCAATTGAGTGTTGACGCAATTTTGAGTAACCTTTAGACCATTTAGTATTGGACAATGAAGAATGGATCAAAAATCGATGCAGTTAAATAGCTACCTATCGAAAAGGCCACAGCTATTGCTAACCAAGTGTGCATCAGCAAAAATAAATGCTGTGTATCTTGGGGGATGGGAAGATTATCCCAATTGATGTGTATTTGTGCTGTTGCAGTAAAATGCAGGAGTAGGAAAGAGAAACCATTTTTTATAACAATGTTCGGTCACATACTGTACTTCACACACAACAGGAACCCTTCTAATGGTCAAGTTTTACGACATTGAACCGTCTGGTTATCATTTTGTGACTGTTCTTGCATAACGTTAGTGAAGTGAATCTTGATGAAATAAGTCTCATGTACTTGCCAGGAGCTGATGATGTATGCGAATATAATAATAATAATAATAATAATAATAATAATAATCTTTATTGTCCAACAAATTACAATTCAATTACAGGACAATTAATGAAAATACAATAAGCAAACCGGTATAACCCTACAACAATACAATAATTCCAGAAGAGCCTATACAAATGTATTGAAATGACGCTCACAACAGCTGACAATATTCCGCAATGAGTCATGGTTGATATCACAGCAGTCGAAATTATATTATAATTGTAGCACCTCAAGTATATAGGCGTGGAAGATCCAATATTTGTTCTACATCGTGGTAAATAAAATGTTGGTGGATTACGAGATAAAAATTGTGGCACATAAAAGTTTAGTAATTGCAAAAGATTAGGACAGTCAATGTTACGATGAATTAAATTATATACATATTTAACGCTAGAAGTAATTCTTCGGAATTGAAGTGACTGTATCTCAAAGCGATTCAACAAAATTGCCTGATCTATATTTCTAGCTGGATAAACATTTTCAATTTGAAAACTTAGGAATTTTAAAAATCTTCTTTGAATTAATTCAAGATCTCGTCCGTGTGTTAAATAAAAGGATACCATACTACTGACGCATACTCTAGACGAGATCTGACCTGAGCAAAGTACAAAGCTTGTAAAGCCTGAGTATTTTTAAGACATCTGCAATTCCTAATAATGAAACCCAACATTCTTCTAGCTGATGCAGTAATTACATCCATATGATGATTAAAATTAAGTGTAGGATCAAACCAAACACCCAAGTCCTTAACTAACCTTTCCAACTGATTCTCACCAATACAATAAGGGAAAGAAACCGGAACGGTGTAAATGATATTGTCTTACATTTAGATATATTTAGGGGTAGATTATTAGATTCACACCACAAAGCAATATTATCCAAGTCATCCTGGAGGCCAAGGCAATCCGATACTGATGAGATTTCTCGAAACACTTTAAGATCGTCGGCAAACAGCAACTTATTTGAGTTAATTACAGTTGTAATGTCATTAATAAAAATATTGAACAGCAAAGGACCCAAATTTGAGCCCTGAGGTACTCCTGACAGTGCTTGAAATGATCCCGACGAGTGGCCATTGTAGAATACATATTGTGGTCTACTCGTTAAGTATGACTTAAAAAAACGAACCAAATCTTCACTAAATCCAAATGCCATCAGTTTTCTAAGCAATGCTGCATGACTAATACGGTCGAATGCTTTAGAAAAGTCAGTATAAATGGTATCTACTTGGCCACCAGCGTCAAGTGAGCTTGCCACAAATTGTTTAAAACAAGCCAAGTTTGACATGGTCGATCGTTTCGCCATAAAACCATGTTGATGAGGAGAAATATGATGAATCATTATAGGAAAAATATGTGAATACATAATTAATTCCAACAACTTAGCGAAATTAGAAAGAATAGCGACAGGTCTGTAGTTCACCACATTACTCACATCACCGTTTTTGTGAATCGGAGTAATCCTTGCCACTTTCCAGATGTCAGGGAAGGTCAACGATGTAAGGGCTAAGTTGAATAATTTTGTCAAAGGAATCACAAATATGTATTTACAGTCCTTAACCAAGAAAGCGGGAACCTGATCGTGGCCAGATATTAAGCTATCTTTAAGTTTTTTGGTAAATTCAGTTACTGTAGCCGCAGAGATAGGACCCATATTTATGTTATGGGAGCTGTTTCCAATCTGTGGGTCAATTGATACATCAGACTCTGAATTAATAGATGTGGTATAAACCGAACTGAAGTATTCACCAAACGAATTAACAATAGAAATAGGATCATTTAGATGTATATTGTTGAAAGTCATGTTTCCCGGAATCCTAGACGACCGCTTCTTGTGGTGGATAAAAGTCCAGAACTTTGCTTAGGATCAAGACAGAAACTATTCCCAATATTTACTAAGTATGCAGAAAAAGCTTCCATACTCTGCTTTTTAGTAAGAGAGCGGAGGCGCTTAAAAATTGGCTAATGAAATAGAACAATTAAACCTTTTATACTTTCTATGATATTTTCCTTTAATTTGATATTATAAATTAACTGCGGTGTAAACCATTTCGGATAGTGCCCACGAGACTGCCTTGTTAGAGGAATATGTTTGTCAAAAACTTCATAGAGCACCCGATAAAAGGAATCGCAAGCTGCGTTGACATCCACGAAATCGTTCAGAAAGTCCCAATTAATACTCTGTAATGATGTATAAAGCGCTGGAAAATCTGCTTTACGGAAGTTATAAGTTTTGCTATAATTAGGAAAGTTAAAAAGTTAAAATTGGTGGCAGACTTGCAGTCTACTGAAAAATCTGAATCAGTGGAGAGCTATCTCGTTGAGCATCACAAGGAATAGCCGAAATAAGTAAGTCTAAAATTCTACCGTTTACATTCAAAACAATGTTAGATTGATTGAAGTTGGTCAAATCCAAGAACGATTTCAATATACGTGATTTGGAATCTTGAGCATCATGTAGTATTAAATTCGAACAATTAAAGTCCCCGAGAATTAGAACATTTTGGTAACCTATTACCAATTGCTCAAGCGACTCCATGAAGCTCTCAAAAATATTTATCGAAATAGCTGGAGGTATGTAGATAGCAAAACAGTAAATAGTCTTACAATCAATTGTACATTTACATGCAACAATATCGATTAAAGGAATATTTGAAATACTGGTCGTGTCCACTCTATAAGTATGAAAACGGTTATTATACGCGAACAAAACTCCACCACCTCTGACACGGCCAGTTGCATATATATAATATATACTCAAATGAAACACAATTTTGTTAGTATTTTAAACCTAGAACTTAATGGCACTGTATGGATTACTACTACTACGTAAATTTAAATTACCTTCCCCTTAGTCCTTCCTTACCAAAAACCAAAATTGTAAGAAGCAGAAACGTCAAAATTGGGTATACCCAGAAAATTGAATTACAGACAAACACGATAAATTCAAATTAATTTGCTATTTTGTTTTCCTTATACATGCTTTCAGGCTCTTGGTTTGTTTTTCCTTCCTGCTCATTTCCCGTATTAACCGCTCCATGTAAGGCTCTTAGTATTTGCTTCCTAGTATTCTCGTCTTTGTTCTTCTGATTTATTTACATCCATATGTGCACTTGTGACTATAGCTCGCACTACTGTTCTATAAATTCTTTCTTTAGCTATTCATGAGAATAACTTTCATGAGCTATCTCAACATTCTATACCTTCTGTTCCCTTTTCCTACTCCTACTTTTATTTCTTATCATTCTTTCCCATTATCTTCAACGCTTATCTGTAAATTCGTAACCACATTCACCGTTTCAAATCTATACCCAATCTTCTTATACTTTTAATTCTAAATCTGTGTCATCTACAGTGTTTCGTGTTTGTATCTCGCCTTAGTTAGACCTCTGTAACTTTTACAAACATGCGAAACATATCCACTTGTTATTACGTTATTTATGAGGCTCTTTTGAGACTGACGGGCGTTCGTTGGCTGTCTCCGAGAAAAATGTTTTTTTACGTCCCACACACTATTACAGTAAGGGCAGGGTAAATATGCATATTTTAGAACTTTAAGATAATTATTTGCTCAATCGGTTTACGGTTTTGATAATGCTTCCCTCGTGCTAGCAAATCACGTGTCACCGAGTTTATTATTAAGCAATTGTGTTGTGAAGAGTTTACCGATGTAATACAGTGTCAGTAGTCGGAATGATCAAAACTTTGTGGTGTTCTATGGCGTTTCAAAGTTGTTAAAGAAGAAACTAATGGTAATTAAAAGACGAGGATAAGTGAGAGGAAAGCAACTGCATTCAATGAAACAAATGGTTCTTAAGATTAAATCCATGAAAGAACGAGTCCTCAAGCACTTCATCGACTTTTCGTCTCGTAGAAGTTAAAACAAGAATTCGTAGTGTTCGTGAGTTTATTCCCAAAACTCTGTAAGAATCTAGGATGTTTTAATATTGTTGAAAAATTGCGGCCAAATGAGATGTGAATTTCCTCTTGAAAAATTTCATTGGTAGCCTCTTAGTCATCTGATCAAGAAGTTTCTTTTACCGTTTCAGAAGTAGTTTTATCTTCTAGAACACGAATCGAATAGGTAGTCTGTGTTGTACTATTCATAATATATAAACATTTTTCACAATCCGATAAGCCAAATTTAAAACTTAACTTCGACAATTTCAGCTAACAAAATTAAATAAAAGACTTGATACTCGTGACGCCATTTACTACAATCAGATTTGTCAACATTTCCATTTATATCCTTGAAGTCACTTCGATTCCCTATACAAGCGGAATGGCTATTTCTATTTTCACTCGTCGTCCTTTCAATATCATACCTGTAGCTGTTTGTTGTTGCAGCTCTCGTGGTTCCTGAAATAACCACGACGTGTTCATACAGTCTGCAATCGTCTTGCGTCTTTCAAGTTCAGAAATCGATAAATTGAATGGGAGAGTCAGACGACCATTGAATTTTAGTTGATAGGCACTTACGCAATGCCAACGTAGTATAAATTTCGCGCTCAGTCAAGCATTCAATTTACAACCCAATAGCCATGACAATTGAATTTAGAAACGAGCCACAAATGAAAGAGGAATCGTTGAGGTGGAATTATATTTAATATGGCGAGACTGCTTGCTCTTCATTATTTGATTCAATCAAAGTTGCACTTTATTTGTTTGTTTTCACGATATAAAAGCTCATCAAACGATGTAAAATGCTGAATATTTCGTTAATTTACAGTGTTCGAAATGTTTTTAACTCGCTACGAAATACGTGTATATTGTGTCTTGCGCTGGTCCTAGGGTTACGACTTGCAATGTAGAGTTCACATATCGGGTATTCGAAAAGTATGAAGACACCTAAATATTTCGCTGGAAATGTTAAAAATCACGAATATCAAGACTTATGTAACTTTCAACGAGAATTCAATGATGACCTTAGATTTGACCACGAAATAGAATTTAAAGTTTATTGTAAGGTTATATTTGTTTTTCTTAATAGAAAGCCCTATTTTTGGCATTGCAAATCGATAGAGCAAGAACTTTAGCGATCAAGTAACTACTCATTTCAAAAGGCACTGCAAAGTCATTTGAACATGATCCAGGGTACTTAGGATATGGATACTCCAGTAAATATCAGCGGCGAAGTCGTTTTACGAAAATGTCGTTAGAAAAAGTTTTTAGCGTGAAAAAGTAGACCTCATTGTGACCTTAAGTTTGACTATTTTGAAGTTGTTTAAAAAATCTGATTCGTATTCAAATGATGTTTCTGTTTTAAATTGAGTTTGACCTATAAAATGAATATTTATTTGAACGCAAAATTTCCTGTTCTTGCGATTTACGAAGCAAAAAATAGGGGTTTTCATTAAGAGAAAAATAGTTGACCTTCAATTCTATTTCATGGTCATATCTAAGGTTACCATTCAATTCCTCGTCGAAAGTTACATAAGTCTTGACCTTCGTGATTTTCCAATAGTTCATTCCCAGCGAAATATTTAAGTGTGCATATTTTTGGTACATCGGGTATAAGGCAAATGTGAACTCATCTATATTGGGTTTGTGATAGGAATTGCGTGACTAACATTGTATATATGAAATCCTTTAAGACACTCTCTAGCTTTCCCTAGTACAATACTATTACTTTATATTTTTCATTGAAGGCTTTTATCCCTCATGCATTTTATTATAACCTTAGACCTTAAAAAGCCGGAACGTTATTGATTTTCTAACGCTAACCGTGGCGCGTATACATTCCGAAAGATATTTTCATCCACAATATTGATATACACACAGACATAGGCGCTGGAGATTGCGCGAGCCATAGGGACGAATAATTTAAAACCATCCTATGAAAATATTTACCTCCACGGTTTGTTAGTTTTTCTTCTCACGCCCTGCGATGCATCCCTAAGGTAAATAAAAGTAGGAAATACGGCACCAATTAGAGTAAGAAGCTTCTGGAAAGTTCGGCGCCGCGTACACTCCTGTCGGGGTGATGCACTAATTAGAGCTATGGAAAACTTAAGATGTAAGCGCCTTCGTAAACTATGTAACTTGCGTTATTACATAATTCAAGAACTTGTATGAAATAAGAAAACCACGTGTAAACGTTTATTTTAGCTACTACGATATTTGCGTTTCCCTCTCCTCAAAACTTTCCATATTACAGAATGCTGTCTAGGGATCGTCCCATCAGTTAAAACGTCTGGAATAAAGCAAATATTCTATTGGAATCTAATTGAAGTTAGAATATACATTATCTAGTAATGGCAAACTTACTTAGTATAGTGTACGTAAGTAAAAGTTAAATAATTAGAGAGAAATGTAGGGGTCAGGTCAGTATGATATAATTGTAGATACGTACAATAGAAGAGACAAATAAATTGCGGAAACTACAAGAATATAAATTAATTGCAAATAAAGAAGGAGAGGGCGAGGATAGCTAGAGATACTAGATCGATAGGAAACAATTGGGGGAAAAAGACAAATAAGATTGTGTTGGGTTAAAAGAGCGTAAGCCAAGGGGGAAAAGAATAATGAATTTTGTCTCGGGAAGTGATTCGTAAGCATTGCGAAAGAGGGATTCCTTCCGATTGTGATATTTATTTTTAAATCTGCACCTAGCTTAATTTAGAAACAAATGATCTAATTCAGGAACAAGTGGTGAAAGTAGAGTTGGTAGGGTCAATATTTTAGGATACTATTTTACCCCTCAGTTCCCTACGAACGACGTGAAGATAATCCTTTTGAAAGGTATCTCGCAATTATAAAGAAGCAATTCTTTGTTCCAATGATTATACATGCCCTTGATGATACGTAAGGTATCCTGGAATTGTATCGTAGCAATCAAGAAAGGCAAATAAAAGACATGTCACTGTTCATAAAAATGGATGAAATACAAGAAAATAAGAAAGCCTTTGATAAAGAAATTTAAAACACCGCAAAACTGCATGCATAACTCCAATAACATTTAGGCACCAAATCGACGTATAAATACTAATACGGGACTACGAGCAACAAAACCAAAACTAAGGTAATGAAGATAGCAATAAAATTGCTGACAAACACATAGGTAGTTAAATGAGAAGTATGGAATTGGGTAATCAGAAAAGAAACACGGGTCTACTAATGAAAAAATTAAAGGCATACAACTGGAATACTGTGAACAATTGGCAAGATTGCAAATAAATTGTATACCTGAGGGAAGAATAGAGAGGAAGATGGACATGCACGTAGAACATCAGAAGATCTTAAAAACGAGGAACATGCATGGAAAATGACTTGACGGAAATTTGATGAGAAGAGGTGGAGCAAAGTCTGCAAGAATAAGTTCAAGTCCAAGAACCTTACACTCAACATACGATAGGCTCAGCAATTAAGTAAAATAAACTTATTCTTGAAGATATAAATGTTTATCTGATTCCATAAATTCTTTCCGAAGGAAAACACCAATCACAACAGTGGAAATTCATATGTGTCTTTAGTGATTTCGTGATAGTTGATCTATTACCTTTTAGACAAAACTAGGTCGAGCCAGTTTTTAGTCTTCCAACAAAATTTGTTATGCTTTAAGAGCTGTGTAACGTGGTTCCTCTGTATTTTATTTTTTTAATATTTTGGGATCCGTTCGTTCACTTTTGCTGCTTTCTGAATCTTCTTATCCCCCTTAGCTAGGGTTCCTATAGTTAAATCGAACGACGATAAGCTTCTTGTCAACTTCCATGCCCAATGTCTTTTGGGGTATACTTCCTCATAAAACGAGATCATAATTAATGTAGGTACTCATGCTGCCTCACAAATATCTACGTACGAAAAAAGAGTGTCATTCGAGCTAATATTTGGAATCTATGGCACATTCGCGTCACCGCGTGCCTTCTAAATCTGAATTAGACGTGCTGGCGCATTATCTGCAACAAACGTATTAAAAAGGCATACCCAACCAAAGTTCACCAGATCTTTGGAGCCATGGACTGGAGTAAAGTAGGAGGATCGTCGGAGGATCACAACTCGCTCTGGTAACCTTGTCCCAAAATAATTACTTAAATTCTTTGTAAAAAGGTTCCCTACACTTGCATCATTTCTTCACATTGTACCCCTTTTTTATTACGCTGCATTCATTTCCGAACATTTATTACAGTTTCTACGTTTTGGAAAGCCCGCTTTCTAACGATGTCAATTCATTCGTCATCATAAAATTGTATGTCATTTGTAATACTCCCAAAAGGTAAACCGCCATTACAATTTAAAGTTTATTTCCTCTTCATAATCATTTCCACAGGCCACCATAAATATACACCACAACAAGCACAAAATTTTCAATAAAATTAGCATATTCTTTCGGTACAATTACAAGAAACCTGCAGGTTTATTCTCCAAATTTCACCGCGAATGTTCGACAATCCTCGACGATATTCCGCCTAATTCCTCCTGTTAATTGGCCATTCTGCTTTATTGCCTGCTTTCATATTCCCCATTCTCGAAGCGGTAAAAGCTCGAAGCTTATCGTGGTAGGTAGTAAAAATTAAATTATATCAAGCAAACTCTATTGATAACGACGTATTATGTAGCGTGCTACAAATAGCACTGCGAGACCAACCTGTTTGCACGTTTCGTTATTCGACACCGAGCACGTGAAAAAGGATCGCCATACCACGGCACGGCTTGCATATTATTAATCTTGGCCGCATTTATGAATATGCATGAGTAAAACTAGCCCCGAAGCTAAAGCACACGCGTTTGAAACTGGTATGTGGCAGTTTTAAATATAGGACGTGGCGTTTTATAACGTTCGAGAAAATTAAGCTCGGATATAATGCTTTGAATGAAATGATGACTAAAATAAAACTATTGATTGAAATATTCGAACTGTATTTGGGAAATTTATTTAAAAGCGTTCTGAAACACTTTACTCAAAAGGTTTTGATCATTATAATTACGAAAATATATACCTAATTTTGTTATAAAATCACGATCATAACGCAAAAAGTAACTGACAAGGGTAGCTATCGATCGGGCAAACTCAACAAATTCTGAAACTTCAGGTAGACGTGAACAACTATGTCAATAGTAGGAGGTCGTCTTACTTTTGAGCTGAATTTCACTTTAGAGGGAAGAAGCACCTTCTTCAAACTAGTAGAGCATCATTCATTTCAAAAATATGCGCCGAAATATTTCGGTAACCAAGCCAATTTGCTGGACCATCTGATGAGTCCACTTTTGGTTTAGACCTTGCGTAAGATCCATTGAGATTTAAGTCCATTTTGTCGATCATGAACCCCCATTTTCTAGCGAATTCTATTGCAAAAATTGAATTTAACGAAATAATAAATTCAATATGTGCACTTTATATATTCTGCTATGTCACAAAAGAAAAGAACCACCTAGTAAAAATATATATTTTTAAATTAAATTAGTTGTAGCGAATAATAAATGAAATTAAATTTTCAATGTAAAGTTCGTACCCCTTACAGAGAAAATTTAATAATGAGTTGCCGCTCCACGTAAACGAATATATTCTGCACTCGCCTGGGCATACTTCTAAGACGATGATCTATTGACTCCTGTGAAAGCTCATTCCTACGAATAGCAACTTCTAGGGCATCATGTACCAGTTGTAAGTTCATTGGAGGGCTAGGAAGCATATCAACCCTTCGATGCATCTTATTCCAGGCGTGTTCTATTCATTCTATATTCAAGTTAGTTTAATTGATTTTAAGCATATTTTTTAAGCATAGTCTTCTCCAAAATATTATCTTTTGAAAGCCTTCACAAAGAAACACTTCAGAATATATTATTTCGACATTCCTTTAAGATTCAAAACCTATTGGCGAATAGAATATCAAACCTATACTTCATACTTCGGAAATGAAAGTGCTTTCAACTTGTTTATACAAAATTATCTCATTATCACACGAGTAATGAAATTTCCAGCCATCATAACATTACGCAAGTATGTAGATAAATTTTATATGGGTGAGTTATTTATATTTATTTACTATAGTCTACTGGAGAGAAATTACTTACAGTCATTTATAAACTCCAAACAATGTAGTTTAGTGTAGTTAATTATAGTCATTTTTTGATTTTAGCGATTATTGCAAAATTGTAATTTGCAAAAGTTATATGAAAGTGCCTTAACAATATTTTGCCGATAAATATGGCTACCGCTTTTCGTTTGTTATCACTAACATTCCAAATATTGTCGTAGTCGACACTATATCTTTGGTGCCAATTATGAGAATGAATCAGAATTATATGGACCGCAAAGAAGACAACTCATCTAAAGATGGAGGATACTTGTTGTTGATGGACGTCAATAAGTTGATCTAAGCAGTAAAAGAAAAGCTGTAGACTATTAGAAAAGTGGTAAAAACTAGTTTTCTTGATGTGCAAAGCCGCTACAAGAGACTTAAGTCATTGGGACAAGTCTTTATGTAATTTCCAACGTATTGGGATCCGTAGGATTCAAATTTTCACTAAGCAATAGGGGTACCTATTTTAATAAATGGACTTCGGCCTTACTCGACCAAAACCTAAATCGGGCAAGCCCGTCGGATACCCCAAAAGATTTTAAAAAATACGTGCCTTTTCAATTTTTTTTCTGAAATATCTGAATATCAAGAGAGGTTCGGGAGAAATCATACTCGGACGGTATTTTGATTCTTACAGTTCAAACTGGTAATACAAAAATGAAAGTAACATTTGACACAATGGACTTGGGCTGTTCTAAGCCTTAGCTAGGACCCAAAAAAAAACATAAAATAGTTAGCTCATCAGGTGGCCTGGAAATTTTACGAAACGTTTGCATTTATAACTTTCAAGGAATGCTTTATTACCGAGAATTTCCGGCACAAACTTTCGAAATGGACCATGCCCTATAACTTCGAAGGGGTCTATGTTAACCCAATGTTACAATATTTTTTCAGTTTACCCAACCCATAACATTCCTTGTAAGTGCCTACAGTAGTGCGAATTGAGAACTGTAGTCAATTTTAGGATGTTAATTGTTTGCTTACGTTGGTTATAGCTAATTGTAAGTCCAAGATTCATTTTGAAAGTATTTTCCCGCGCAGATCGTCCGAGACCTTAACAGCGCCGAACAACCGAATTTAGATACCTTATAGCTGGCAATTTATCCAATTTCCTGATCGTACATTACCTCACATTTCCAGCGGAGCAATTACTGGCGTTAATGAATTGCTAGTGGAAATATTCGCTTGCGACACGACGGGCGTTTGTTATGGTTTCGAAATAATTAATTTTGGCGAGATGGAAGGAGGTTCGCGATATATGTTATGCGCCGCGTGTGCCAGCACAGTTGCGGCTAGTAGATACGTAGAAAACATGAAATTTATCAGTAAGAAACGTAATGCGTTTAATATATATCTATGTATTTCTTGCTATGACTGAAACGAATGGATGATAATCAAGGAAAGTAATGACGATGTATGTGCGTACTTTGAGCCTGCTTAGGTGTAACAATTGTGAAATGTATCAACGATTTCTTGCTTGGTGTATAACAAATTACATACATAAATCGGAAGTAATAGAATGTTCTTGGTTCCATGGTAAATGTTACGTTGAGGTCAGATAAGATTCTGAAGATTCTAATGCAAGAGTTTCAAACAAACTAATCCAAATTATTTTTATAAATTCTCATTTGAATTTTATTCTAGCTACTGCACGCAAATTATTCCTTCATCATAAAACATATTGCAGTAAACTACCAGAACTATTTCGACAACAAAAGGGTTTATCATATTTCCTGCTAAAAGCAAAATATTTCTAAAGTTAGGAGGAAAGCTTTTGTCTAGTTCTATTTACACACTAGTAACGATCTCTTCCAGTAGCAGATTTTTTTAATGATCTCGACAACGGAAAAGAGCAGTTGCAAGCCCAAACTATTGCTGAAAATGGGATATACGAGGGTGAAGCATATTTAAATAAGAATTTCTTTTGAGGTGTTAGTTAGTGTAAAATATGTATACAAGCAGTTCATACTATTGTTCCACATAATCACTTTGTATCCAAATACATATTTCACACCGTCTTTTCGTCCAGTAAGCAGTTCTAACTTTATCGGCGATTTGGAAACAATATGTCGTTGTAACTGTTCGTTCCTCGTCTAAAAATCAAGCAGGAATAGATATTTGGTTTTCTAAAAAGCTGTGATAATCTAGAACGAAAATCAAGACTCCCATTCTCGCCTGTCTTCCCTTTTTACTGATCTTATTATAAATTGACGTGCATGTTCGGTGATGCAGGAGCCCTAGTGATTAGCTCGTAACATCCTAACTAACATATCCTCAATGTTGACCTATCCAACGCCACCGTTCTTTGGCTCCAAAAGGAAAAAACTATTGTTTAGACTTCATTATTACTCGTGAATTTATTTCCTGAGAGAAACAGAAAGTAGAATGAAATATTAGGTAGCTGGGAAAGTTACTGAAATTGTTGTTGATTGCGATGCTATGTCACCCGAAAGTTACTAATGTTAAAGATTTTTGAAAACATAACCGATGTGGTACTATTCGTGCCATGAGAGATGTATGAGAAAAAGAAAAAGAAATCACAACTCATGTAAAATACAAACCCGCAAATTCAAATACAAATAGCAGAGCTGTGATTGGTGGAAGCTTTTCAAACGATTTCTTGGATAATAAAGGACTAAGACAATGACATCCAACGTCAATCGATCTATTAAACATAGTTTTGGAAAACGTAATTAGAGGTGATGGCTATTCTTAACCACAGCTTATGCAAACGATGTGCTACTGCTAACAAGATAAAAAGACAATTTGAAAAAGCTTCCAAAGTTTCGAAGAAGAAGCGAGAAAGTGCGAATCTCTTACAAAACAAAGAAAAGACGAAATATATGGAAATGCAAGGACAACACAGGAGAGAATAAGAGCTTTAAATTGAAAACAAGGAACATGGTATATAACTTTGAAAATGTGGACGAGTCTGAATATTTTGAAGTAACCGTAACTAATTGAGAATGTATATATATATATAAATGACTATTCAAGGAGAGGAAAGCGATTGGTTCATTGACAACACTTCTAAAAGCTAAACATATGCTCAGAAAAGTAAAAGTTTGAACACGCGAAACAATTATACGACGAATAGTACTGTATACATTTGAGATATGGACCATGAATCAATAGAAAAAGAAGAAAGTAGACATTTTGGAGAACAAAGTGTTAAAAAAGATATTTGAAGGAATTAAAGTGAAATAAATAAATAATGGGGCGCAAAGAACTCCATGGTAAGGCCGTATCTTACGAATGCCGTAAGAAAGAATTGCTAAAAGAATGTTACAAGGCGGAGAATCTGCGAAAAACAGAAGGGAATGCGCAAGGGAAGAGATGGATGGAGGCTGTAAACCGTGATATTGAAGACCTGGTTGTGAGAGATTGGAGGAAAAAAGCAACGGACCGTATACAATAGAGACAAGTAACAAAGAATTTGGAACCCAAGGGCCCACATACATATTCAATCTTTTTCATATGCGTCTTTGGCAACCAAGCTTCCATGCTGTATCTCAACAGTACATTAACATTTATGACCAACATATTAATCATCCTAGAATCGCACGTGTCCATGTTGTTCGCCAATTTCTACCTCAACTTTAACCGAAGTTGCTTTGGTCTTTTCGGGTGCTCAAGGCGCGTTACCCTTTAAAAATTATCTGTAGCAGATGCAATAGAGGTCGAACATTCTTGCTTCAGTTTTATTTCTTTCCAGGGAAATCAAGATGGAAACTGAACCACCACACAGTGTTTTCAATTGGAAATTGAAAATTTGAAATTCGTAACACCCAATTAATCTTCTTAACCCTGTTGTAAATATAATTCACTTAGTTTGATTAGTGACAAATACAAATAGGACTTACTTAGTCAGTTTGTGCACATTTACTTATTAGCTGTTCAGTAACGTATCTAATTTAGTTAAGTCGTTATATAAAGAGTCATCTAGACTTCATTTGATGTATTATAATTCATTTTATTGTTACAGCTCTTAACTCTGGCTCGTTCGGGAAGATAAAGCTGCTAACTGTTTTAAAATTAATACGCCAACAATAGTACCTACATTTGTGATCACATTTCGGATAGTAGTGGAAATACCGCATTGTTTTGGAGCTAAGCAAAAACGGTTTCCATTGCATTACTTTAATAACGCATTAAGTCGATGAAATTAGTTTTCCACTCCACAAACCTTCGCAAATACTGAATTATTGAAACTTGAAAACGTGTCGGCAGAAAAGCAAAGTAATCACAATAATGGTTGACGAGAACCTTGTGGTTCATAACATGATGCGGTCGTGCTAGTTTGTTTGTGTTTAGGTAGATGGAACATACATTGCAATACCGGTCAAATTAGATTCGTCTAGCGAGAAACTCAAACTCTAAAGGTTTCTGTCAACTATGCGCATGTGATTGCGAATTTATTTATTTCACTTTTCATTAACTTCCAACATTTAAGGAAAGCAAATAAAGATACGAAAGGGTGTGGTTTAAAATAAATACAAATTTCAAGTTACTGCTATTGCAAATGAAATTGTTATCTTAGTGGAAAAAGTACGGGAAGGACTGACCGTCGTTTTTGTTTGTCTTGTTCGCTGATAATAAGAACTTCGTTACTGAAATATATAAATATGCAGATGATACATCTATTGTTATTGTTGACCAATAAATCGTATGAAAGATTATCAGCGGGAAGTACAAAAATAATCAATGACATGATGACAGGGTGTAACGAAAGTCGTTTACTTTTAAACGTAAGTAAAACAAATCTTAAATCTATAATCAACGAAAAGGTCACTATGCGTTCAATATAATCATAAATCACTGCCTCAGTCATAGAATTCGGAATTTCTGGGTGTTTGTTTTTGTTTTTGATAATACTCTGAGCTGGTGCGATCATATTAATTACATGAGCAGTAAATTGGCCAGTGCGTTTTATGCAATAAACCATATGAGAAATAATGTAAACCTGTTTACATTAAAAACTTTCTATTTTGCTTACGTGCAATCTCGAATTAAGTGTGGTATATTGGCATGGGGTCAAAGCTCGCTATCAATTAATCTCTTTATTTTACAAAGAAAAGCTATGCTATTTTTATCACGTCGGATTTCATGTCGTGACTATTTTAAAGAATTGAACATCTTAACCCTTCCATTTCTATATAAAGGGTGGGCCATCTATTGGTCCGATTTTGAGTAGATCATTAAATAGACAAAAGCTAATTTTTTGCAACGAATTTCGCTTTATTTGCTACAGTGTTTCTTCCGATTAACTATGGAAAATGATTTCATTGAAATGTTGGCCACGGCTGGCTCGGCAGTAGGCCATCCTGGAACACCAATTTTCAAGCACTTTGTCCACTGTTTCCTGGTCAATTTGGGCAATTTCAGCACGAATATTCTGTTTCAAGTGATCAATTGTTTGGGGATTGTCGGCATAAACTTTACTCTTCAATGCACCCCACAGAAAAAGTCCAGCGGCGTCAAATCGCAGCTGCGAGCAGGCCAGTGGACATCGCCGAAACGGCTAATCACATGGTTGTTGAATCTTGTGCGCAGAAGGTTGATGCTACGCGCGGCGGTATGACAAGTTGCGCCATCTTGTTGAAACCATAATTCATCGAGATCGATGTCTTCCAATTCCTGCCACAAGAAGTCAGTTATCATGTCGCGATAACGTTCACCATCGATATTCACGGCGCGACCTTCCGCATTTTCGAAAAAGAAAGGATCAATCACGCCACCACTCCAAAATCCGCACCACACAGTGACTCGAGCTGGATGCATTGGCTTCTGGACGACAACGTGTGGATTGTCCGTTCCCCAAATTCTGCAATTTTGTTTGTTGACGTAGCCGCCGAGGTGAAAATGCGCTTCGTCAGAAAAGATGATTTTTCGTGCGAAATTTGGGTCATCGTTCAACTCATTTAAAGCCCACTCAGCGAAGCGTAAACGTTGTGGAAGGTCATTCGGTTTCAATTCCTGAACGAGTTGGATTTTATACGCAAACATACCGTGGTCTTTGTGCAAAATCCTCCTTAGAGTGGTTCGTGAAATGCCGACTTGTTGACTTCTGCGCCGAGTCGATGTTCTGGGGTTTTGACGAACACTTTCGGTCACAGCAGCGATTGCTTCTGCTGTACGCACCGGACGTGTATGCGGCACACGTCTGACATCGACCAGCATCCCAGTTTCACGAACTTTATGCACCAACTTTCGAATTGCATGCGCTGCATTTCTTCCAAATTTTGTACGCTTTTTCGCAATGTTTCACTCATGACAGAACCACATTCAAAATAAGTTTTCAGTATTTCAAAGCGTTGTTCCAAAGAAAACCGATCCATATTTGTTCAGCGGAAGGTTAGAGCTAACCTAGAATCAACAACTTATGGTGCTAAAGTTGACAGCGCCATTATCCACAGGCTGTTCAAAATCGGACCAATAGATGGCCCACCCTTTACATGCACTGATACTTTAGTTTTGATAAAAATATTAATTGATTCTCTACGAATGCTGATGTAACTGAATTAATTATGACGACGAGAAGAGCTGACGATTTATCTATTCCCCGACATGCAACTATTCAATACTACCACTAATGGGTCAATAAAACAAGGCTGGTTTGAACGATAGTTATATTTTCAGAACGTTTACAAACGTTTTCGGAACACCTTCGTCAGTGAAAATATAACTATCGTTCAAACCAGCCTTGTTTTATTGACCTATTAGTGGTAGTATTGAATAGTTGCATGTCGGGGAATAGATAAATCGTCAGCTCTTCTCGTCGTCATAATTAATCCAGTTACATCAGCATTCGTAGAGAATCAATTAATATTTTTCACTGACGAAGGTGTTCCGAAAACGTTTGTAAACGTTCTGAAAATATAACTATCGTTCAAACCAGCCTTGTTTTATTGACCTATTAGTGGTAGAGATCTATCATATAAGATAAATATAAAAAGGTCACGAAATATATATAAACTATTCAATACGAGAAGACACCGTACTACGCAGCAATTAGGGCATTCAATGCCCTCCCTGGTTACCTAAAACACTCGGGGGTAGTACAGCTTTCAATGGCAGCATTAAAGAATACCTTATTGACAGGAGACTCTATAGCTTCAGCGGATATTTAACTGGAATATAACTCCTTTTGTATTTAGTTATTTATGTATTATTTCTGATAATGTAAGCATGACAATGAACTTTACTATATATATATATATATATATATATATATATATATATATATATATATATATATATACAGTGTGTCCCAGGATTGACGTTACAAGAGGTGTGATGGACTGAAAATTTTTGAATTTTATTTTAAGATTGTAGAATTAAGCCCTGCTTGGCGCGAATACAATTTTAAGAATATTTTCAGTTTTTGAAAGAGAAGTGTGAAGACGGTGAAGAGAAAACTATTTTCTTTTCAGGTAACCTACCCTTTTTGTTCATGATACGTCAAAATGCTACTAAAAGAAATTGTTCAGAATGAAATATTATGGCTCTATGCAAAATTTCAGAAATATTTACGTACTTTGACTAAACCGTCATTTTCTTAGATTGAACAAAATAAATTGCATGTAGTATTTACTCAAAAATTAAATTTACAAAACGTAATAACATTGTTGTACATAATATAATAATAAATTATTTATTCAATGTAACTACCGCCATTTTGTACACACTTTTCTATGCAATGTCTGAAATCTCTGAAACTGTTACGAACTTCCTCGATGTGTATTTGCTCTGCGCCGTTTCTTATCCTTTCCTTTAGTACTTCTCTACTGGTGGGTATTGGTTGAGAATAAACCAGTTGTTTGAGGCGACCCCATAAAAAATCTAATATTGTGAGGTCGGGCGACCGTGGAGGCCACGCAGTCGGACCATTTCTAGCTATCCACTTTTCTCCAAACACCAAATTTATCGATTCAGCTACGCGTGTTGTCGAATGTGCAGGACATCCGTGTTGTTGGAAATACATTGCTTGTCTTTCTGTCAGCGGCAAGTCATGTAAGTACTCTTCCCTGAATCCTTCAAGTAGCTTTACATAAACATTCTGATTTAACCGCCCCTCTATCAGGAAAGGTCCAATAATGCCAAAACGACACACCATACGGCACACCATACATTCACTTTTTGGTAATACTGTCGTCTACAATTGACCCGAAAGTTTGGATTTTGTGTAGCCCAATAGCGACAATTTTGAGAGGAAACAACGCCATTTGTAATAAAATTTGCTTCGTCAGAAAAAACAATGCTTTTATAAAAATTTCGTTCTTCAATACATTTCTCCCCGATGGTAAGACAAAATAATAATCTTCGGCCTTCATCACCTTCTTCGATAGTATGCACAAGTCTTGGTTTGAATGCCTTTACCTTGTTTGCCTTACAAGTTCTTTGTAATTCCGATTTACTAACATTAAGATTACGTGAACTTTCCCTCAATGATAGTCTAGGATGTTCTTCCACCGAATCAAGAGCAATAATAGTTACGGCATCGTTTTCATCATGTTTCTTCTTTTCTTTCTTTACGTTAAGAACGCTGCCAGTTGCAAGAAATTTCTTAACTATTGGCATGGCAGTCATACGTGTAAGGTTGGTATTGCGAAATCTCTCGTTAAACTGCTGCACCACTTCTCTTAGTGCAATTTGTCCGAGCCCATAACACTGAACAACGTAAATTCTCTGCTGTAACGTTAACATGATCTAGCATTAATTGAAATTTGAACTAAGGGATACTACTAATTATTGTAATCTGACAGTACTTAAGATTAGTGAACAATTTTGTTTTCATGGCCTCCCATTGTTTTATTTCACACGAATTCAGACATCCCAGACTTTAAAAAAACAATTTATTTTGTTCAATCTAAAAACACCTAAACATTTCTGAAATTTTGCATAGAGCCATAATCTCTCATTCTCAACAACTTTTTTTAGTAACATTTTGACGTATCATGAACAAAAAGGGTAGGTTACCTGAAAACAAAATAGTTTTCGCTTCACCGTCAAGGCCAACTTGTTTTTCAAAAACTGAAAATATTCTTAAAATTCTATTCACGCCAAGCAGGGCTTAATTCTACAATCTTAAAATAAAATTCAAAATTCAGTCAATCACACCTCTTGTAACGTCAATCCTGGGACACACTGTATATACCGATAACATACCCGAAAACAGGATTATTAGAGGTTTCATAAAGGTGTATGCATCCATATTTCTTAATTTGACAACGACAACACTTTTATTTATTTTAATGATAGCATAAACATTTTAAACTTTGCTTTCGTTTAGAAAATTTATAATAGCGTTAAAAATGATAATAATACTCGGCGAAAATAATCAATTTTCCACTCCATAGTGTGCACGTAATTCTACGTATATGTTTGACGGAAAGCAGAGCAATTAATGTAATGGGATGATTCAGATCTTATGGTTGATGGCATGTCACGATTACCTTTGTTAATAGCTTTATTACCTCAACATTTATTCAGAAAATAAGTACCGTGGTAGACTAACGTCATGTCTTTGGTTAAACTCAGTTTTATAACCTTTAAAAAGGCAGTGGCTTTGGCTCTAAATGGGATAAAGTTTTAATCAAGAAGTGTCAATAGAGAACAAAATGCAATTATTTTCTTCTAACAATGAGTACAATAACATAATCTGTACCGAACAGGTTTCTTCGAGGCGATCGGAAACTCCCGACTAAAGTGTCGCGATGTTTTCTATTATTAAGCTGTGAATTTTTTTATATTACCCTCATAAAAGGAAGCAACTGGTTCTACGGGCTGTAATATATTGTTGCCGCCGGGTGAAACTATAGACAAAGGACGTGAAATTACGTATAAAGACCGAGGTAACTTTTTCAGTAAATTGCCGACCGAAGAAGCAAACCAATAACTCCTAAATGACCGCAGATAAATCTAGGAGAACGTGTGTACCTTATTCTCCTGCGGGTACCGTACTAGTATTGCGGCGACAATTCATTTTCGACGACGGGCGATGTACTTACGTAAATGCTTCTAAATTGAAAAAGTTTTTCTCAACGTAGTGAAGTGATAAAGTTTATAATGAAGTAGATTTCGTGAAATATTGAATTTTTCTTAAAACCTAAGAAAGGATGAGGTGAACGACAATTACCTTGGATCTAAATGTTGAACCCGCGGTAAAAATTAAATATGGATGTCATTTTCGAGTGTTCTAAACCTGTTGTTGCATTTGTGATTAGTGATTTTTATAACTATCAAACCAATTTGGATACCCCGCAATACATATTTCGAAAATATTGTTAGCCCAAGTAAAAACAATGTGCAGGAAGATACTTTTAAACTTTACTTTACTTGGAATTTACACATAATGTTTCTTCTGGTCTAATTTCCTCGTGTGTGAGAACAATGTAGACGTAAAAATTCGTATTCTGATGGACTCAAATTGGTGTATCAGTTTTATTAGTTAATTTCATTAATTCAGACCGAACCAAGGAATTTTCTCTTACTTACTTTACTTAATCTTAAGCCTTTTTACCTTTAGATTTGGTGGGTGCTGGTGGAGTTGGGCACTTTTATTTACATTATTTCTGTCTTGTGTTAAGTTTCCTATTTCGCTTCATGTTATGCCCCTCATTTCTTCTCTAATTCTGTTTATCTAACTGGTTTCTGCCCCCCTCCCAGCACTCGCGTCCCAAACACTATTTTTGTAAATCTATCGTCAGGCATCTGAGCTGCGCCTCCGTGATTTTTTCCTTGATAGGTTCTATTCGTAGGTCCGAATATCTCGTGGCTTATTTTGTCTCTTCTATTTTTGTTTTCTCTTCTTCTCAGAAAACCCAATCCCACTGAATCGATTCTACATTCCTGTCTCTTTGTTGGAGTTCGTGACTCGCTGCTGTACATGAGCATTGGTCTGACCACTATTTTCATAACCTCCTTCTTTTATCTTGTGCGCTACTTCTGTTTTGTCTAGAAGTGTTGACTTTGTTGTATTAAATGTACCTTAAGTTCTTCTCACTCCTTCATTTATTTTCCTTTTCCCATTCTTTTCTATATTTGCACCCAAGTACATGAAGTCGTCCACCTGCTTAATTTTCTTTCGATCCAGTCCTATTTCGTGTGTTTTCTTGGATTTTGATAATATTACGGTTTTTGTTTCTTGTACATAGATTTTCATGCTTTTCTCGCTAATTCCCTTCTATAACTGCAAGGTTGTATTATAGGATTTCCTCCGCATCTGCCATCAACACCATGAAATCTGCGAACAGTTCATTCAGTTGAGTGAGTTGTTCTCATTTGCCAGTAACTTTATGTGAATTAAGGATAGAAGTGAGTTTTAATATTTCACTATCGTCGAGGAGATCCACTTACGAAACGCTCCATATAATTACTCATTATTGTCAATTTCTTTATTTCCAAGCTTTATTTTGCTTTCTTGAAACAAGCGATGATGATTCTGCTTCAATTTAGCCATGTGCCACCGTAATGTACAAGTCGTCTAATATACTATTTAATTATATCTTCTATAGCGAAAAGTTCAAGAGATAGTTCAACTAATTTGAATTATTGACGTTCACACAGCACATTTTATTTAGCCCTGTACTTGACGGTTGGGTACACTGAGTGCACTAACTGTGCACTAACTGCGGAGGAAACTACGAATTCCTTGGAACTTGAAAAATATATTGATATAGTACGATGTGAAAAAGGAAATGTATTTAAGAATAACCACGGTAACAGTTCAGAACAGAAGATAAGTGAATAAGAATCAGATTCAAACTGTGAAGTAACTTAGGAGTACGAAGTTTGAAAATTAAATAACCATCCATCATATTCACCAGATCATGCTCCGTGTGACTTTTATCTGTTCCAAGAAGTGAAAAGTGCATTAAAGAGAACACATTTTCAGTCTGTAGAATAGGTCAAGGCAAAAACGATGCTCTTTTTGAAGAGGCTTACACTTGATCTGCAGTACTGCCTTATACGATGCAAAATACTGCAGTGGTCTGTAGATAGGAAAAGGGAATATGTTGAAGATAATTAACAGCCTTTTATCATATGTTCTCGATGAAGCTTATTTTTTGAACTAGTTTCGCAATTTAATTGTCACACACACTGGATTTATGGCATAAGTTTTGAAATAAATTCTTTATTATAATTAATGCATATGAAACAATATAAATTCATTTATTTGTTCAGTTATGTTCCAACCATTTGCGGACTCACTTAGGAGTTAAAGAAGTATTTAGAAATAATTGCAGTAGATCAACACCTTCAATTTTTGCAATTGCCTACTGACGAATAGATTCCTATCTTTCACCCTTTTCTACCTGTAGTAAAACTTTAGTAGTGTAAGTGATATTATGTTGGAAATTTAATTCTCTTGGGTATAATCGATAAATACGATTATCCCAATAGACATCATACGCAAACTGTTAGAATTGAAGTTCATCCAATTTTATACGTAGAAATGACGGTAACCGCATTCAGTTCGGAAAGCTTTTAAACTTTGCTATCAAGAGAACGGTAAAGTGAGCCACCGGATAAAGCCAATACTTTCAACTTTAAGAAACGATAATTTCTCAGCGGTTTCCAATCCATTTTCCCTAACTTTGTGTGGTTGTTGCTACTAACACGATTAATCTTTTCCGCACACTTTAAATCTCTGGATTAGAACGAAGTGAGGAACTAAGTTAGCGGGATGACTTTCCAAGAACACAGGGCTTTAAGGTGAAATTCATTTCTCGTTGATACAAATGGGTCTCCGCGGTAATGGATATACCATACCAATAATGTAATGAGTAATGAAGTTATTACTAGGAAACAAAGCGATGTATTAGTTAAGTATAGAAAACAATATCTGTAATGGATTACAATATTGATAAAATTCAATTAGAGGATTAGTTTCAGTAAAGAATATTGAGATGAAATTTTGCTTTTAGTCCTAGTCGCTCGAAAAGTTTTACCTGATTACAAAATCGGGACATATCGATTTTACCACCGTTAGGAGTTTATGACTCTCGTAAAATATTTACTACCCATAAGCCGTTGGTGTCTCACAAAAATCGTCGCTCTCTTTAATAAATTATACTTTCCGAAATACTGTATAACTTCCTCGTAATTCAGTACAAGTTATAAACGTTTAGTTGCTGCATACTCCAGGGGTTAAAACTAGGATAGCCTCTATTAGAAATATTTCCAAGTTGCGACGATCTCATGGATTGTATCCCAAATAAATCCCCGGGAGCGTTGGAACTGCATTTCCGGTGATTATATAAATAGAAAAACAGGCAACGTTTGTCCGAACGACGGGTTCAATTTTTAATTAAAAAACTCGCCGGTCGGGAAAATATTTTCGACCAAAACTGTGTACTTTAAATAAATCATCAATTTTAATGTTTTAAGCTCTAGTTCTATGAAATGGAATTGTTATTTTATATTAGTAATTGAGCAATTTTAATATTAACCACACGGTCCATAAATATAAACTATCTGACTATTTAGAAAAATGTTACGTGTAAATAAACACACATGCATAAATGAACCATAGATAGAAATTTTATATTTAATTTATTTCCGGGGATATTATGCTGTATAAAGCTCAACAAACACATAAGTATAATATAAAACGGAAGCCCTTAGCGTAGGTATTTTCAAAAGTTACGAACATGTATTTGGAAAAATCAGAAGGACACTTTAGCACTGTATATGTTCTTCGGATTAATATCATCCTGAACTCTGTACTTACCCAAATTTGCATAAAGATTATAAATTATAATGCAAAAATATATTGTACTCATGTACCCTACTAAATAGTGGTAAGTTGAGGATGAGTTTTTCGAACTAAACGCGGTTACCTGTTTTATTTTATGATTTCTGGTATTTTAATCATTCTACCAATATCAAGTCATGTCAAGTTGCCCGATTTTCATTATTTTATCAGGTAACCAAGAAAGTTCGTCCGGTTTTATTTAACACAAATTACCATGGATGTTTGTTGACAGCTTTATGAATACACACTCGAAATCAACGTCAGCTGAGCTGACGCGAGATCTTGTACCGCATTTGGTAATGGTGCTGTAAGTTATAGAATAGCACAAAAGAAAAACTCTTTCGGGAGACTTCAACTAGACCAACGAGATATGCTCTGCAAGGCCGAAGATCAAAGATAAGGATTTTACCGTCATTGTGGAGATAAATTCCAATACAACTTGCTTGCAACTTGCAGAAACGTTTAATGTGAGCAACAAAACAATACATTTGCACCTTCACCGGCTAGGAACGAAGTAGAATTTATATGGGTCCCACACAAATTGTCAAAAGATTACAAATTAAACCGTCTTAAAATTTGTTTGGAAAATATGACACGCAATGAGAATAAACCTTTCCTTGATCGGTTAACTTGCAATGAGCAGTGGGATACTGTACTCTAATTGCAAACGTTCATATTATTGCGTGTCACCACCTGATCTACCACCACAACACACGATAGGTTTCTGAAGAAAAAATATTTTACTGTGTGTATGGTGGACATCAGGCGGAATGGGTCAAGTCCTTACTACTGTGGTCAATTGTGAACAGCTTCAACAACTGCAAGTGGCACTCATCCAAAACAGTCTGAAACACAGTGACTTGGAAAAACTTGGCTGGCAATCCTTAGCACACCCTCCTTATTATTCGGACATATGGCCAATTGATTGCCCATCTTTCCTTGTCTCTTGAGAACTGTATGATGTATAGGAAGTTCAGTAATTAAGGTGGTGTAATAAATGCAATCCGTCAATTCTTTTTCTTCAAAATCCGCAGATTTCTATCATATCAGCAAACAAAAATTGGTATCATGTTGGCACAAAATCATTGAGTATGATGGTGATTACTTTAGTGAGAAATAATATATTTCTATTTGGTAATAAATTTTTATAAATTTTATCATCAAAGATTTAAGTATTTACTACTTTATCACCGAGCTCCTAGCCCAGCAGTTTCCGTGGTACACTAGTCAATGACTCTATGAGGGACATTATTCAATCGTAATTATATTCAATATCGTGCCTCTCAATGGGACATTATCGATTAGTTAAGCATTACTCGACACACTTGTTGATCTTCTTCCTTACTTGCTTTCTGCATGTCCTCAAAATTTCATATAATTTTTCCCCCGTTCAAACGTAGTAAATATAATCTTTCTCTATTGTTTCCTTCCTTTAATTTGATATAGCACAAGTTTTTGGATAACAACATGCCGGAATTTTTCTTGTATGTTCTTCTAAATTCATTCAGAGTTTGGGCTTTCTATAATCAAACTTACCGAAGTATCAAACCGTCTTGTAGCCTTTTATGAAGTGCGTGGGAGCGAAGGCGTCTGCAAAAGGAGAGCAAAAAACTGAAATGGATTTGGTAATAGATATATCTTCCCGGCGCTGTCCTGAAGTTGATGGTAGCAATTAATGTTTATAGCATGTACTTCTTGCCGAAAGTGCATGACTGATAATATTCTTCAGTCTGCTTACATTATCCGTTGGATACAAAGTATCACAAATTTCAGCAGTAAATCTACTTCCGCTTACGAGATGGAAACGAACTTTGAGGTAGTTTGACTTTCTGTTAAGTCTATCTACAGTTTGAATTAGTTTGGTGATAGATAAACCTTTGTTATTGAGCATGACAACGGACAGAAATAGTTCAGGTAGCACCCTTGCTATATTCCGTTACCAACAATTACACATATCGATTGTTGTTAAATCAAACTCTTCATTAAATTAAAGATAACTAACGTAGAAAATCTGTGACGGTTAGTTTTTGTTAGCTGATATTTAAATTGAATATATGAAGTACTTCTTACAAATTAGGGCTCGTAACGGTCATAATTTTTCTTGATTCCTTCTCATCAGAATTAGCTCGACAAAATCCGAGGCACACTAAATACGTGTGGTAAGACACTTATAGAACGGATATCATCTATTTTTTAAATAGTGTTGAGAATATTTGCTTCACAGGATACTGTTTACGTTAAAATCTAATACTTGTATTCAAAACTTTTAGAAGATAACTTAAACCTGTATTCATGGTAAACCTCCAATACAGAAAATTTGGAAGAATTTGCAAAAAATTGTTGAAATATGCAAGAATTCATGCAAATTAGCAAAACAAACATTATCTTAGGTTACTTAAAGTGCTTATTTATTTGTAAATCGAAAAAGTAGGTTCTACATCAATAGATGTAATTGGAACGTATTTAAGCGAAGACAGAGTTTCAGTCTATGTTTATATTATTTGAAATTTCCCCATTTGAAATCTTCGACATATTAATTAACCTAATGCTACTCACTTCCTCAATTTTTTTTTAACCATTGAGCAATGCTACCACGTACTTTATTGCCACTTTATTTTACTATTAGCTTTGAATTGAGTTAAAGGTACTTTTTGTTTAATTTCTAGTTGTTATTTACAAAACTTAAGTTCTGACTAATTTGAATATTTGAAATCGTTTTGGTATCCGTGATTAGGGTAGATGAACCATCATCACATTTTCACAATAGTTCTTTGATCTGAGAGAAGTATTTGAAACAAAATAAGGCTGCTTGAAACTATGTATGGCAATGGTATATCTGGTAGTGCTTGTTTATACATTTATACTTTTTCTTATTATTAATTTAATAATTTACTAATGAAAGTTGATTTCGTAGTTCTACCGCTATTCTATCAATGCCGTCAGCAAGACGAGTGGTGTGAATCAAATTGGGGCTTTCCAAATTTGACCTTATGTGGCCCAAAATCAGAAAGCATCAATCATTAATTAATTAATTAATTAAATTCAATGATTTCACTAATAAATAATAGTGAAATGTTCCTAGAGCAAATATAATAATCTAAATATAATCGGAATATAAGCTGTAACTATACTTAATGTCTGCGTTTACAAATTTTTATTAACAGCATTTACTAATATTTCCTTAAAGTGAGGGACCAATTTTACCTACTTATTGTATATGATCAACTCTGTTAAAATTGTACACAAAACATTAAAATATGTAAAATAAAATCAGAAAATTGGTTGAATATCCAAATATTGTAAACATATGTATATATATATATATATATATATATATATACACATATAAAAATATTGTGCATATAATCCGAACTTTATTATATATTCATGATTTAGACTTGTTGATATTACGGCGTCTTAGCCATCGTAACATCGAGAGCTGTTTTACGTTTCTGCATTTCTCTCAGTACACCGTCATTGTTGCCTATTGAGATGACTTTGTTACATGTACCTATTTTAATTTTGATCCATTTATTATTTAGCATATCCAAGGTATTCTTAGTGTCCACTTCCATCAAAACATTTAATCAAAAGCAAGATACATATATCTGGCATAATATCGGAAATGTTGACTTATTTCAGGAGTACGTGAAAGACCGTCAAAATAGGATTTCTATCGCCAAATTTTCTCATTCTTATTTTCGAAACGAAAATATTGGGATGTACCTCAGTAATTAAATTAGCATAAAAGAAACATTAATTTTCTTTTCACGAAATGCCGGCTTCAATTGATCCTTCAAACGAGTCCCATTTATATATACTTTCTCAAGCTTTAAATCCACATGGCACAAAAACGAATCGCGCCTCTCTAAAATTTCCGCCGACAGTAAAATGGATTTCGTAGGAGAAGGAAAGCGGAAAATATAAAAAGAAACAAAATTCTTTTGAATGTTTCTCGCGAAATTAAATTGCCAACATTGGACGCAATTAGGTTCTTTATTGAAAGCAAATTCAACATGTCCTCTCTCCGTGTCGTCGTCGAACAAATTCGGCTTAATTACGTTGGCGCAAAGTGTGCAGTGTTAGTCCGTTTTTAATGATTAAATTTTGTATGAGCAGGCGTCGAACGTGGATGAAGTACGGAAAATGTTTGACGTTACTGAATATTCGCCTTCGCTACGGGCAGGTAGGATGTATAAATTTAAATATATTTATTAAGCACGGCCTACGGTCAATACCTTGCAATTAAGGTAGCTTTTCGTTGAAACGTTAATAAACCCGTCATCTATCTCGAAAATACGCATATATTGCGTATGCAAAGTGTTTAGCTTTACATTTGGAAATGGGAGCATGGTGACAAGCAACTTTATGTAGAATGTTATATTTCCTTAGATCAATGGTAATAATAACTGTACAACAATGTCTTCGTGTTATACAATATTACAACATGGTTTAAACTTTTAATCGATTAGTTGTAGAAACTGAACTCTCAAATGTACAACAATTGCATTTTAATCCAGTGAGGAAGGTTACAGTCATTTCGTTGTACACATTTTTCATCAACTGCTTTTGTTAGGATCATCTCAGTAGGGGTCTTGCAACATTCAAATATAATACCCATAACTACTACTAATGACGCAGAAACTTGCGATGCAGATATTTTATAGTACTAAACGCAGTCGGCACTCAATTTCAAGATCATATTATTTATACCTAAAATACTGCTTCTACAGTTACATCTTACAGTTGCACCTTATGACTAGTCTGGGCAAAAGTTGCAACAGCATCCCAGACTCCCCACTCTAGTCACTAGGCTGTATGCGATTGGCTCTGTATATATGTAGGCTGTCGTAACTTATTTCGTAACTATATTATTAATTATAGCTTTGGTGGTAAGTCAGTATCTTCTGCATAATCATTCCCAATTAATGTGATGGGTTTGCTGTGCTCCCATACTTTCCCGATACGTATATCCTAGAGACTAGTAGTACTAGTCATTCCAGTTTCTTTATAACCTCCCCCTCGTTATTGCAATAGAAATTTCATGTAGTAGCTAGACTTTTTCATGTCTTCGTTCTGGGTAGTTTAATTTGAGTCGATATATTTTTGCTAACCATCAAAAATATAATCGACAACCGTTAGGTAGTCGAGAACTGAAGTTTGGAAGAAATATCGACAGTGAAAAGATGATGGGATTGAGAGACAACAGTTAAATAATGAACCGATACAACTGACATATATAAAGAAATCACATATCTTGAATAAATGGAAAAGTAATTGTGAAGCAAATTTACTAACTAGGGAACGGCGAGAAAATATAAAAGAGGACCCCCAATATCTTAGGAAGAAGAAACAGAATGGAAGAACATAATTAAGACAGAATGTATCGAGAAATATTGGAGGGAGGTGCAGCCCCACAAAACTTAATTACTTATTACTATAGACCTCGCAACGAAAGAAAAATTTCCAGATTAAGTAACTAAATATATTTACAAATATGTTAATCTTATTTTCAACATCTCGAACTAGGGTTTTAGTGCGACGATTTAAATTTATCATCTACTTATTGATCCCGGTTGGAATTGAACACTTCAAACTTATTGATGCCTACGCCTTTCGTTCTTAAAGTGAAATATCGGAAAATCTATTCCCTAAGCTCATATAACACTGCCTTTTTATTCATCCCTGTTAGTATTTGGACTATTTCCCTCGCTTTTCAAATATGAATAATTGCAAACATTTTCTTTCATTCTTTCATTTCCAATCAGGAGATGCTACCCAAATTTATGTTAATTACTTCATCGATATCATCTAAAAGGAAATATAAAGAAATAATGGATCGAGGATGAATAAAACAAATTGTTGTGATTCTAGGAACATAAACACTAGAGATGAAGAGCAAAAATAAATAACAATAATTCCGGATTGTTTGATTGGATATTTGCTTAGCTTTAGAGAGGATGAAATCGTCATTCAAGGTTTATATTAATCGATGCTAGAAATGAGCTAAATATCACACATTTACTTGATAGCTTGTTGGCTAAAAGGAAAATATAAGGACTCGATATAAACGTTAACAGAACTTGGGTGGGATTTATGTATTTATTTATGTATTACAGTGCTCTTAATGTCGGCAATATTTCAGTTATCTGAAAGGTCTTAAATCTTCCTGAGATTGGCTGGATATATAATAGTAGTATATGGGAATGTTGTCCGAGGTCAGAAAAAATTCGTCCAATATATTTAGAAAATAAATTGGAACACTATCCTAAATCCCTTTTCATTCGATATTGATGGATATGAAATATAAATAACTTTTGAGGCGCGCTTGGAACTAGTGGTATCATCTTTCTGTTATCGCTCTAATTTCAATCAGAATCTTGCTTAAATTTGTATCTAATAGTAATATACTAAATTGCGCCCCGAAGTTAAGAAAGGCAGGAAATAGTAAAAATATTGAGACATCATCCTAAATCCTTTTTTATTTGATGCTGTTCTTTTCTATTCTAATTATCTTCTTAGTTTCTTTTTTCCTGCGCATTTTTCTAAACTCTGGACCTTGTCAGGCACTCCCGTGGTTACGGGTCTGATTCAGGGATTATTCTTTTCGACCTTCCAAAATAAATCGGTGCTATTGTCTCGATCGAGAATCTAACCTGAAATCCTCCGCACAAACTACCAGCACATCAGATAATGACCGCGGAAAGAATATTTCAGATACCTCCGAAATACAGCGCTTTGAGTGTTGAAAAGTTTTGCTGCTAGAAAGCTAGAACGTTGTGCGATAGATACACAATTAAACAAGAATAAATGAAGTATATTGAAATGTTGTGCACTAAAATTTTCGGTAACATTAGTACAAAAATTTGTCAAACCTCTGAAACAATTGTCTCCGCTAAGCTTGAACATTCTTATCATAGAAAATGCAGAGGGATTGAAGTAGGAGACTGTTTGTTTATCGGCGATTCTTGTTGCTGGTATACTTTTGTAATACAGAGGGGTGTATGTATGTTGTTTTTCTTTCCCAATTTTTCATTTTCTAGTACTTAATTGATGATGAAAACCAAACGGAATTTTTAAGCCACACAGGTTATAATACTAAATAGCTGTCAAAACGCAACAATATCACTGCAAATGAGACGTATGGTATTGGAATTAGGTAAATATAAACGTTCATTGTACTTCTTTGTCTCACACATTGTCATAAATCCTGCAAATTATTGAAACATACTTCTTAACTTAGAACACAAACGTTTTAGAGGTAGTCTTCGTCTAACATACAGAAGTTTGATGCGACGGATATGTGGTATTTGTCTCTTCTAGTACTATTAGATAATGACGTCAGCGCAAAAATCTAATGGAAACATAATAATGTCGTCTAAGGTACTCTTCTGGCCCGGTAGTTGATTGTCACCTACTTTCTATCTACCTCAACTACCTCTACCACCAGATTCTCTAATATTGAGCAGAACAAGTCGATACAATTAGGTTTAACTTTGACGTGTCTATGTTTTTATAAGTGTTTGTTCAGGTTCTACTTCAGCACAGCTTTTACTTATGGCAACCACTTGGACAATACGGCTTCTATGAGATAAAACTGTTTACAACACTTTTCTCCAAAAGCTCATTACTATACTGTGCGCAATTGTAATAATACATTCTTTTAAATCAGAAATTCATACACTTTTAAAACGACTACCGAAAGCAAATATAGCAAGGAATTAAAAACGGAAATTCGAAGTAATAAAGACAAAATTATTTTGTATAGACGTAAATAATGAGAATTAGATACAAATTAGATACCAAGTTATTTGCCTATACTCAACTAATAGTAAGTACTCCGTTTTAAAAACATTCGTGTAAGCAATCGGTGATCGAATTTACTAAATGGGATGTTGTTTATTGGGCTATCTCTATTCTAACCTATTCGAAATCGTTGCCGTGATTCCTGTTTATTTGTAGTGGATAGTTAATGTTGTAGAGGAAACGTAAGCGACCATTCTGTCAACTGTGCAGGCGAGACTAATCGTATGAAGTCTGCCATTATCCTCCTTCCTTCGGATTATGTTGTAGTTCATGTACTCCAACATCTGATCACAGTTTCGTAATTTCGTTGAAGTTTATTGGCGAAATAAAACCAACTAGGGAACCTTTTTCAGACCGAACTAAATCGTTTTGTTCATGTTGCAATAACAATATAAATTGCTTCAATAAACATTTTATTGATAGTCGTACGGTCTATTACAAGAACCCCTTTTAACTTCCTTTCCAGACGCTCCAAGCAGACGATTATTTAAATCAAATTCACATAAGATTGCGTTGGCGTACACAACACGTTCAAACTAGTAATTGTCTCAAATTTAAAAAAATTGCCATAACAGCTATGTCGTGATGTGGGCTGCAGATAATGGATATTGAAACATGTTATCTTTAATTTACTTATTTTCATTAAACTTTCCAATCAAAACCGCAAAAATGCTCTCTAAGCTTCCTTTATCGCATAAAGAATCTAATCTTGAACCGTCATGTGTAAATTGTTTTCTGTTTTCCCACGCGATACTCCCCGCCAGCTCTATGAGCAGTTCGACGTCACCGCGTCATAATAAGAAAAATGGTCTTATAAAGGCGAATGCTTCCCCGGTGGTAGCCTTCGGTATACATTTGAGGTGCAACAGCGCCGATATAAATCTTTAAGGAATGGGTCCTAAAGGAGATACGAACGAACCACCATTAATAAAACAGGAAGGAAGGTCGGAGCGTACAGGTTACTTTGCCAATTTATTTCGGCCCAAGTTTTGTTTTAGAGTGTCGTTTCGGCTCGGATCGCAATCATAATTTCAAGGGAATTCTTTTGTTTTTGTCCTGTTTTATTTACAGAGCAAGAAAAAGAAAACTTGGTACCGATTCTTTATCACCCCTTCCACCTGACCGATTCACCGTTTAGAAATTTGTTTGCAAAAATGGTCGAAAACATATTTAAAACTGTTAATACAAAAGGAATGATGACGTTCTAGTTAATTTGGATTTACTTCAGCGATTGTGTACAAGAGAGCACCAGCTTTAAAGAATTAAAAGGAAATTAACAAAGCGCGAACTTAACTCGTTATTTACGAATCTCGATTCTCACATCACCGGTACTGATAAAAGCGGTTAGAAATAAGCAAACAAGCGCCGGAACCAAGCTACCGATGGAAAGAAAGAATTTAATTACGAAACAGTTACCGGCCACTTTCCATTTAAATAAGGATAGTTTAAGGGCTTCTGTTTGAATTATTCCGTTTCTAGGTCCAAGCACGGGCATTTCATCCTCGGCAAAGCGACTGTCATCTAGATCTTAACGCAAGAGCTATAAAATTTTTAAAGAGGACGTCTTACATCCATAAAACGTCGTTAAATTTTAACGTTCCACGAGGAATACTGACCTGAGCTTCCCGTATTGAACGTCAGAACGACGAAATTGCCCGATCGGCGCGCAGGAAGTTCGAAATTAAGTTTGTATTGGAAAAGAAACTTTATTCCTTCACCTCGCCTGAATCTGTTAAAGCCGGACGCCCGAGCTGATAGACAAAAAGGAACGCTACGGCTAAAGGTTTAAAACTGGATCACCTCTTTGTTGTGTTTTTCGCTCTTCGAGGATAAGGGATGGGCGAAGAGATGGAACGGGACTTAAGTGAATCGATTATATGGGAAAGCTATTGGAATCGTGTCGAAAAGGTAAATTGGGAACAACAAAGTCAAATTTAATTTCACTCTGCAATAATGGAAAGGCTACACCAGCTACGTACGTACTAAGCATTATCTCATAAAACTGCTAGATTAATTCTACATACTGCCGTAGTTATTTAACCACATATTTCGCATATTTCGATAGTCCACATGTAAGTGCTGACTATGGGTCGAAGAGAATTGTCGGTCTTATCGTCGATTATCGATAATGAACTCCGAACACTTCGCAAAGCTACTAAAAGAGCAACAGGTCACAAATAAAGACATTCTGGTGAGTTTCGAATCACTTTTCACCAACGTCCCATTAGAAGACCCTGCAAATCATCAAGCGGTAAGTTGTACCTAGATGATTGCATAAAGACCTTACCGATTTGATGAGATTATGCTTGACTACAACCTACTCTTTTTGGAATGGAAATATTTCCGAGCAAAGAAACGGTGCCGCAATGGAATCGCCTACTTTTCCGGCAAAAGCCAATATCTTCATGAAAACCTCCAAAGAAGAAACTATAACAGGGATAACAAAACCGAAATGTCGTCTCGCTATGTAGATGACACCTTCGTTATATGGCTGCATGGAACTAAAGCACTGAAAGAATTTTTTAAACACCTCAACCAGTAAAACGATAGCATTAATCTTACCGTTGAGACCGAAGAAGATGGTTCTTTGCCTTTTCTAGACGTACTGGTAAAGCGCAAAAGAATATGGAACATTTGACCATGAGGTATACCGCAAGAAATCCCATAGGATCGTTCTCGACATATGTGTCACAGAAACGAAAAAATCACACATGTGTCGAGGCAGTGCAGAACAAAGAGTACGAAGTCAAGGAAAGCGAGAGGATGAGCAAAGAGGAAAAGTAAAATGAAAAAGGACAGAATCAGTAGATGACTGAAATGACAAACAGACTGGAAAAAGTCTGTGAAAAGGAAGGGATCAAAGTAAGGTACAACAGCAGCATGAAGATCGAATAGTTTCTTCCTTCAAACATAGATCGATTGCCGAAACTTCATGCTAAAGACATCTACCTATTATACAGTCTTACATCAGACAAACCAGACGGAGTGTTGAATGTAGAGTAAAGGAACACCGAAGGGATGCAGAACGGGGTAAACAGGGAAGTAGTTACTACTATGAGAGGATAGAGAAGGAATTCGTAGTGATCGTGAAGAACTCTAACAACTTTAATTGACACGATGGTTATCGCATAAACAATACTTGAAAAGTTGAGCTATGGGATGAAGTTCAATGAGGAAATTTACCAGATGGAATCCAAAGAAGAAACGAAGTAAATACGGTCCAACAAACCACGATACTTACGCACCAACGGAAGGGAACAACGACAGGATATATAACAAGAAGCAGAAGACAACATCGGTCTTTAGAGAACTTCTGAAGAAGCTGACAGCATGAGCAACGAAACGTCAAGTTTTAAATAACAATGGTATTAACCACTCGGTCCATTGATAATCTATGAGAACATACAAAGATTGTTGGGACTGTATGGAGATGATCCAGTATTTCAAAAACATCGAAATGCTCCAAAAATTCAATTGTCTCTCGAGCTGTACTTGAACTCGCATTGCCTTATTGGAGAATGATTCGTGGTTTTGAGTTGGTTTCTCGGAGCACAGGAATTACGTCTGGCAAAGAGACAATAGTTTACCAATTACTTGGGTTTTGTAAAAGAATTACAGCTGCATGGCCTGTTTTTAAGGTAAAAATTGCAACCGTCTTTTTCATTACACTAAGACTACTACATTAAAAGGACATCTAGAACCATCGGCTTGTCTAAAATATGCTTTCTACTTGCAATAAAAAACTTCCATTATAATAGTTGCTTAGTAATTCTGTGTAAATTTCTCAAATTTCAAATTTTAAAAAGCACTGACCAACAAAATTACCGGTGTACAGCTCAACCTATCCTAAATATTTCAGCAGGAAACCTTACATCCAATTAACTTCCTGCTGGGTTAAAACAACTTCCGACCTATATCTGTTCGAATATAGGATTGCTTGCAATTGAAACTATTCTCGTCTTATCTAATATTAATGAGCTCTTAGTTCTCCCTCATGGTACTCGAGCATCAATGCTGCTTTGCATTGTAAAATGGTAAGCAAAATTAAAGCGGCAGTATTTCGTGTTATGACGGAAGTTCTCACAGAGCTTCACAAAACGCTTACTTTGTAAAGCAACGCGAATAGCGCTGCTTTCGTTAAATTTACATACTTTCATATTTCGCAGCCGAATAGTTTTCGTAGAACATCGAAGAACATTTTCTGCACTATAATTTATTGCCGTCGGTGTTGAAATTAATTGAATGTAAAGTTTTGTGATCCTTAGAAAATTTATGGGATACACCTATCCACATATTTTGATATGAAACGCTGGATCTACCAGGAAAAGTGTGAAGTAACTGCATAAAGTTCGATTACATAATCCTTTCATATTCTCGATTCTGTTTTTACTAACTTAAGTACTTATTACTACATATACATATATAGGTACCCCTTTGTTATAGGGATATTTAACGTGTGCATTCATTAAATAGTATCTAGAGCACTACACGCCCAACATTCTACAGATCCAACTAAGGACGTTATTCATGTCACTTTGCTATTGTATAAAATGACAGTTTGGAGGATTTTGTGTTGACACTCATTTTAATATCTCAAGCTCAAAACCCAGCAATATCTGCGAGAGAAGAATTGCTCGAAAGCTTTATATAAATAACTAAAAATGTCGCGTCCTGTTAATCGTTAGGTGCCACAGCTTTGTCTCTATCTTTCTCTCACACGTAATGAAATGGTAGCATGCAAAATTTATGAAATAACTCTGAATTATTAGTTTGGGTAGAACAATTCTTTTTAATTTAGAAAAAGGAAAGAGTAAATATATTTAGCGGGTTTAATGTCATAAAATGTATCTTCGTGGAAAATCACAAAATGACGCTTAACAACTCAAGAGTTCTTCACTGAAGATAACGATTTGGTGCTGCAAATAGGTGTTTGGAATTTTTCAAAGTGTCGGTGTGGTTACTAGATGTACATTTACCAGTACCGAGACAGTAGGTTTTATTGCAAACGAAAAAAGATCACATCCACAGCATTTTACCAATTATGGTTCAATTATTAAGACGTCGCAAAACGCGACTCCCAGTAATTTAGATAAACAGAAAAATATTTATTAATGAACCTGGTGAAGTATTATCAAATAAGACAACATTAGCAATAAATATTAATTTATCATCTTTGTATGCTAGTAATCTTAATCTATTATTCTAATCTTAACATCTCTTTTAATTTACTGCACATTTCGTTGCATTATTTCGGTAAATGAAAACGGAGGGCTTGCTTTTCAGCTTCTATTTCTTGGTATTCTCAGTAGGTCCTGTTGTTCAGAATTTACTTTACCTTTCATAGGTCAATAGAAATTCAATATAGTTAACAGAATATTGTTTGGTGCGTTTTAAAAACGTTTTCTTGAAATACAACTTTATTGGTAAAATATCGTTCTGTTTAAACAGAGTTGTTCATATTTTTATGTAGATCCAGCCTGTTCCCTGTCATGAAGGTTCTTCTAGATGGTAGGGCAAATATTTGTGAACGCAAAATGTATCCTTTACCACTTTTTTTTATTTAGGCAAGTGCTAACTAGTTTTCAAAACCAAATAGTCGTCCTCTGGGCTTTTGCGTCAAATTTTGTAATTTATTTTAAAGGAACTGCATCATTTGAGCAAACATGCCTCGATACATAACAGACACTTCTACATATAATTCTGAGCGCAAAGATTGATATCACGATTCACGCAGACTGTGTTCGATGGATCGCGATAGAATAACCTTCTTTCTGAATACATTAATGATTTCCAGTTCTCTTAAATGGGTACATCTTGAACACTTCATTCAATTCATTTCCCTCTACATATTTAGGAAGGAGTAGAGTTAAGAATTGTGCTAGAGTCAGTATATCACTTTCGGGTTAATATCCTACAAAAGTTTACGACACCAATGTAATGTTGTTCTGGTTATTGAGAAACACCTTTTGTACTGGGTCCTTAAATTCTTTCATTCTTTCGTTGAGTTTTTGATTCATGGCATGATATTTAACTTCTTTGCGTTTTTATTTGCAAAAATTATGTAGTATTTGTAAGGGTCTGAACATTTGGTTTCCCGTTTCGACAAACAAAACAAGAATTTCTTGGAAGTTGAGGGTCAAGTGGGAAGCAGTCATACATTTTAATAAGAAGTTGTCACGTTTACTTTTAATGGCGAGGATTGGCTCATTGAGATAATGTTAGATGTCGATATCTTCATTATTTAGACAAAGTAATATCAAGTACGAATACTCAATAAAGTTACAAGGTTTGTGATTGCCCAAAAACTATCTGAGAGCTAATACAAGTTAAGTGCGGGCATTATGCTCAACTCCAGTCATTGAATGTACGGAAGTAGGATCACTTATGATACCTCATTTCGGGACCATCATAAACTCCAACTCTAAGCTTTTCTGCCCTGTTCTTCGTCCTATGTACGCAATGTATGGTCAATCATGAGCAGGGGCCCTCAAAAACTGTTTCACATGCAGGAATGTTAGGAATTTGACAAATCTGGTAGCTCAATATGGTGCCAATATTAACACAAAATCGAATGTTTCATAAGACTAATCGCTGGTTGCAACGCGAAGGTACGTCTGTATACAGGTAACGCGTTTGTAACTTGGCTTAAAAATGTAGCTGACGGTGAGCAACAGTTTCTATATTTTAAATTAACACACTAAATAGATACAATCAAAACCAGCTATAACATTCCACACACCAAAACAAAAAGTATCATTTTGTTGGGCATGCAGTCGGAATACTGGTGGTATCCGCAGTTTGGTGTTTCTTGTTGCTACCTTAGCCGGAAGCGGAACGAAATGGCTGGGTATCCATAATTGTGGTCTTTCCCCTAATTCACAAGAACCTTTGTCTAACCAAAATACATACCACTCTGGCCGATGCTGGTTGTTAAGGGATTGGAGAGGTGGAAAACATAATGGGATTGTGAAGTAAAAATCGGAGTATGATTCTCTCCCAACTCCTACTACGGTTCGGCAGGTATCAAAACTCGTATGAGCTCTTGTGTCTAAGTGGATTTATCTTCCATCAAGATCCTTAAGAAGTTGATATTAACTACTCGCCAAAATGTTTCACCATATGGATACAGTTTGGTTGAATCTATAGTCGTCGAGTAAGCTTTTAACTCTTAAAGGTGAGTAGCATTATTTGAAGACTGTAAGCGTCTGTTGTTAACAAAAACACAACTGTTGCAAGATAAATATTTGAAACATCGTCGGGATTGTTTCCCATAAATTACTCGATTTAGTCGCATAATCTGTTTACGTTTCCTTTGAATGCTATCCATCACTAATTCTTTATCATAACCAGTGTCAAATCCTTTATTTTCCTCTCCCTAAATACTCTGACCTTCAAACTGAAGATTGATAAAAATATATACGTTCAAACTTATGTAATAAGGCGAATTTCAATCCAGTAACCATTTAGCCTGAAAACTGGATCTGTTCTTTCCTTTTAATATCATTCTTTGTAATTTGAATGTAAAAAAACACATCTCTTATTTGAGAAACTTTCTTCCACGAAAGTGATAATTTTATAACACTAAAATAAAATACCACGGTAATAACTGAACCCCAAGCTATTTTACACGAAAGGGCATGCGACATCGATTATCGATATCACATTAAGTAATACTCCATAATGAAAAGCCGATGCCAATCTAATGCTTTGTGAATCTTTTATTATACACGCATTAGCTACTATTTCGGTTTTTCCTTCCATTTGAAGCAACAGGCGAGTGTACATCAGCTCTGACCTTTCGTTAATTGACTTGCCATCCAGGGGGATCTTCAACAACTTTATCGATATCGTAGGTACGCAGTAAAAGTTGGAACATCCAAAAAGCGTTTCCTGTTAGAAAAGTTACTTTCCCTACATTGTATCCTACCCTCTTCACTTACGCTCTTATAATAACTTTTTATTGCTACGTCTTCGCAACTAACACAGAGTACTGATTATATGTATTCGAGGAAATGTAGGACGCTTAATTTATAATGCACAATGCACTTTTAACTTAAGATTTATGATAGAGGGTAAGAGAATATGGATGATGAGATAAATGAAAGAAAGCCCGCAAAATACAAGTAGAGAAACTAATAGTAAATCTTATTCTATCTTTTACCTTGTTCGTCGGACTAGGACAAAGGTCGACAAACTACTCAGAAATGAAATTTTAATAAGAAAAAATAAATAGAAACATACTGAGAAGCAAGAGGGCTTAAGCTAGCTGAAGGTAACGTAGCAGAAAGTACATGACCAGAGGAAGAAGGCGATCTAGACTCTAGACCCAAAATCCTAGGCCGAAAGGTAACAGAAGTTTCAAAGAGGGCAATTCCAAACTCATAAGTAATTCAACGGATCTCAGCTTTCCACAAACGTAGATAAATGAGAAAAATTATAATAATCTTGGTAAGTCGATCTATTACCAACTCGATTAATTCGCAAATACAAATTGTACTGCACAAACCCTTAATACTACATAGATAATACCGACGTGTCTACCACATACACACACTGCAAGCTCCCTGTTTGCGTTAATGAATAGATAGATAAGTTAGGACAGTCATGCCCTGATAGACGTTTCCATACACGGACGTGACGGTAAATAATAGGGGCTGGGTCAATCTTAATGCCTGTTTACACGCACCACACGTACCCCGTGTTTGCTTTCGAAAGCGGACGATTTTTGCGACGCACACGTACCATTTGAATGCTTTCAGTCGAAGAGGCCGTGGATTGGATCGAAGAGTTGCACGACACTAGTTTGTGTTTGTTCATTTAATTCGAGGTTCGTGTTAGTTGAAGCATTGCTAGACAGATAACAAGAGGGAAATTTTGAAAAGCCCATTTAACTGGGTGAATCCATTGTTTTCCACATTTCGTTTTCTAACGGGAAAATCGGAATATCCTCATTTTAGAAGATCTACATTTTGTAAAATTTACTGTGTGTTTGAGTAGGTTTCATCTGACTATTCGAATCGTCTCTTTAAATTGACACATCCAGATCGAATAACTTAAATCAAAAGACTTTGTAGGTTTCAAAATACTGAATTATAATACGGTTAAAATATTGTTTCATCATACTATGACTTCATCAAGTGGATGAATATTGAATCCACATTGATATTTCATGACAATTTACCATTAATATGAAACATCATTTATTATAGAAAAGTATGCGAGTATTTTTTAAATACAAATGACGGTGCATACAATTTCCATGTTAACTTATATGACCAAGGGATATAGGTGGAAATATAGTTTCACCCTATATTCTTCGATTGCCTTCAAAAAATCATGGACAAATAGCTGTTCACTTAAAGGTCAAAGTTCGTTGTTATGCCCACATTGATTACACTGGTAACCAAAACTTTATGTTTTGGGCGTTTCTTTGATCAACTGAGTTCACCAATCTAGTACTTTCCCCACTAATTCGGACCTGCTTTCCAAATTTATGTATCAAGCATTATTTTGGAGTAATACTCATTTGAAATTTTAAAAACGTATATTTCAATTATGTGTTATGTATATTAATGTAAGTTCAAAAGGTATTTTTACATAATTTTCTTCTATATTTTGCAACAGGAATATCCTTTTTCAATGTCCAAAAATAATTGGCCAGCATATTTGTGCCCAACTTGCCTTTGTAACGCAATCCCATGATGGATAGGTCCTGTAGAATCGTTCACTGTGCTCGTGGTTGACGTTACCTAGGTTTTTCGGGAAAAATTTTAAATATAAATGAAGAAAATGTATCTTCAGTAACTTATTGCAACCAGGTGCTTTATAGTTCTGATGTAATTCCTCCACAAGGCCCTTATTATTCGCCTTGTTATTTCAAAGAAAGTACTAGACTGCTTTCTTCAACGACTCCCATGATGGTGATTCTCCCTTATTTGGGGTTGCATCGAGCTCAGGATCGCTCATTAACTCCCGAATTTGAAAGTCAACAAATATGCTTTCCTTGATTTTTGCGTCACTGACTCGTGTAAATTTATTTTTAGGAAACTAATACCGTTGACATTTCAATCCATTCCTTTAACAAATTTGTTTATCAATCCAATTTAAATGTGTAGAAGTGGCAGGTAGACTTTCTAGGGATCCACCAGAGGCTGAAGGACGACATGTTTGGTTTTCGGAAAGAGCTGTCTTGTTGATGGTCATTGCTTTTGTACATAATGGCTTTGCCTATTTCTGCTGCCTCACTCCCATAACAAATGGCAAAATTTGGTACCTCCTAATTAAAGAGCAAGTACAAGGGCAATGACTTTCAAATATCCGCAAAGGTGAAAGGCGCGCTTCTTACACGCGGTGCTATGCGCCTTGCTCAAGGAACAAGGACTTACCCGCGGCAATGGTAAATGCAATTGCGGAAAATTGGTGCCTGATGGACCATTTCTGACGACGGATTCAAAATCACCAGCGAAAAATACATAAAAGGCAGTAGTCGGTGTCCAAGAAACGGAAACATTGTTTACCAGTCTTATCAGCTCGTTTGGGTAGAAAATACTTTCTCGTTTCATGCATTACGACTTACTAAGATAAAAATATCTAGTTATATGCTGCCCTCATTTATGTCCTCCGTTATTCAAGCTGATAAACGACACGGACGGAAACCGAAAAAAAACGCAAAGTACGTGCGTATCGAGCTATGTGATGGCCTAACGGGAGAATGTGGTAACACGGACTGAAATTGGATGAGTGCGAAAACGTATAAATTGGTGTATTATGTGACTGAAATTTTTCTACTAGCACACGCAGGCAGATACATATATAATGTGACGTAGCTAAATATGTATATCCATCACGTACGCGTACATGCTGTTCAAACAAGCTTAATATCCCTGCGTACTCTCGTAATTAATTAATCTGGAAGGGTGGAAATTAAATTGAAGTAAAAAAGAAAAAAACGGTAATATGCTCCAGTAATTTTTATCTAACGCTATAAGCCGTACCTTTAACTATGTTCTAGTATTTTCTAACGGCAATCGATTAGAATAACTGAATGCTGATTTTAAACATAGTAGATTTTGATAAGGTTTGCTAGGTTTGTATAGTTTTAAGGCGATCGCTCGGCAACGTGTCTTCCGATTACGTCTACTTATCTCATATTTGTTGTAATGTAACCCCAATCGATGATCAGTCCCGAATTTCTAAGTCTAGTAAAAGCTGTAAACCTTTTAGAAAGGACACTACCTACTTTGACACATCCACTGCTAACCTTGCCAAGATATTTTATCCTAGAGTAAAGCACGCCTACACGTTCTATCATGATCTAGGGCACTATTGCAAAACATACAGTGATCGTCTGCAGTTTGTTCAGTGATGTTGAAGTGGTACCTCGAGTGATAGTACGCGGTGAGAAGATCCGCAACTTTAATTTTTGTTCTATACCCCAAGAAATTGCTTGGCCGTTTTGACAAAAAAGGTAATACACCTTCTTTTTTGCCTTGGTCCTTAGCGCTGCTTTAGTATCTGTGCATAAGGTTTCGATAAAGTTTAAGTACGAAATAAGTCGAGTATTGGGTTTAAGCATTAAACATATCTTAAGTATATTGTTCTGGCTTATTTCTATTTTGATCCTTTATAAAGGAGTTAACTTGGCGACTTAAATTTGGAATAATACTAAGAAGATTAACATGGTTTGTGGATAAGAAATCAAGGAACTTGTAGCTTTCCATATTCTGTTTTTTCGAAACAATAGGAAACTACGGGAAGACAAAAATAATGAGGGTGTCAAGTTTTTCTATACAAATGGTTATTATCTGCCAACAGCAAGTACGTAAGGCTATAAGTCGATACATTCAAATCAGAATAATCATGTGCCAAAAGTTGGATAGATAATTTTTTGTATTCGATTGAAATGTGTAAAATTACTCAAAATATAATAAGAAACATTGAGATAATACCTTAACGGAGATGAGTGTTAGCATGATTTAAGTTATAAATGGAGACATACCAACAATATAACAAAGCATTCAATAGAATAACGAAAACTAAGAGATGAGAAACTTAGAAACTAACATCGACAGAGAAAAACAGTTGAAATTTCTCAAAACAGGGATTCTTCTTCTTCTGGATAGCTAATGTAAATAGAGGAATTGAGCTTATCCCAGCTTGTGTTCTCCATATTTTCTCCATAAATTTCTCTCTTGCACTGCTTAGTTTACATCCTCCTAAGTCAAAAAGGTGGCTTCCTTCCCATATTTTTAGTTCTAGCGAAAATTTCCTTTCGGGGGCAAGCGAAATTAATTTCAAAATCCTGCACTCCCCAGTATGCTGTTTCGTATGACTCTTGATAAACCTTAATGCTTCATCTAAAACCAGTCAAAATAATAATAGAGTCAAGATAATTCCTTGCTCTTTTCCCAGAATGGTCTTAAGCGATGTTGATTCTTCTTGCTTTGCTCTCACGTTTAGCCCCCTCTTTACAAGTTGATTGAATTCGCCTTCCTTTACTTCTTTAATATTTTCTACGTGTCTGGTTTAATCAACTCTGCCAATCGAATTTCCCAAATATAAGTACAACTTTCCTGTTCTCTTTCAATATTCCCTTTTCTGATATATCTCGTACTTATTGTTAGTTGTGCGCGTTGGTTTCTTCCTCTGATCTAAATCTGAGCGATGTTTCTTCGAGCATTCCTTTTACATACTTTCTCAATCTCCTAAGCAATTTTTTCATATATCTTACAACGATGATAATTAAGACAATTCCTCTAAACTGGTATTTATTACTCCCTCCTCCCAAATCATAATTATCACAGATAGGCTGTTGGAGTTTAAACGATTTGAACTTATACCCATTACTGTCAGCAAATCTACTTCCAATGTCACGGGGTCAATGCATTAAACAGTTTATAACAGTACAGTAACTTGTGTCTTCTTCGTGTATGAGAAAAGTATAAAGAAATGTTGGCTAATAAATATTTTGTAATAGGTTATTATGAACTATGAAATATGAAGATTGGGAGTATGCACGAGACCAAGAACATAAATTAAAGCTAACAATTATCACCAAATACAATTCCTAAATTAATATAACGCAACGTAAACGATAGTTGGAAAGAAAATAATAGTGAGTATTAACTCCATTGTAAACAAGAGGAAATATTAGGATCTAAGTTAAAGAATGAACAAGCAGCACTTACAACAAAATGGACAAACTGACGACAATAGGCAGGTTTTCGAAGACACGATGCTCTCAACGAATAACTATAAGTCTTTCTGATGCATAGATTTCCAAACAACTTACGACACAATAGATTCTATGGAGAGCAATGGCTAGATAAAATATACTGAAGAAAATTATGACTGTAATAAAATTCATTTAATGAAAAGTACACGTTAAAGTGCAATTGAAGAAGGATAAATAAGAAGCATTCCAAATGAAAAAGGAAATTAACAAAAGTATGCACTGAAACCTCTTCTTTTCGCGAGTCTTTCTGATAGTCTCATTAAATAGAGATGGAGAAAATCAATACAACGTAGCACACAAATAGGATAAAAAGCTTCAACCAAATAGAGGTTGAATCTTCACGTTGTTCCGATGAGGTTACTCCAATTGCTAATTCAGCCAAAAACATGAAATAGATGCTAAATACTTAGTTTTCACAGTAATTAATTGCAGAAGGGGATATAGAACATTCTTCTTGAATTGAATTTAGATAAAATATTTCGCGGCTGAATACATACATACATATACTAGTCCTTAATATAGGTCATATAAAGTATAACAGCTGAAAAGCATAAACCCAAACAAAGGCAAGCACATCGATGAAGCGGCGAATTATCGCCAAGCACCTAAACCGGAAGAACATAAAATTGTTTATTCGCAAAACATCGACGAAGCAGCACGCCATCACTTCGCAGTAAATTAAAATGGATGAAAGCGCACGCACGACGACAAAACAATTTCCCCCTAAACTGCCGATTGTATTCGGACGCATTTCGTAATTGTACTCTTCGTTAGCGCGTATACGGCCTTTGTTACAACTGGGATTTGTGTTTAAATGAAAAATGAATAGCGCTGCACTTTTTCGTGGAAACGAATTCGAACAGCGATTTTTAATGTGGGTTTTTACGATTCGAGGCGCTCAGTGTGTTCGATCGTTCGTTAGAATTTTCGATATTTTTGAATACGAGGTATACGCTTCGAATTTTTACCTTCGAATTTACAATACTGCTGAATATGCAAAAATGAATGTGATGGACTATAGAACCAAGTTTGTTAAACCATCTCTTTATTGTTACGTATACTCGAGTGCATGCGCATCTAAGAGTAGTCTATTTCAGGTTACCATCTTATAAACATATTCACAAAAATTTATTGCAAAATAGCACATCATGGTCTGAAACTTAAGTTTTATCAGAACCCATCAATATTCAATACGTTTGTCAAAGATTCCAAAAGCTAGATCAGAAATGTAATCATTTATTGATTATCACCAATGTTCCAAGAGGATAAGGATAGACCAAAATTGCTATCTCCAGAAGAGAGCTTTCAATTAAACGCTTGCTTTAAAGCAACATCTTTCATTGCGCCTTTTACCTCTTAATATATATATTGCAGCGCTATAGGCCTTGTAGGCCTTTGGCTTCTGTGTTCTTAACTAGTTGTTTCCATTTCTTCCGGTCTTTTGTCTTTTCTTTCCAGTTGCTCCCTCCCAATTCCTCTACGTCTTCTTTAACAGATGCAAACCATTTCTTCCTTGGTCGTCCTGTGCTCTTTTTCCACCTTCCCCTTCCACCAAGATCCTTTTGGCGCATCTCTGTTCTGGCAATCACATTACATGGCCTAGCCATCTGATTCTCTGTGCCCGTATCTTTTGCGTTATTTTGGGTCTATTTTACATGTCCATCACTTCTTGGTTTGTTCGTCTGCGCCATGGTTGTTCTGTTATTGTAATGCCTCCAAAAATTTTTCGTAACGTTTTTCTCTCCCGCATCTCCAGTTTGACTTCATCCTGTTTTGTCATGGTCCAGGTCTCGCACGCATACAGGACTGTTGGTCTTGTAACGGTTTGGTATATTCTTATTATTGTTGTTCTTGATATGTTTCTTGATTTCAGCACTGCTGTAAGAGCCCCATCGTTCTGCTCTCTTTTAAAATTCTTTTTTCTATTTGCTCGCTTTCTTGTCCTTTATTTGTTACTGTTAACCCTAGATAAAATGCTTTACTTTTTCTATTCTGTATCCTTTTCCTTCCGTTTGAAATTTTATGAATTCATTTTCTTTAGATACATCTGTTCCCATTCCCATATATTTTGTTTTCGTCTCGTTTATTAGTAAGCCGTACTTCTGTGCTTCCTTCTCAATTTTTTTAAATACTCTTTGTAATTCCTTCTTTCACCTTGTTAGTAAAACTACATCATCATCATATTCTATGCTTTGGTGTTTATGGTGCAAAATCAATCCTGTCCTCTGGATTTCGCTTTTTCTCTTTATCATTTCTAGAACCAGGTTGAATAGGTCCGTAGACAGCAGGTCTCCCTCTCTTAACCCTCTCCTCATATTGGATCGTTTTGACTAGCTTCCTTCTAACACAATTCTATCATTCGTGTTGGTCAATGTCATTTTTATCAGCTTTATTAATTTTTGTGATATTTTCAGTGTTTCCATCGCCTCATATTACCTTCTACGCACTATGGAGTCATATGCTTTTTTAAAGTCTATGAAGAGGATATGTAAGCTCAAATGTTGTTCATAGCGACCATTTTGTAACATTTTCAACGTGAAAACGTGATATAATGTAGATCTTCCGTTTCTGAAACCTCCCCGATATTCTCCAATTATTTCTTTCTCATATTTACTTAGTCTGTTGCGTATTATTTTTGTTAAGATCTTATATGTTGTGTCCAACAACGCAATTCTTTGCATAGTGTTTTGTCCATCGTTCTGGCATTTTCTCTTTTCGCCAAATTTTTGTATTAAGTGGTATACTCTTTCCTGGAATCTTTCTCCCCCTACTTTAATGATATCCGCCGGTATTCCATTCTCTCCTGCACCTTCGTTATTTTTGAGTCTTTTTATTTCTTCCTTTATCTCTTCTTCTGTCGGTTCCCTCTCTTCTCGTTCATCCACTCTTGATTGGTCTGTCATCCCTTCTGTCACCAATTGTTGTGAGGTATGTTCCTTCTCGTCCAGTATTTCCTCGAGATACTGTGCCCATCTATTTAGTTTTTCGCTTTGTTCCCCTATCAGTAGTCCCTCTTTGTTTCTATAGTAGATAGCTTTGGTATTTCCAGTTTTCCCTCTTAATTTCTTAATTTAAATCTTTGGACGTGCGACAATTTAAAAGGCAATTTCTACCTGCCAGAACACCATATCAATTTACGGTTGATACGATCTATTTTTCCTATGCTTATTCTTTTTAATTACGTTAAAAATGAATTCATAAAGCCATATCAGTGTAAGTAGGTACTCGCCTTGTCCATATCTTTTATGTATCGCTTTAAAATTTTAATTTATATTTCATGAACTAGTTTTATTATCCCATTTAGCCGCGTCATAGCCGAAACTTCATGACATAGTTATGTATATTCATTCCGAATAACATGGATGGCTGAGGAACTACTACTAGTCTAATATCTGGGTATGAAACTGTCGAAACAATAAGAAATGTAAAGAACTTGATTTATTATTGATATTTCCAAGATTTGTAGTACGAGGGTTGTTATCTTTACGCTGAGCCTAGTAAAGTGGTACAGAACATATCGACAAAACACATTTGTGTAGGTACAATTTTCCAAAGTATTCGCCTTGATAATCAACCCAGTTTTGCATTCATGGAAACTAATTTCCAAAACATGCTTCCCTTTCTCTCCGTGTTAGGTTGTGTATTTTACATCTAAATGCGTTTACCGCTCCACCCCATAACATATCCTAATTTTAACCACATATGTACATGTATGTATATATTTTAATTGAATCTAACTTACGTCAAATTTTACGCCCGTACGACCAGGCCTTCTCTAAGCGACGCGGCTCTAAAGATGGAACTAAGCGTTTTTTCCTATGATCTTAATGTCTTTTGATCTGCAATTTCTTGTATGTTTATTTTTATGTTGAGAAGACACATAAATAATTAATATTATAAATTCAGAATATTATTTAATAGAATATTTCCTTTTCAGTTCTTCAGTGAGAAATTTATTGTTTTTTTTCAATGGGCGAAATAGATCGTTGCTTTTTATTGTAACAAAATCATGTTATGTTATCATGCAGTTTTTTTTATCTATACCAAAAGGAAAAGAATATTAATGTCATGTCAAATAAGTGATTAGTTGGAAACTTACCAAATAATGAGCTACGCATTTCTTCTTTCGATGAAAAATATCTCTTTGCATTGTCAAATTTATTTTTTTGGTTAAACTAGCCACAATATCCTTTTTGTTTCAATATCAACCATATCATTGAAAAGGGATAAAGTGACGACCACCTCAGTTAAATAATACGTACGCTGGCCAAATTTCTTAAAATCTGCTTCTGAAATTAAGTTCTCTATATTTTCATAGCTCTTCAGCGCTTTTATAAAACACAAATTTTGGTAGGGAGCTGTTAGCGCCAAGTTGCATTGTATCAATGGTTTAACGTAAGTTATTGTTATGAATAGAGAAACTTCTTGCAAACCTTGGTTCTCCTTGCTCGTTAAATTTAGCTGATCGCCTAATAAAAACATTTTTATCGCATAAACACCTCTTGCCATCCATCGTGCTTAATGTATAGCCCCAGGAGGCGTTTTTTTTGTTCTCATTTCTCCGTTAAAATATATAATCCAGAGCTCAATGAGTTCACTGTAATCACCTCTCACAATTGGTTTTTCTAGCTCGAAAGTTTACAATTTGCTCATTACATAAAAACGTAGCGTTCTTATCGTGTAATTAACCCATGTGATCTAATTTCTTATTCGATTTACAACAAATTGGGCTCATTCGAAAAATAACTATTTATTTATATAATTTAATTTTCTCGTCATGGAAATAACTAAACATTGCAGGTCCAAAATCATTAATACCACAGAAGACCCGTAGCTTAGGAAAAGCGTGGTTGTAGGGGCGTAAAATTCTACGTGTTATATTCAAGTCCAATAGAAAACAATGAGAGGGTACCATTTCAACATTTCAAAAACTAATTCGAGCAGCAGTGTGTGATTTATCAATTTGTGAGATGACGATGCTCGGGAATGTTTTGGGGGAACTTGAGGCAAACAAACTGTGATGAATCAATCAATATTCGCGATTCTTTACTTCCACAATGGAAACACATCCAATCGTTCAAAAAATATGGCGATTATCTTTATGTTTTGACCTTTTCACGAGTAACCTTTGTTGGAGCTGACTCGTTCCCAAGAACACATACTGCTGATTGTTGCTTTTCTTCGAGATCATAGAAACTTTATTTTATAAAATTTGGGATACGTCAATCTTATCCCCTTCAAAATACTCCCCGTTTGTGACGAGGCATTTATTTCAACTCTGTTTAAATGATGCACCACATTCTTGGAATGTGATATCAAACTGCTCAGATGCCTTGTCGTCACGTTTTATCACCTCCACATTGTTACAATGACAGCTGGAACGGGCCATAAACTCGCGAACAGTCACTGCGGAAGGTATAGGTGCACCATCATCACGCACGACTCCTCAAGCTCTTGAGAATATTAAAAATTTAATCTCTGTCGTTCTTCCATCTACTCATTAACCTCCATCATCGACAATAGCAAAGAAATCACACTGCAAAAAGAGGTCACCTTTTATGGGAGATTACGTAGGCGGTCCAACCATTACTTACGCCCAAGTGACTCTTTCTCACCAACAGAACAGCTGGTGATCATGGCCCAACATCTTCACAAAGCCAATTTAGTAGCTTAGTTCGGATATTTATTGGATGGACTAGGTACTCGTATTTCATCATCTATAATGATTATGTGCACCAGATGAGACTACCCACCATCAAAATAATCTTGTGTAGATATATACCATTTCACACGATTTCCTTGAGGGTCAAATAGTGGAGAATCCAACGGGACCAAAACATACACACCCTCAAATGCTTGTGTATAAAGGATGTTAATTGTTTCTACGTCGATCATTAGGGCTGCTTCTATGCCCGTTACAATAACATGTTAATCATTTCAATCATGTTCCGAATAAGACTAACTTTGCTTATGATTTGGATCACGTTTTGTAATTCTAAGAAATTATAGCTAGACGACGCTTTTTTCAATTTCATGATTTCTTATTCAGAAGATCGCTTTAAACTTATGAATTTTAAAGATATTCAAGCGTATTCGTCAAAAACTTGTAAGACAGTAGCATACTCAAAATATCAAACAAAACATGTTGAAAAATGTCATTGATTGCTAGAGAAGCTTATCGAAAAGAGAAGATCCCTCACATTGGAGGCGTTGGAATCGATTTGAGTAGAAATAAATTCCCATTGGTTGATTAATTAATAATTAAATTGCACTTTTTCACATTTTCAACTGAATTGCAACACCGTTGCAAAATTAAATTTTTATGTGCGTTTCGACCTATGCACGTACCTTGTTTTCCCACAACTATTACGTTACTTATCGACAGTTTTCCTGTTGTTTCGCGTGGAAGTGTCAAATTCGATATGCCCCAAATACACACTCATCGATGTCAACAAATGTACTACGCCGTCGACGGCTTTAGTATAATTACGGCCTGCAGCTATTCAATTTTCCCTTTAGGCACGTACTTTTTTCCCATGTTTGCTCGCTTACTTGTAGGTTTTAATTAAATCTAATTAGACAATGCCAACAGAGTTGTTTCGTCTTGGTTGTCTTTTTGTCTTTGTGTTTGCATAGATGTTCAATATCTTATGAAACCTAGTCTAGAGGTTTGAACTGGTCTTTCCGGCGAGAGAGAGAGAGAGAAAAAGGTACGGTCCTCTCTCGTATGGCATAGGTCATTCTGCGTCTGCCAAGAAAGGTTGGCACAAAGGCGTTCTACACATTTTCCGGCACATTTATAAAAACGAATGCTCCTTTGAAGTATCGCAAAAATTTCGCTTCAGTGAATGTGGAATTCGAGCTGCTGCCAACTAATTAAATCGAAATTTACTATCGCTGAAGCGGTAAAAGGAAATTGTTCAACAAGTGGAAATTTTTCTGCTCTCCTTGATTTTCACTGGCCAGGTTATCGGGGAAGAAATGTAATCGATTCCCCTATGAAAGGTCGCCTGGTTCTTAGTATTTATTCTATTAGCATTTATGCGGTTGTATTTTAACTTTATAATAACAATTATTGTTTACTGCCGTTGTTCAGTAGAATATAGACATTGTGAATGTCAAAAACACGAGGTAGGTACAAGTATAAACACAAGGACTTATATACTACGACAAAATACCTAAGTCAATAGAATAAAATAAACAAAATATCAGTTACGGTGCTAAATGTTCGTTCAAGTGGTGGAACCTATGGCGAAGTAAAGTTCAGCAATTCTTTACCAAACCACATACCTAGATTTGTGGCTTTCATTTGACTTGCTAACTTATTTATTATTATTATTATCCTTGTATATACAGAGCGGTAGTACACAGTGACACGTTAAGATTATGGTGACCACACATCTCCATATTGTTGTATATGTCAATATTTTTAGTGGAATAACTTTCGTGCGATTTATAGAATATCTCAATTTCAAAAATACTTATATAACGAAAACAATGGCAATATATTTGATTGATTAAACAGCTGTCGATATGAAACAGAAGAACCAACTCCCATCACACTTCTCGTAATGCGTTTTCCACTCCTAAATAGTCGCGCCGAGGGAGACGCTGATCACCAGAAAATAGGACCATAAAGCAGGCGAGACTCGACAAATGCGAAATAAAAGAGTTTCAAAGTTTCAATACTGACATATTTACATAGGTTTTAATAGCATATATGGACGTGCAAAATTTTGACTCCAGTAATGTACAGTTGAACAGTAATCCTAATTCTGTGGAATTGAATCCACGATTAGTCCCAAGAACTTTGCGCTTGCATTCTCATGTATAGATTGGTTGTTAAATTGAATTAACACACTACAGTTATTTTGAGCTGAACACCTGAATTTTAGAAACTGTTATTACTGTTATTTATAATTAACGCGCTTTCTTTACACCATCAGGTCATATTACTGATACTGTTGTTGACAAGATTCACAACTTAACCTACACCTGAACCCGCAGTTATATAACTCGTATCACCTGCAAATTGGGGTAAAATGCAGCCACTCAACTAAATGGCTCAATGGCTCAAATCATTAACGTAATTTAAGAATAAAGTTGGGGCCAGTATTAAACCACGTGGTACGCCACTACGAATATAAAGACACAGCCGATTGATACCTGTCATTGGTTTCTGCTGTAAGCATACTTGGGATTTCTGTCAGTCATAAAACAAACTAGTAAGTCATACGCCACGCCCCGAATACCAATGGCGGCTTTAATTTAGAAAATAGTATATCATGATTTAATACAGCGTTTCCCAAACTGTGGGGTACGTCCCGCTCCCTGAGAGAGAGGGGTGTACAAGCCCTCAATGGGGACGAAACTAATGCAAAACACCTTGACTTAACTTGATGTTTAGCATATTATTATTTTTACAAGAGTTTGCATATAGGATATTTACACAATGTACAGTCTGAAGCTACTTAAAATTTACTAACAACTAACAACTACTAATCTATTTAAACAAACGAACGGCTTAACCCATTTGTACCCGCTGTACTCATTTGGGTACAGTTTAACGTACTAAAATGAGGACCTAGGGTACAAATGGGCGAAGCCTGTTTTGAACTGCACAGTTTGGTCAAATTTGGTTCTAAATCGGTAATGCTACCCTTAGTCCACGTTCGATGTTGGGCCGGTTTCTGTATTATACTCTTATACAGGCTACTGCAGAGAAATTAACTTCATAGAGATAAGGTATAGGAAATGGCAATATATACATATAATCTGCATAGCTCTCTTGAATAAAGCTGGAAATTTCGCCTGCGAGTTAATCCAAAACTCAACAATGGTGGTTGACAACCTTTGTTTCTTCTTTTTTGTATTTGATGTTAAATTAATAAATCGTTCCTTGTCTTGCACCGATAAATCTGTAGATGTAACTTTAAACGGGTTTGTTATCGATTCCTATTTACTTAGGTTTCGATCAACCAATAAAATTTTTAGATAACGGTTTTAAATGATGTTTTAATGGATTTGAAAATTATAATAGTTCTGTTCATCCTGTTTGACCAAAGATCCAATTTTCGCGAAAACCTGTTCATTTCGTTTAATAGTTGTAAGATATTAGTATTCCTTCCCTTTAACTGAGCATTTAGAATATTTAACTTTTTGAAAATGTCAGCTAAAGAAGCCGTTTTCAGTATGAACAGTCGGACAACAAAATTCTAGGCATCTGTGTGATGGTCCTCTTTCAATGATGCATATGCTTCATGTCTAAGCCTCAAAGACCCGTTGTATAACTTTTACACGTGATAATCACCATGATTGGCAACAATTGCTGAATATATGTATACATATATCATCTCATATTAAAGAAAATAGTCTTGCTCTTGAAGATCTTGATTTTGTATAATTTACAACAGAAATTACAATAGATAATACCAAATAACATAGTGGGCTAATTTCCTTCGAAGCGAGTAAATTCCCTGTTTAGTGCAGTGATACCCAAGTAGCTTTTGAATTCAGTTTGCATATAGGTGCTTTTAGACCTTAGGCGCCCCATTATCACAAAAACCAACATAGTCTTTTTACTCCATGTCAGAGTTTAGTATGTACCTAATTATTAGTAATTTTAGTAAATGCTTTTTCTGAATTTCTTTCTAAAACAGTAGGTCCTCGCTTATAGATGTGTTGTTACAGCAGCGAAGCTAGACAACTATGTAGCTATAATACTATCTGCTGCCTCGTCCAGCTGAATAGCAAATAATTTGTTTCTGTGTTGAAAGTAATAGTATTATCTGACACTGGTGTCTTCTGAATATCTTTAGCGTAAATACCTCCAAACGTTGTTGTGACTAAATTGTTCTTTTAGTTCTAATAGTACAGCAATAAATCCCAGCATGTAATACCTATGACAGAATATCTCAGAAGCTCATAAAAATATCTAGACGTAGCATTGCTCTGCATATGTAAGCAATGTTGCTGCCGTGGAGAACCTATGGAGAGTTGATAGACGAATAAACTATTCGTGAAATTAGTGGTCATACTTCTCAGTGTCATTTAAATCACAAAATAACTGCAGATCAGCAATCAGGTGATGTGGCAAAGATTTCAATACTAGCACCGAACGTATCCCTTATCGATTTTGGAAGTTAAACACGTCGGAGAGTATCTTCCGCATAGAAATACAAGCTAATACACTCCGAAACAAGATTTCACATACATACGTACAAATACACATGCAAATGCTTGCCATAACATCAATGACTACTCAATATTCTAGCCTGTAACATACGCATACAACATTTGTGCTTCATACGTTCACCTAACCTGTTGGTTTCACATAGCATACAGATCGAATACCGGAGATGGATGGCGTATTAATTCTCCCATTTCCGACCTCTACATATGTCATGCATATCAATTTACGAAACCAACGGAGCGACGAATAACGTAAAACAATTTAGCAGATACACTGCCATAACTCGTTTCAGTACAAGTTTCAATCCGGAAGGCAAAAAGTAGGGAGAAAAATTACTTCGAAAAACATATATCATGGCGACAGTCTCGCAGAAGCGTAACGTCGACAACGCGATAGCGGAAACACGGCTCGTTTACTTTAATACTTAGGATGTACGGTCATCACTCATACCTTTACCGAATAAAAGAAGGAAAAGTATGGAAGTGTTTATATTCCATTTGTGGGTTAGGTCTAATTCGTCGTTTTGATGATGAAATAGCACGCTCAATATATAATAAAATTTGTTTTTCTTCTCGGTCTATGCCCAACTCACAAGAGAGTTATAGATACTCAATTGAAAAATCGCCAATGAATGAAACACTTATTTTCTACAAATACAGTATTCACTATGTAGTAATTACAAAAGTATCTGATCCAAAGATAACGCTTAGAATAACGTGTAAGGTAAAGACTGATGATAGGAAAGAAAGCAGAACTAACAGGGAACTTAATAAAAGAACCGGAGGAGAAATAGGGAAACCATAAAACAGCTAAAGAGAAACTTCGTTGCCAAAACAACGAAAACGATCAAGAGAATAGCTACATGTGATTAAATAAAAAGAACAAGTACTTACAATTTGCAAAACTAAATAAAAAGAAACAGGGAAATAGAGCTAGAAGGGGAACATTTGCCAATTTTTAGTGGAGTCCAGGAATGAATGTGAATGTGTACGGATCAAGCAATGATGATAAAGTGGAGAAAATGATATATTCTGGAAAGAACTTGCGGAAAATTAACGGCAGAATTACCGCGATGGGAGACCTAAACGGTACAGTAGGGAGAGACAGGCAGGCAAGACACCATGATTGGATCGCACGCAGAAGAAACGAAAAACAACAATGGACAAAAACTAATAAAATTTTTAGTAGAAAAAAACTCATAGTGGAAAACTCGTTCTATAAACATAAGGATAATCACAACTGTATCAGGGAAAGCCATAATCGATTATATACTGATTAACAAAGCATACAGATTAAATTGACTTGATATGAGGGTCAAAAAAGCATATGAAATATATAACACGGAAAACAACGAACAAAAGTACAAAAGGAGGATGACCCTTAATTTAAAGGGAAGGTACTGACAAAAGAATGCATTCAGAATTTATTCGATATCTAAACAGCAGAAAAGTATTTATAAATGGTGGAATCCGAAATAGGGTTAGAAAAGTAGAACTGGATACTGAAACTTCAAAGACGCCTCCGACCAGTTAAAGAAACTTTAATAATTTTAGCTAAAGAAGTTTGTGAAAAATGTTGGCTAATAACAAGGAGAAACAAACAACACGGTAGTGGTATAAAGGAACGAGTAAAGATAAAGAAATTAAGATGTTTAACAAACAATAGAACTGAAGATAACTCCACAAAATACAAAGAGCAAAGATGAAAACTTCAAGAACTGGTGAAAAAATCTAAATAGGTTGCCTGCGAAGAATTTGGGTTAAAATGGAAGAGTAAAAGTAAGCAAGAATCATATAATATATTTATAAAACTTTAAATGAATTAAGAAACGCTGAGAAGCACAACGATACAATAACACAATAATAACAGAGGTACGAATAAGGAATAAATTGCGGGAATATTTCTAAGAGTTATTAAATCCGGAATATAAAGGACATATTACGCAACATAGTGAAAGGAACCCAAGAGAGAACCAAGATCGGTGCTAGAACGAGAAGGCCAACACTTGAAGAAGTGTTCACGTATGAAATTAAGAAACTCAAAAGAGGAAAAGCGTCAGATGACGACAAAATCACTACGGAGATGGTATCTAACTTAGAAAGGAATACTAACAAGTTATTATTCCAGCTTTTCAACTTGGCATGGAAGCTCGGAGAAGTACCAGACAGTTGGAAGATAGGGATTATAATGTCCACCTTAAGAAAAAAGTGACACAAGAGGGAGAAAGAACATTATCCTGTTAATTATTGTAGCGAAAATATATGAAAGAATCTAGTTTGACAGAGTCAAGGCAAAGATCTTACCACAGCTGGAGGAAGCGCAAAGTATATTTAGGAGGGGACGTAGCACCCAAGACCATAGCTTCACCATTAAGCAGAGATAAGCGACCTTGAGTATATTGCATTTTCTAATTTGGATGAAACATTTAACAGACCACCAAGAAAAAGAGATATGGAAGAGCTTGAAAAAGGACGTAAACGTCCCAAACTGAGTAAAGCTACAGAATGTTTATTCAGGAAAACCAGGAATTATGAACATGCAGACAAACTACTTTCATGTACAAGAATGTTTAAAACAAGACGCGGTATTAAGCGTGACGTTATCTACGACTATTATCGACGATATACTGAAGAAACTTAGAAATGAAGTCCGTCAAATAACTGTAGGATACAGAAATCAAAGACCAGTAAAAATATGTGAATGTATATTCCACAAAAATATAATTATATACATTAAAGGCACTAAACTCGAGCAGGTGGAAAATTTCAAATACCTGTAGGTAATTATTCAGGAAAATGGAAAGATGGATATGGTGTGCACCAAACACTTATAACTCCCTCGGCAAAACTTTTAGTAGTAAAAGAGAAATGATCCAGAGGACATAAATCACCATAAATCTACAACACGATACCTAGGCCTATCTTATCTTATGTCGTAGTAGTGAGAGTTCGTTGTTGAGCAAAGCTTGAAAACGAGAACCCAGACTATGAGAACGAAATACGTGCGAGGAGTCAAAGGAGTAACAAAATAGATGAACTGAGAAACCATAGGACAGGACAGTAACGAGGAGCGTTGATGGGAGTCAACTAAAGTGGATTGGATATCTAGTCAGGGTGAATGAATAGAGGTCGACTGAAATGGTCTAGGGATCGGAAGCACACGGCAAAAGGAGCATAGGAAAACCCAAGAAGACTTAGGACAGTACAGTGGCAGAAATTTTGGAAAAAAATAAACGTGGAGTGAAGCGAAGCAAATAGATTAGCAAAAGACTAAGAGATCTGGAGGAAACTTCTGCACAGAAAAGACTAAATTACATATATACCTTAAACCTCACTGTAGAAAGGCGTTTAGCGTATAAAGCAAATAGTATGTAGGAAAAACTACCATATGAAACCTTTGCCTTCGCCAGCAAATATAAATTTCGAAGTATCCAAATTGATATACTAATGGTAATAATAAGCTTACCGTCGATGTTCAAATACGGATCTAACATACTACGACGCTTACTTCGAGTTAGCTCATAGCAACTAGTAAAATTATACTAACGACCTTATTATATTCGACTAACAATAAGGCGGTAATCCCAACAGGGTTTATCACACGTTATAAATTGATACCTGTTGTAGCCATCTCGTTGTTTGATTAATGATTGTGTTCCTTAATTCGCTTCGATTCACGCGAACGCTATGGTGCGTAAAGGCTGGTTTTAGTAGGGTTTACATGAGGTCAATATTAACGGAGAGATGATTAGAGTTAATTACTTAATTCGCTGCAGGAGCTTAATTAAAGAGTTCGTTATTACAGAATTGGATGTTCTGCTATGCGTTTGCGATGTGTACATTATGATTTCATCTGATTTAGCCGTAACGATCAGTTCGTAATTCTTAATCATAGATGACTATGTTGATATGTATTCTGAGCTGTACACACTAAGCACAACTACTTTTCATTGCGCTTACTCTTTAGAAGTTTGTAATACGAGGAATGTTCTAGTACTGGATGCGAAAGAATCTCACAAATTAGTTGCGGCAATACGCAATGGTTCAAATATATAAAAGTTGCTTATTCCTCAAGATGGTGCAAAAATGCCGAAAACCACAAAATTGACAAAAGAGCCTTAGCAATTATTTCAATCAACCAGTATTACTAAACTGCGATTTATGAACGGGTAATGTTTCAGAGTTTTATTATATTTTCTTAGAATTTGTTACGGCCACTTGTTATAGTTCCAGTTTGTCACGGTGATGCGTTTAAATTGTCACAATTACGATTTGTTACATATGACTTACTGCTTCAACTTTTGACGTGTTAAGCAAACGTACAATGTGGACGATTATTTCCAAGAGCAAAATTGGGGAAGCGTAACTCCCACATTGACACAACTATGATATTAACTTCCCGGAGCCAAATTCCCACCTAGCGAGAGTTTACAGCGGAAACGAATAAGTTATTCACGGAAAACGACCAGAATCCAGATGCTTGACACGTCAAAAGTTGAAGCGAGAAGTCACAAGTAACAAGCCGGAACTGTGATAAATGGCCGGAACAATTTCTTAGTAAATAGTAATCCTCAACTAATTTCGTCTTACTACCGTTTTTACTAAACTTGTATCAGTCGAATAATAAATGAGAAAACCAAATAAAACACGTGCAAATAGAAACTGCAACCAAGATCAAATACTTACGAGAGGACCACCACGCTCACCACCAATAAGAGAGTACTAGTTATCAAACACGATAGAATTAAGATAAGACGCAAGTTGGAGATTAACTTGGCAGCGTCTTAAAGAAGAGGAACAAGAAGAGTAAAATATTGCTTTGGTATATGGAGTTGTTGTTCTGTTATCTAGCGCACATAGTTAGCCGAAAATGAAGAACAGAAGTAGACTTCACTCAAGAAATTCACAAAAATATAAAAGTGCTAAAGAATATCTGGCAACCCATTCGTCGTAAAAATGCATTTAATAATAGTAACTGAAGAGATATGTATGGGAAAGAAACATGGACAATTTCTGTAAAGATAAATTTTCAACAAAAACATTGCAAAACCCTTTAAATTATAGAATTCCTCTGGAAAACGTATTCAGGAAAATAGCAACAAATGATGTTGTTTTGGATTTTTCTTTGTTTATTTTCAGGTTTATAATTTACCGCTCTTCCTGAAAGATATATTTCCTTGTAGTTTCTCGGTTTCTTAAGTTATTGCTATATCATCGACGTAACACAATTCAGTCATTTCTGTATATCTGAGTTTCCAATAGTCTACTCCTTTTTATTTCTCAGTTTTTCTGTACATATGTTCACTACTTCGCCCAAAATTAGACTGAAAAATAGGTGACCCCTGCTCTAAATCAATTTCACTGACAGACGTACCTGATCTCTTGTTTCTTACTCTTCGATAATTTACAATTTTTTCGTATGGCCTTTGAATGCATTGTATTAGGTCTTTTTAAAATTTTCTGTTATAATATTCTCCATATGTGTGCTCTCCTTGCTCTATCAAAAGCTTTCTCCATGTCTATAAAACAAACGTGTATTTTCCTCCCCATCTTTAAACCTTCTTCTAAAACTTGTTTGTGTATGAATATCTGGTTGTCTGTTCCTCTTTCTTCCCTAAATCCATCTTGACTTTCTTGGAGTATTTTTTCCAGTCCGCGAGCCTTTTTTCCAGTATTCTGACGTATATTTTTCCTATCCTACTGCCCAAAGTAGTTCCTCTGTAGTATAAGCAGATTTAGCTATCGCCTTTTTGATAGATTGCGGTAATAATTCTAATTTCATTCATTATATTGAGAAGTTTTTGTTATCTTTCCTAATTCATTTCTTCACTTCTCTTCATGTTCTTGCACATATTTGGAATTATGTCCTTAAAGACTGATGCTTTCCCTGCCTTCGTTAGTTCTTCTTCTGTTATTTGTTCACACTTTTCTTGTCTTTCTTGTGCTTTGTGGTGTTCAATTTTCTGTTATGTCGCATCTGATTCTGCTTAGTTTTGTTCTAACAATTCTTTTAAATATTCCCTCCACCTTTTCGTAGTTCTTACTTTTTCCGTGAGTACCATTTCGTCTTTATCTTTTACGTTTCTTAGTGTTTATTTTTGGTTTTCTCATGTACTTAAATGTATTATAAAACATTTGCTGATTGTCACTAAACGATTTTGTTAATTTATTTCCAAATTCTACCCACGCTCTATCCTTACTGTTTTTAACCATTTCCTTGGCTTCCGTTCGCTTTTCCTTATACTTCTTGTAGTTTTGTTGCTACTATTTCCACAGTTATTTCTTCTCTTTTATGACTTTTTAAATTTCCTCTGTCCAGCACGCATGTCCTTGCCTGGAGTAGTTGCTTCCTTTTGTTACGCCACAACTTTCTTCTGCTGCCATTATTAGGCTTTGTCTGTAATCTGCCCACCTTTCTTCTATACTATTATAGTTTAATTTAGTTCAAATATTTTTGATATTTTTTGTTCACATTCAGTTTATGACTTCTAATTTTCTCTTTTATGATATTCCTTTTACTTCCCAGCTGCGTTTCTTTTCTTTTATCTTAAAGTTCATTTTGACTAAACAGTGGCCGCGAGCTATCTCCGCGTTCCTTTTCACCGAAATATTTTTAACTAATTCTCATATTTCAAAGTAATTTAAGAAATAGTCTATAATTGACTTGTTTCCTCTGCGTAATTCTTATCATGTGTATTTACTATTCCCTATGATAAAGTAATTCCCAATGCATAAATGTATTATCCCTGCACCATTATAATTTCTTGTATCTTCGCCTTCCGTTCCTAGCTATCTCTCTATTCCAGTATTTTGTTTTACAACTCGTCTATTTACGTATCCCGTTACTACTACATTGTTATTCTTTATTACATCGATTGTCTCTTGCTGTATTTTAAAATATACGACTTTTCCTCTTCAGCTGTATTATTCGTTGGTACATATGATGCAATAAACGTATATTTTTCGAGTTGTATTTTTACCTCTACTACAACAATCCTTTCATTCATCATATTAACATCTACAATTTTATCTACATAATCTGTACCTATTGTCACTGCAATACCAGCTTGGGCAGTTTTATTCCTCGATTATTTCTTTCATACCATTATCTTCCTTTTTTGTTTCCGATGTCTACAATAGTTGTATATTAAGTTTCTCATCCTTTTCTCCATTTATTATTATTTCCATTTCATCAATTGCATCAAATTTTGCACCTTTAAATATTTTTGTGGTCTTCTTAATTTAATACAATTTAATAATATTATTAATTGTAACAATCGAGTTCTTGACCTTGTTACTGGAAATTTCAATTCTGATATTGTTGTTTCACTTGAAAACTTTCCACTTGTTCCCGCTGATATGTATCATCCTCCATTATCTATTTCCTTGCGGTTTTCTGTGTCTTTTAACAATCCAACTGTGTTTCCCTCTAACATAAACATTCGGTATAATTTTCGGAAAGCAAATTTTCATCAGCCTTATAATGATCTTTTAAATGCTGACTGGTCTTTCTTGAAAATTTTTACTGATGTCAATTGTGCTCTTGAGAAGTTTTTATAATTTTCTTTATAATATTTTGGATAAATCAGTTCCAGATTTTCATCCACCTCCAGAAGGTCTGAATATCCAGTGTGGTTTTCTAATGATATAATTACTAACTTGAAATTAAAGGAATACTATCGGCGTAAATGGAAATCTACACATAATAATTACTTTTATAATGAATTTAGAAGAGTTAGAAGTATTTGCAAGACTGATATTGCTTTGGCCTACTCCACTTATCTCGTACAGGTTGAAGAATCTATAAAAATCGACCCAAAAAATGTATTTCTATATTTTCGTTCCAAGCAAAGGACTACACGCATTTCTAAAGTTTTATTTCGTAATGATACCCGTCTGGAATCACCGCAAGGCATAGTTGATGCATTTGCCAATGTGTTCTCGTCTATACATATTACCAGCACTGATTCTTGTTTTAATAATGAACAGTTCAATCATGTTCCTTTTACATTATTACCTATTACGGAGGAGAAGGTGGTCAGGTTAATGGCCGGGTTCCCACAGAAACATATTTCCGGCGATCATTTGATTCCCAGCTCTCTTTTGTCTGATGCAAGGATTGCATTTGGAAGACCATTGACTTTCATTATAAACTTAGTAGTTAAAACTTCTACTTTTCTGACCGCTTGGAAGCGTGCAAGAATAAGCCCCGTATTTAGAAAGGGCGATAATACACACGTTGATAATTATAGATCTATATCGATATTGTCTAACTTTGCTAAAATTGTTGAAAGTATCATATATTCATGTGTATGTTACAACACTAAATCATACATCTCACATTATCAGCACAGCTTTGTTCCCGGGAGATCTACAGTTACGAACCTTGTGTCGATTTGTCAACATATTGGCGAGGTACTTGATGCTCGTGGCCAAGTCGACGTCATTTACACGGACTTTAGTAGCGCTTTTGATATTATCGACCACGGAATTCTACTTGCCAAATTATCGTCTTTAGGTTTGAGCACTTCCTTATTACTGCTTATAAAATCTTATTTAAGCAACAGATCTCAGTATGTTTTTTATAATGGATTTAAATCGTTATTTATTAACGATTTGTTAACATCTATAACTTGTCAGGTATTGGCTTACGCGGATGACCTGAAAATATATCTGCCTATTGCAACTTGGGATGATGTCAATTGCCTGCAACACGATTTGGATTTGATTGCTCGGTGGTGTTCTACACATAAATTAAAATTGAATGTCAATAAGTGCTGCTTTGTTTCCTTTACAAGAAAAATAATTTCATTAATTGTACTTATAATATTAATAACTCCATTCTTAAAAAGTTGATATTGTTAAAAGTCTGGTTGTCTTCTTTGATTCCCGCTTAAGCTTTGCTACTCATATTAACAATATTTGCATTTCTGCGTCAACGGCCTTGGGATTTGTTTTACGCACCTGCAAGTTTTTTCATAATACATCCTTGCTGAAAACAATGTTCTTCGCTTTTGTGGTAACAAAGTTGGAATGTGCTTCGCGTGTCTGGTCGCCACACTATATTTACCTACAATTATCCTTAGGAAAGATACAAAGGCGATTTTTGAAACACTTATCCTTTAAAATGGATGGGATTTACCCGAAGCGTGGCATTGCTTATGGACTGCTTTTGCAAAGACATGGTGTCCGGTCCTTGGAACAGCGCAGAGAAGTTCATAGTGTCAGATTTATGTGGAGACTTGTTCCCGCATTTCCCCTCGTTCCTCTCCTACATTTGCATTACCATTCCCTAGTTACTCCATTCATCTGCTATTACGTCAATGGGTCGTATTGCAGATTTGTTATATGCCGATATTTTCTACAATACAATTAATCAATTTTATTAGTTTTACTTTTTTTTATCATATTTCATTTCATTTACACGCACATAATAATTTTCTAATAATGTATCTTTAATAATGTATGTATGTTATACTATATATAATTTGTCTTGCAAATGGTTAGCCATTGGACAATAAAGCTATTATTATTATTATTATTATTATTATTATCAATTACAATCTTTTGATGCCCTGTTTTTATTATTTTATCTTCTTTCTTCTTTTTGTGTCAATTCATTGATTATGTATTTATTCCTCATTTTATTTTCTTTGTCTAGCATATTTTCCCATCTTCACTTTACATATTTTTGCTTCTATTTTTGAATTCTTGTGTCTGTACTTCTTTCACATAATCGCCCAATGTCAATAGCATTTTAAACATACCGTATCACAATTCGTTTCTCTAATATCCTCTCGAAAGCCAATATTCTAATATCGCTTTTTCCATTAATTCCTGTTAGAAAAACCTTTGAGTTACGTATTGTATTGAACAAGACTGCTTTCTCTTAGTTACGAATGCAGTAACAGTATAATGTGATCTAAACTACTGCCCTAAAAATCAATACAGCTACAACTCCCTTCACCATTTCTTATAGCTTTCAACTTCTACCAACTTCTTTGGTAAAATACTCTACCTACGATATGGTAGGATGCAGGTGTATTAAATCTGGAAATGTTTATAGCGCCTTTATTCCCAGTCCATATAGAAGCCCATAACCTAACTTGATTTTCCCGAGTTATGTATTTTACTGATAAACACGCGAGTCTACGAGAAATGTGTGGCTGGCTATAGCTGTGTGTTAATTAATGCGTCGTTGAGAGACGACGGGATAGTAAATATTGCTCAGACGTTAGTTTCGAACATACTACACTTACAGTACCTACACTAGCTGGCATCTCGCTCTTAATTGCTGCGACATATGGTTCGTTTCCAATTTATTCCGTTCATATTGTAGATTTCGAATTACATCAAACGCCCGAAATTTTTAACCCTCGTCAATGTTGGGCGTTTACAAAAGTTTATCACACGCGATGAATGTAAGGGAACATAACAAGGTGCGAATAGCGACACCCAACTTTGTAATTAAATGGTGCATGCTAATTAGAAAATTAATCAATACTGCTCCCTGTTTGAAATAATTAATTTTTCAAGGTGACTTTCATACAATTAAGTTAACCGACATCGAAAGCTTGCAAACCAAGAAACGGCGCATCCACCATTTCTCCGGGTACATATATTTTCGTTTGAGTTGATAACCACAACTAGAAATATCCAGAAAAATATGTATCTACGTTGTTTATCTAACTAGGAAAATTGCTCCGTATAAATAATGGCAATATCCCCCGAACGGGACGCCGTAACTGATATAAATATGTTATATCTTTCACTGGATACGACTTTAGCTAACACGGACAAATATTGGGTATTACTACCAGACGCGCCACTGTAAATATATTTATGTTAGAGGATGCAAGATATATCTATATGGAGGTTATATACGTATCTGCGCTAGTCTAACAAATCTAGGTTAAGCAAATATTGCGTTTGCCCAGTTTCCCGTAAATTCGTCCTAGAACACCGCAAACTTTGAAATAGGAAAGCGCTCAATGTGAATTTAAAATCCAAACTGATATACACTACGGCAATATGTTACCTAAACCTAATTAAGCTGTTAAAATTTACCCGTAAACTTTGAAACTGCGGGGTATATGAATAGGAGGCGATAACACGTAGTTTGAACAATTATCGTAGCTAGTTTATTGCATGTAATTTCAGTTATTAAACATGAATACATAAAAGTGCCTTTTAAAAGCGTGTGTATAGTGCACTCTACATATTTCTTTGGGTACGTTGATTATAAACAAATAAATATATTAATCCATGTTAATGTTAGTCAAAGTTGTAAAAATTCTCTTAGTTCTAGTACATTTTTTTTTGAAAATTAGCTCATGGAAAGGAATGCATTTTTGTAGTAGGAATTTTCCTTGGGTTTCTGTTAGAAATATCGTGCTATGTATTTTTGCTTAATTAATTATTGAAAAAGCTGTAAATAATCCGATAAAGAAATATGGACTAACATGTTGACATGTCCGAACCATCTTAATTAATTCTATTGGCTATTTTGTGTCACCAGTTTGACCTCATTATTTTTCCTTACATTTTCGCTTCGTATGTCGTCCATTATTCTTACTTCTTCTATCTTTGGTAATGATCTCATCTCTGTTGTTTGGATCTTTCTCTCATGGTTCCCCCGTTGTAGTCCAAGACTCTTGCCCGTATGTTAGTATACGGCACTACTACCCTTATAGAAGCTTCTGTTCATATTTCCTTTGGAATCTCTTTATTTGCCCGAAAGACGGAGCATATGCGGGACTGTAGTTATTTCCGTTATCTTCTCGTCTAATTTTTGTTCTTGTAATATAATATTTCCCAAGTATTATTGTTTTGTTAAATCTCTCCGTGTTCTAGCTTTCTCTTATAATTTTCTCCCTGCATCCCAATAATCATTGCTTTTAGTTTGCTACTGTGTCCATATTCACGATAATTTTTCTCAGGTTCCGAAATATATTTTCATTTCATATGTAGAAAAGGACAAAATCAAAGATAAAAGAGAATTTCAGACTAAAATGAGAATGATTTCGAATGTCCCAAGATATCGAAGAAAAACAAAAATGATTCGAGTGGGAAGGAAAATATGAAACGTATGAAAAGAAACAGAAAAAGCGATTTTTAAACAAAACAGAAGTAAGATAGAAATGAAATTGAAAATGATAGGATATAAGACTGGGATATGCAATGGGAGCGAAAACATAACGAGTTCATAAATTGTAATTGAATATAAGATCAAATAAGAATATGTTGTTCACCCAGTTGTTGGTTTTGTTGATTCAAATAAGTAAGGCAAAATATATACCGATGATGTGTATTAAGTAGTTTGTGTCATGAATGTGTTTATTTGTATTCTCAAGAATTTGTTCGGCATCAAAAAGAGTTAATATTTTCTTCGGTAGATATGAATATGGTTTTTATCTGCTGTAAGTAATATTCACCGAATTCAAGAAAACACTGCCGTTTTGGGTGTGTACATAAGGTGTTAAAATGAAAGAAATATTATCCATGATCATGCTTTATTGCAGATCAAAATACCATTGCCAAAGTGAAATTATAACATTGTGAAGACTAACATATAAATGTTAAACATATAAGTAATCCTTATGTAACTATTAATGTGTGGATGATAAACCGTGTATTAAATTAGAAACTAATATATAATACAATATCAGCACAAATATTATTTTAAGAAAAACACAAAATCACAAGCTTTAAGCGAAAGGGTTTTCTAGTAAACAAAGGAAAAGAGTATTACTCCTGCATTTCGAACACTTAACAACCTTACACAGTATACTTGGATTTCGCAGATGATGCATCTTATTCTAAATTGTTGATTTAAACAACTTTTCTAAGCCTATGGTTATTGGACTTTAGAATTAAATTCGGAAGATTGTGTTTGAAGATAGCTTAAAGCCCTGACAAATCTGAGCAAAAGGCATGTCAACTTATTTGTGCTAAGAAAGTTATATTAAACATAGTCTAATTGCAGACTGATTTCAAGAAATTTTCATCACATTTGTTTATATAAATACTTAATACTTATAATACTTAACCCAAGAAAAGTACTCATCGATTTCGTATACTGTAATATATGTAAGAAGTAAAAGGCCGTATTAAAAAGGCTCGACATTAGGAATTCATTAGTAACTAAGGATTCTAAATCTAGAGGAAACATCGTTGGTTATCGAATGTACACAAGAAAATAAGAAAATGTTGGCGATTTGTCCAATCAAACCAAATCAGGTAGGGACTTAAGGTCAGATCAATCTTAAGCAGTTAATATGAAGAAAGTATCATCATATGCCCTATAGAGCGCACTTCATTATCCCAGTTGACAGAACTCATTCCCAATATAAATCACAGTCAATCATAGAAATAAAAAGCGATTAAAGAGACATCGCAACTGAAAGTTCTGTGTGGGGTGCAATGACTTAGTCTTTTCTTTTTTCTTTTCTTTTGGGTCTAGCTTTGTATACTTGTCGTACTATTCCTTCCTCCTCCCTCCTTTTAACATGCCCGAACCATCTTAGTTAATTCTATTGGCTATTTTGTGTCACCAGTTTGACCCCATTATTTTTCTTTACATTTTCACTTCGTATGTCGTCCATTCTTACTTCTTCTATCTTTGATAATGATCTCATGTCTGTTATTCGGATCTTTTCTCATGGTTCCCATGTTGTAGTCCAAGACCCTTGGCCGTATGTTAGTATAAGCACTACTACCCTTATGGAGACTTCTGTTCTTATTTCCTTTGAAATATCTTTATTTAATAGCAAGGCGGAGTATATGCGACTAAATAATTTTCTTAGTACTATAATTATTTCCGTTATCTTCTCGTCTAATTTTTGTTCTTGTAATATAATATTTCCCAAGTATTATTGTTTTGTTAAATCTCTCCGTGTTCTAGCTTTCTCTTATGATGTTCTCCCTGCATCCCAATAATCATTGCTTTTAGTTTCTTAATGTGTCCATACCCGCGATAAATTTTTTCCGGTTCCGAAATATATTTTAATTTCCGGCTATAAGCGCCATAACGTCTGTATAACACAGCACCTAAATAAATCTATACACAACACATAATAATAAATTTAGTATGTCCTTATGTGTAGGTACGAAATAGAAATACTTTTGTTGATTCTGATTTTCGTGTATCGGCAATCTGTGTATATATATTTGGTTTACTGATTTTTGAGATAAGGTAAGAATATCTATAATTTAGAACAAAAGGAAATAACTTTTACATTTACATACATTTTCTATAGCGACTTATTGTTAGACCCTTTCAAGTACGTATTTCAATAATTAAATCGTCATTATTTGCAAAGAAAACATAGTAGAAAGAAATTCTCACTCGTGAGTGCTATAACACAAAAGAGAGTTAGATATTGTTCACAGTGCTATGACGAAGTCTGTTCTTCCAAACGCAGAGCTAACCAAAATTTACCCTCGATACTTTCTCCTCTGGATGTTTTTCAACTGAAGATGAGAATCTAGATGTTGAAAATTATATTCCAGTGCAAACATATTCGTGTGTATTAGAGTAGGACTATTTCTTTAGAGGATTCCACCTTCACACCATCACAATTTCTTATTGCTTCGATTGTGACGTTTTCCGTTGCTTTGGGTCATAATTTCTTGGTTTAGTTCCATGATATTCTCTTTACTTGGCTAAAGTCTCTTTAATATACTATAGGTTCACTTGTTAAAAAGTCTCTTTACTTCTTTCTTCGAAGTTCTGAAATACTCATATTTATACAAAGAAGCGTTACGACGTTTGTTTTCTCTCCCTTTCGCCCCTTCTTTAGTCGATGTATATAAAATTACAAAATAAAAATTTGCGAGATATTGGCATACATCCACCTTATATTGCAATATAAACATACTCCAAGGCGAACACCCCAGTATCGTAGACGTTGGTAGGTCTCATGTGAAATTCATAAGGGATCGCATATAGCTTTGTCGTTTTTAGCGAACCTGAAATATTGAATTTGCGTCGATCGCAATACTTTGCGTGAAAGCAAAGCTGCCATATTTGTCACGGTTTCTCTGCATTCCTTACATGGTTGGGAATATTTGCGTTAGCATCAATTTTGTACGTTCTTTGTAGGGGAATAATAGCAAGAATGTTTTCGAACGCGGTATTATAAGTTGTTGCGGGATTGAATTTGATTTGATTTTTATTCAAATATATAACAATTTCAACAAATATTTGCAACTCTATCTTCATTAAGCGCCTTCATTTCACTGTGATGGATTTCGGCTGATTATTGGCGTGAATATTATACCGTCATTAAAAGCTCATTTGTTTCTATAATTACTTTTCTGTTGGTACGTCACTTGGAAATAATTTCGACATGGTAAATATACGTCAAGCAATATCGGAGCTTGCGGATATCAACGACACGTAAATTTCAAGCTCGAGTAAATTGAGAAGTGGTGCTATATATTTTATATTTCTTGAGGCCCTATGATTTCTTCCACGGGTTATCGTGTGATAAAACATATAAATCATGTTGGAAATTAAGAAGGTGAGGGACAAATAAGTACGATTGCCCTCTACAAGGGATAACGACATATGTATGTTATTCTTATTTCCAGAAAGAGTAATTTCAAATATATTTAGTGTAAATAGATGACGGTCGATAACTCGCATTTCTCACATATTTAAAAGCAATTACATTATACTATAAAGCTGGCGTCTGAAAACTATTTGACCTCTATTGCCGTTAATAGATTGCCCGTTAGTCTTAAGTCATTCTGTATTTAGACTAGTTCCCTTCTTTCTGAAAAATGGCACACGTACTGCAATTTCAACCATCACATTTCGTATCTATCATCGAGCCTATTATTCCCGAACACGTTTCGAAAACTGGAAGATCAAAGCATCAAAAGTATTTGTAGACATCAAAGGATGTTACCCTAGTCCGTTTTTCGATGCAAAATTGTCGTTGATTGCCTAGCCTAACTAGTTGATTTCAAGTCTACATCAACCGGTAATTTCAAGGAAAGTCAATTTAGTGTTCGCGCGCCGGTCTTCCTATCCCAACCGTGACTCTCCCGTCTTTAAGCTCACGTAACCTAGGATGTGCAGCGATTTCAGAATGCGGGGCGATCTTCACGTGGACGTGACCTACTGAACTCGCCCGTGTTCGTTTGTGCAGTCAGCTTTACTGAATGCCTACTTAAATACGTTCTCATCCGGGGTGCACCTCCGTCTAGAGCCATCGCTCGCTGTCAAGCCGGTTTGCGCCTTCGAAGACTATAAAATTGCCGGAGAAAATGGAAACGAGGTTAATTGCTTAATTGCGAGCGGGATATACATCTAAGTCTCTTATCCATTAGGGTGCTCTTATAAATAAGCTGTGGAAGCGTTTGTACAAAGAAAGCGATGAACTAATTGTATAGTATAGTGGAGTTTCAAGTATCTACTTGCAATCTCAATTGTAAATTCAATGCAAGGAGAGACGTTGTGTTCTCGGCAAACTCTTGTTGATTATTAGAAGATTTCAGGTTTCCTTTGACACGTGGAATGATATAATAGTTACTTAGATATAGCGAAACTTTTGAGCATCAATGAGTAGGTATTAGCGTGTGCTCCAGTTGATATTGTGTTATCGATTTGCTAACCCAACGACCGACAATTTTGTTCTACTATTTCCAACGGAGTAGACTTACTTCTACACTTCTTTAAATCAATTAATTGATACGTTTCGCCTACTATATATTTTACAGTTTTAATTCACCCATAGTAAACACAGATTTGCGTGGTAAATGTCGATGCAGACACTACAGATTATATGTATTAGATATAAGAACACACAAATGAACATAGATGAACTAAACAAAATAAAAGGGATGAAAATAGTGGCGACGCAAGAACAGTCAGTTATGAAGAGAGAGAAGAATAATCAAACGATAAGCGAACAAAGAAGAAAAAAAGAAGAAACAAAAGGATATGCATCCAATGGTTGACTGGAATTACGCCAAAATGATAAAAATAAATTTAAATTGCTGACCCCCTCCCCTAAACTTTCATGATATTGGCTTATAAAAATTTCTACCCAAGAATCAGTCACGTAGATATGCTTTCAGACCAGGCTAAGACATCACCATTTGTGATAGTAAGTTGACATAACATGTTAAGCACTAGGTATTTTTGTTGTGAAAATGACAGCCTGCCCAAATCAATCCCAGCAGTAGGAAAAAACGGTTTAATTATAGCCATTCACTGTAATGATGAGTTACTAGTTTATGCAAAGTATCTTAATAAGTTTTTGGTCTTTACCTTGTTCAAGATCTTGCCAAATCAGTTTGTGGGATAATAAGTTGGAATGATTCTCATATTCACTATATCAGGGATGGGCAACCGCCACATGCGGCCCCCGATTAGGGTTTATCCGGGCTGCAACTGAATTTTTCCGTTGCATATTAACAGGACCCGTCAAACTTGTTTCATAAGGATAGTACAAAAATGTATATTTTTTAAATTACTCGCAGCATAAAACTTGTAGCTTCTTTTAATTCGGCCACTTACAAAAAAGGTTGCCCATGTCTGCACTATATTATCGGAAAGAATTATAAACCATAAACATAAAGGCCTTAACTTAAGAAAAAGATATGAAAATTGTCAACTCATAATATATGGAGAGAAAATAGTTCTTACCCACACTAATTTAGATACCTTGAAATTCCTACATAGACAATAGTATTATGAAATTGATGAAATCTTCCTGGTGTATACATACTTTGATACAACCTTTCTGAATGCACAATAAATCTGTTTAAAATAACCAATACCACTTCAGAGCTCTCTCTTCCGATACTAGATTTCCTTTCATAATATGTATGTTCAGGGTATCCAAAAGTCACGTTGAATTACAACATAAACTAAAAATTGATAGTCACCTACGGTTTTCGGATTTGCAAATTATCTCAACACGTACAAATTTATGTAATTTAGCGGTTTTATCGCAAGTTATGCAATAAGTTAGTTTCGAATTTGTTCTAATATTTGTTATTGACGAGACAACCTTTCAAAGTGAAGTCTATGCTGCATATAGAACTTTACCTACGCTAAAAAGGAAACAAATATTTCGACGAGGTAAAGGTATGTAAGTGTTAGGTAGTAGTACAGAATTTGCTTTCTCTTTTAGTGTGGAAGAACTAATAAATCAAACTGTACCAAAAAGATACGTGATACAAACTAGAATTTCTGGTGGATTTCGTTAAGTTCTAGTCTAAATTAGTCCATTATAGACTGGCAGAAAACACACGGTATATCATCGAGAGATGGAACACCAAACAAAGCTCATACATCAATATCCCGGTTCAAAAATTGGAAAAGTTTATCAAATTAAGGAAAAATAATGATATAATGAATTTGACGTTAATTCCGCATTTTAAAAAATGTTCGCGGTTAGAAAATTGGAAAATTTTAGCAAATTACACAAAAATTGTTCGACTGAAGATGACCCTTACAAAATCGACCAAAATCCAACTTTCCCTCACTAACTGTTTTGCATTGAATGTAAATGACAAGAATGTCGTGTTATGGGACGTATTTGACGAATGATTCGATGATACCGAATCTGATGTTTGTTTCGAATTTTGCAAAACGACCGATTGAAGAGTGACCCCTAAAAATTTACCAACAATCCACCATTTTGCTCGCTAATTGGTGTATACTAGAAAATAATAAGAATGTCATCGCATGGTGCAAATTTTAGGTATTATTCTAGTAAATATCGAAATCCGCCGAAAAATAGCCACATGACTTATTGTTAGATTTGACAATATGGTGGACCAAAATACAGTTACGAGACTAATACATCAAAATCGCCCTATTAGAAAACTTTTTCATTCATTTCACAGTTCGTCATTTTGTAAAATCCGAATCTATTCATGTAATTTGCCAAAGTTTTCCAATTTTCGAACCGATATATTAGTCCACCGTTATATTTTGAATGTAAATGTGAATTTTGTTTCGCTTGGTGACACAGTGCCCCGAATCAAATACTATTCCGGACCGTACGCCTTCAACAGTTTCAGGGTTGCCCACAACGGGTTAATTTGTACCTAGAGCTTTACGAAATCCACCAGAACTTCTAGTTGGTATCTGCTATTTCTACGGTGCAGTTTGATTTATTAGTCCCTTCACGCTACATACAATCTCATATTTTGAATATTTCACACATTTCTCTCGTTAATTCGATTTGCTTGTTCCGGTTCACACATATATTTCAAAACTCATTTCCTCGCTTTTATCGTGTGTAATATCGTATGTATGTATTCGTATCCATTACAATGAAAGTCACTCTGAACACGTTTCCCTCAGCTCGCTATATACCTGCCCGATTCAGAATGATATCACCTTCGTTCAATTTTCACGTGTGAAAACGCGAATGGTTGTTCAGATACGTGTTTCGGATTTATTTTATAGCCTCTTTAAAAAAGTCGCCTATCATGCTACGCATCTAGTTATATTTCGAATAAATATCGCGTTTGTACGTTAAATACTAATGAGTTTGGAATATTAACGATTATGAAAACCCAATGGCCGCATTTGCGCCTATAAAATTTGATCCAGAGTGTACCTATACATTTATCACTTCCTTTTCTATGGATATTCCAATCAAATAAATCGTAAATAATAAAATATTGTTTTGAATAGAAATACTAGTTCCTATAGTTTCCAATCTATCGGCATCTGGTATACGTGGAATCCATACTAACATTTTCCATCAAGTTATTAGTGCCGTTAACAATTCGCGTCAACTTTGAAATTTCCCGGCTAACGCTGTAATTTCGAAGTTTGAAATCCTCAATTGACAGGTGGCAGGGTACTACTACTAGCAAATGAGGAAAACGGACAGTAGAAACGATCTCGTTTGAAATTACAGAGTTTACTAGCTTCTAAGTGAAACTTTAGCATATTCTAACTAATTTGCTATTAGTAGGGAAGCTATCTCCGTTGATTGTTTACTCGATGAACTGACTATTCGCCAATAATGCAATTTGACGTCCTCGCGAGAACTAAATCGAGTGAAATTAGCAGGGTGCTCTCGCTATCGCTAATGTTATTCATAAAGATATGAATATGACTTGTACAATTGCTATTTCATATTGGTGTTATTATTTAGAATATTTAAGAAAGGATTGAATAAAGGAACATATTTTCTGTTATTATGTAAAGCGATATTGCACGGATCATACAGCATCATAAACCGATTATGAAATGTGAGCGTGCATATATGTCTGGATTTATCTGATGAACTGTCACGTTGTATACGGAAGGGAAATTCACTGCAATCAGATTTTCGTGGGGTAAGATCAGATAGAAGTAGATATCAGAACGTCTCAGATAAATGTGCACACTATCCACGTGGTAAATCGCCCAATAGCCCGGAACTGTTTGTATTATAAGATTGAGCTCATCTTTTTCCAATAGATTTATCAATGTGTGATATTCGCCAGAAGACTCGCTGTAGAGATTTATTTCATGTGTGCAATATTTTCCTTTCTTAGACAATGATGAGCAATAGACAACTACACACGGCACATTCCTCCATTTCTTCCTCGGATTTGTGGGATGACTTTAAATTTATCTTAAGGGCGCAGCGCACAGACACGTACTTACACATAAGCACAATTGTATGTATTGAAAATATTACAAATTAAATAAATAAAGTACACCTACCTATCATATTGCATAACACAACACAGCGATGTATTTAGAGCGCGTCGTAACGCAACACGTGGTAACATAACTCAAAACATTGTAGAACAGATAAATGTGTTTCCGGCTTAATTTAATTGAGGTAGTTTTTCCCAAAAAATGATTTCCGTGATCAAGAACGTGCCTTTGACGCTCTTAAGTATATCCTAAGTAGTACTAGCTGAGTCTAGAACGCTTCTAAATACTTACCATACAAAAGTCGACGTGTGATGCGCTAATCGAAAACATTACTAAAATTAACGTGAAAAGCTCTAACAACACAGCTCTGCATAATTAAATGTCCCATTTCGTATCGTTTAATAAAACAGAATTAATCTGATATTGCGGGTAAAATATTTCATTGTTTACTGTGTGTGAAGTTGAATATTATATTTGGGCTGGCATAGCAATAAAAGTAATTAAAAGCCAACAGCGGTGTAACAGGATGTAGTCAACATAGCATTACCAAAACTGTAATAACAATAATCACTAACATTATTCTTGATATATAATAGCAGACGATATGATCCTGTAAAAGCGTTGGCGGTTTAATTAGAATATTAACAAGTTATTTCCATTCAAAATTGTATTCTCTGTAATCATTTTGCAAAAATGCGTAGGACAGCTGTTTCCAAAGCTTTTACCTTTAAAGTAATCCAGTAATCAAGTAATAGGACTGCATATCCTCCAGAATCTACTTCATTTCCTGTTGTACTTTTCGGTTACTCAAGTTTCTCCTTTTCTTGTATTTTCGTTGCCATTCTAAATGGCAGGTTTTTCACCATATGTCCATACCAAATAAACTTCCTTCTTTATTTCTTTAAACAGTGATTCCTGTTTGGTATTTTTCTTTATTATTATCTTATTTGATTTTGTCTTACCTGCTGCTTCTCTGAGGTATATCATTTCCGTTCGGTTGGCTCAAATCTACAGTCAAGATAGTGCCAAACTACTATAACTTGTTCACATAAAGTCTAAAGGGACTTGGATATATTTGCGAAAATTCTGATTTTCGAACAGCTTTTGCTTTCCAAAGCATCCTTTGAATTTTGTAAATCATCAATTTGTGGGCATTGCTATGTATAACATTAAAGATTCTCGTGATCTTTCTAAATTATTGGGAAACTACTGTTGGATTTCCCCTGGTTTGATTCATTAACTAGTCAAATAGGCAGTGAACTAGGAAGACCAAGAAACTGTAAAACTACAATTTTTGCTGGTTAGGAAATTACTGGCAAATTCCAATAAGCCCGTTATATCAATTTGGATTTCGGAATCGAATTTTATGCTTTCTATTATGGCAAAAGGGAAAGTTGTGACTCTATCTAAGAAAATTACGAATTTCGATATATTGTCCTCTGAACCTTAAATACTTCAAACATTTACAGATAATAGATATGTCTAAAACTTCTTCGAGTAACACGTTCAGAAATTACGGGAGAATTGTTAGTGAATCGACAGATCGATCGTCAATTCGGACATGTAATGGTTCGTGATGTAATGGTTAGATGTGAAAAGTAATTTAGAATTGAAAGGCTAAATGCTCTAAACGTTTACGCGAAATCGACATGCCTTAAGGTCTATATTATTCGCAAGTTACCTCTAGACGGAAATCCTTGAAAACGGTATAATTACCGGTACGTTTTGCTCGAACTGAGAAAGTTATATTAATTCTGATTTCAGAATCGTATTATATAAGCTAGAGGTGAAGGCATATTAATGACAAATTCCTTCTAAATCTAAATTCTGGCTACTTATATATACAAATAACAAATCAATAAACTTACATCCACTCGGGCTTCAGAATCAGATGTCGGCTGTAATGATTAAATAAAAAGTTAAAATTTTGGATAGCTAAACGTTTGGAACTTTTTTAGACGGTTTATTATTTTCTTTAAACTTTTATCAAAAATATACCTAATATTGGACAGTTTCGTAGGTTACATTAAAGCCCTCGTCGTGTACATGTTTCCTGACAAACTACCTTTGAATACAAACCAAAAGCTTCGTTAGTTCCAAAAACACCTATCAACCTTCATCAAGTCGTTAAGATTTTAGAATAAGATTTTACGTCTTCGGTAAGGCTAAAAGTTGAAATTTGGATCAAACTCGGAACAGCCCAATGTTGCTAGTACCATTATTTCCAACCGCCAAGCTCTGTATATTTTATAAGAAATAGATAGGCCAATAGGTGCTTATATATTAAATTCAAGGTCTTTGTGTATGGATTACAAAAATTATTTTTCGACGCAAATCTTTGCTGAAACGAACCAATAAAAATTCGTTAATATGGAGGTCAGAATCACAGTCTATATCCTCGATGATGGTAAATATTACAGTTTCGATCGAATTAACGAAAATTTTTAATGTTCATCGTTCTTTTTTGTCTGGTCTCCTTCGAACTACTACCCGATAATATTGTGATATTGTTACATCGTAAGCCTTAAAAATCTAGATTTCTAAATATATACCATCACATTAAGAAGATGGTAGTTACATCCCTAATTCATTAGTTGAAAGACTAATGCTATCAAAAGTTAAATTTGGCAAACAAACATCGTAATTAAGCCCTACATGTCAGGCTCAACAGTAGGAAACTAACACATGCGACTAATAAGGTGCCAGATAAACACAGATATTTAACATCAAACCCTGTTTAAAAATATTTCTTCATATTTATTAATACGTTCGAGTAAGATAACAATAACCCCATGGTAGGGGCCAAAGGTGTTACTAGAACGTTGCTAACTCCTTTTGGTTAATGTAATTTAGTATAGATCCAATCAATGATCCCATCGTCATACAATTGCATATATATACATTCAAAGGAAATAAAAGAATTACGGTTAAAGCGTTCAGTTAAAGGTGTAATCCTCTTACTATCTGCAGAAAAACAGGCCGTTCACTAATTTGTGCTTACATCTATTCAAGAAGAACCAAAAGTGCCTAAACCTTAAGAAATAGACGTCTGCAACATAAGAAAATGGAGCATGACAGCTGACTTGCCAATATTCTTCTTTGTAACAAATATTGTGCAGATAGGTAACAGCCTTTAATTTAATTTAATTTCTACTATTATTAATACGTTTATAACATGGTACTTAATAGACTTCATTGATACGATATCTCAATAATATGTTTTCTCTTTAATAATACATAGATAACAAAATTAAGTCACTACAATACAATGTGAGGTGAAACTTGGCAGTATTCTTCTATATGTACATATTTACCTTAAATTAAATTATACTTATCATAACCACTATTTTAGATCCATCCAAATATACATTTTGACCCCTATAGGGTGGTAGTCAAAGTTTATCTGTGTCGCTTTGGTTTCAGCTTTTCCAATCTTACCGCATTCGGTTTTACATTTAAAAGTGTTCAGTTCACACGGATTAGTTTAAATTATAAGCTTTTTAGAACTTATAATATATATATACTTCTGTCGTCGGATAGTCTGTTCTCATATCACTACGCGTAGTACTTGGAAATAAAGGCGTTTTGATATGTTTTTTGAATTCCTCAGTTATTTCAATGCTGGACACTTTACTTCCTAAGCTACCAGACATTTGCCTACTTTGCAGCACCTTCTATTATACATATACGTAACTGTAGCTCTTGAAATTCGTTCTAAATACACAGCATATAGACATGTTAGAATAATCCAAATTTCTGCCCTTTAAAGACTAATAGGTAGGTGCACTTGTCGGTAGAAAAGCACTCAGCCAAATAAAAGGAATGTCACAGAGATATCCAAGTAGGTTTTCACGGATAATGTCGGTTCTAGCAACTCGTTTTGCTGTGTGCCGCCATTTGGTATAAAAGTCTTAATGTTTATACTGCCAGCTTCTTCGAGTGCAGCTTCGGTGAATTATGGAATGATTTTCACAATCAAGCAGTATGAAGAACGAGATGTCAATATATAATGGGAAACACGAAAAAGTTGCTACCATGAAGAAAATATTATGCATTTTGCATGCCTACACAACTTTACATATTTGCTTTTTCCTTTTCTGTTTCTGATAGATTCATAGTTAATAATCCGAAATATACTTCATCAAAACCGCTTGATCTCATTCCAGTTCATTATGCAAATACATACATATACCAACATTCTTAACGAGCGGTAAACATTGCACATTCAAAGGGCTAAAATTCGTTTTATATTTCAGCATACAGAAATATTCCAGTTTTATAGAGACATGTACATGAAAATGTGCGCCATCATGTAAGGATAATACGTGTTTACGGTGGTCCCATGTGCTTGAAAATAAATACCTTTTTAAATATTCAATTTATTTGAACATGCGCTCGTTACAACAACTCATAATTTTCGAAATTGTTATCTATATTTTATATTTTCCCTATATTGTGTAAAGTATATACGCGTATATAGCGTATAATGAAGCATTGATCAGATCCTATGCGTTACAGATCGTTTATGAAATGAAAGAATGTAAACAATAAATTAACTTTTCTTTGTTGTTCAGCAAAAAAATCAAACGGAAATGTAATAAAAGTTTATCTATTTTTTGTTAATAGATATAAACGAATTTTGTAACTTTGCATATACCACTTTATTTAGATCACACAGTGACTGCAGTTTCAAACTGTTTGAAAATGACCGTTCTCGGTTGAAACTGCAGTCACTGTGTGATTTTAAAGTGGTATATACGAAGTTACAAAATTCGTTTATTTCTATTCATAATGAAATACCACCAAGTGACGGCTGAAATTATTTATTTTTTGTTATATATAAATGTCGCTGTTTAGTAAAACCCATTGATCGTGTTGGAGTACGCGGTAACAAATAATAAACTATGCAAAATCCTTTGTGCTTGACGCCTCCCTAATGTACTAAATGGAATTAATTAATAAATAATGAACAACCGAGAAGGTTTTTGCGGTAACGACGGCTGAATAACTCAAGTCATTTACACATTAGCTATTCTAGGGAATCAAAATATGTCCAAGGCAAAACAACGTAACCCACTTTATATAATTCATATATATTTGAAAACACTTTAAAATTACCGTTGTTTTGCTGTAAGTCGCCGCATTCGACGATACGTTTCTTTGATTTACATTCTTCGCTGAGCGGAAACGCCTAAAAGAGGGTTGCCGACGTTATAAAATATGAATCGCGCAGAGGGAATCAGCATCTTTCTGAAATTTCCTCTTATAATTTTGCGAAGAAATATGTACGAGGAAGGTTTATTGCCACATAAAGGAGCTGGAAACCTCCGAGGGACGTGCCGTATACAAAAGAAGAATACGGATATGGGAAATATAATGGAGGAATCGGTCGCGCCCTACTGAATATTTTATAATGGAAGTTTTTTCAGAATTGATTTTGGAAATTCTGAGTGTGGGGCTTTGCTTTTATTTAAAACGAATGATAAATTTGGCTAATGGCGAAAAATACGATTGTAAATGATTGTCGCAATAGATATCTTTTTATAAGAGTTCCTTTTGGATCAGTTATTGTCATACAGTTTTCAATTGCAGAAACCTCGAGAAGTGTTTTATGTAAACCAGTGCTCGCTTATTCAAAGTAAGATTGATGAATTTCCGATTCATACAAATCATGTGGAGGAATCATGCTGCTTCCGAAATTGTCTCCGGTAGTTTACCGGAGTAATATATGCGAGAATAATTTATTACTACCTCCAAGGAACGAGGTGTATACAAAAAGAGAGAACGGTAACAGAAAATATAGCGGAGAATTCGGGTACGCCTCATTGGATATTTTACAAGAGATGTTCCTCAATTTATTCTGGAAATTGAAGTTGTGATTTCATTTTAAACATTTTAATCCGTAAGAACCAGAATATATCAACAAAAGGCAGAGCAATTCATAATGCGGTCAATATTTATAAAAGGAGATGTCACAGTCTACAAATTTTGAGCAGCAGTGATAAAACAACAATTAGAAAAAACTATTGAAAGGCACCTTTGGAAATACGAAGAAGGTTTTAGAAAAGAACATATCAAATGCAGCCCAGGTATGCAGATTGATACAAATTCTAATAGGCTGCGATAAATATAAAATATTATTTGTTAATTTTAAACGAGCATCCGGTAGTATAAACAGATTAAACCTACAGGAGAACTAAAAGGTTTTAAAACTCCTCTCAAACTGATTAAGTTGATTGCACATATAACGAAAAATAGGATTAGTATAATAGCAATAATGAACCACGAAGTAAAGAATTAAACTCAAAAATAAGTAAGCTAAAGCAATCCATTAGCGGAAATTGTGTTTAAATAGGCGCCAAGGAATACAGATGCAAGTAAAATCTGCAATGGACTTCCATTTAGCAGCAATCATCGATGTTTTGCTTACAAAGACGTGGTAGTATTAGTGATACGAAGTTACAAAGGGGGAATCAGGAGACCTCACGACAAAATCAACATATGCAACATCAGATATGAGGTTTAGAATCAGAAGAAGTAGGAATTACATATATTTCCAAATTACCAAATGGTAGATGTGTAGAAGATAGAAGTAGATCTAGGAGCTGGCAGAAGCAATAATTGCGCAGATTTCAGGGTAATAATAAAATAAAATAAATCAGTCATTAGATAGAAGAGTAACGACAAGAATGTATAGAACAACTTAGTCCCCTGTGGTTTCCAGGCCAGGATTATGAACGATAGAAACCAAATAAAAATAGAAACGTACCAGAGGATAATGTTATGGCAAATTGATCAAGGAAACGTAGCAATATTCAGTTGAAGGAGGGTATTCAACTTAGAACTATTTTTCGATTATAATTGCAAGACCTGCGATGTAGTATTACAGCCACTAGATCACATCCATAAATTCGTAATCACACAATTGCTTGTACGTATATTCCGGAATACGTCTTTTGCTGGGAATGAGGCCAATACCTTCAAACCGCTTTATACCGAATTCGGTGAGATGTTATATGCCTTATTGCTATCCAAACACGTATTTCGAAATAAACGATTGTGGAGACTGTGCGAATTGTGTCAGTTGAAAAGTAGTGATTTTATAAGAAGATTCCTCAGGCTAGAAATACACCAGAACGATCACGGTGGAGGGTATATCTGGCTGTGGAAGAAGATTTACAAGAAAGGTATATCATGGATTGAAGAAAGCTGGCGCAAACTCGAAAAGTGCAGAAGAGGGAAACTATTAAGCTACGGGTCTAAATGGTATTAACCCTCTGGGCGTTGTAGACGCATGAATTCCGCAGCGGGAACCATACAGACACATTTGTCCGTCCGAAAAAGTTATTAATCTAATTAGATTGTGTATACCCATGTGTACCCGCCAAAAAGTTGAGGGTGGATTTGTTTACTGTGAATGAATGAACCAAAGTGAGTCCATTGTTATCTGCTTTTTATTATGATTTGCCTAAAGTACTACTGTTCGCTAGTTACTAGTTATTTCACAATTTCGAATGCCAGAGCAATCCATCATAAACCATCATAAATGGTCCAGAACGCCGGGGCGTCCAAGGGACACTTTTGCTCTATATTTGCATAATGCAAATCCCATCTGATTTAAGCAGAGACCACACTCGACTTCAACTATCGGTATAATTTGCAGAACATTGCTTCGCAACATCCCTGAGTCTTCCACTGTTATTTCCTCATCTGTCCATTTCCGCCAAACTGATGTTTCGTAAGAAGTAGCTCAATCTAATGACTTGGTAGGTCGATTTCTAAAAAAGGTAGGTAATATCAAGTGTATGATGTGATTGTGAAGAAGTAGTGCGTTATGATGTTGTTTCAAATAATTAATAATTGGATAGAATGTAAAATCATTAAGCGCATGGCATGGTATCTTAAATTAAAATCGTTTATTCTGGTCTTCAAATTGAGCACACAACGCAGTATTTCTAGATAAACTTGCTTACAGCAAAGTTATGACTCCTTCGAGATCTTTATCTGACTTTCGTCTAGCATCTACGAGAACGAACATTCTATCAGGATTTCGGATTAATTGCATCACATTGAAGGATCAAAAACAATATTCCGCGACTCGTTGTAAGTGTGTTTGATGTAAGTTAGTGAAGGTAAAAATAAATCAGTTGCAACTGATGGCAATATCACTGTCCTCTGTACGTTATTGTTTCATTAGATATTTCGTTAATTATTTAATTACTTTAAATATTCAATTAAATATTTAATTGAAGTCAAAACCAGCTTGAATTTATAGTATTATACCTGCATAACTTCACTACAGCCATGTTCAAAGCTTACAATTAGATAGGATGTGATTTAAGTTACAACATAACTCACGTCTACTTGTTGTTAGTATTAGTGTGCCAACAGAGACAAAATTCATTCTAAGCATAGAAACGAATTCAAGGCATTTATGTTTATAAAACTTTTCTCATTTAACCTGTACATACATCCTATCACGTTTAAACGTATTATATAACAGAGATAGTAGCTATCCTGACATTAAGACATTTAATAAATTGAACTTGCTGTAGTTTAGACAAGTCACATAAATTCCTAGTTCCTTTATTTTCAGCGGCATCCGCTTCCAAGAAAATTAATTGAAATAGCACGAATTAATCACGTGTTGCGAGTGCTGTGGGCATGGTTGTATGCCCTAAGTATTTATAAAGATACTAATATAGCTGGTCATTATTGTTATGAATATTTTCGGTCAGCGATCATTTACTTCTTGTTAAATTCTGAACAGCAAACGAGTTAATGTGAAGTGGGTCTTTAACTTATTTATACACTTGTAGTAACAAATAAGGATGGACACACATATTCTTCTTTCTAAAACTTCAATTCAGTGATTAAAATGGTCTGGGATATAAATTATAGTTTCGCTCATTCGTAGATGAACGTAATTAATTGGCGTGGATAATTTAATGTATGGAAAACCGAGACCACTTTTTCTTAGGGATAAGTCGTATGAAAGATAATTGGGTCGAGATGCTTAGTTGACGTTCCGATTAACTCATATAAATGCTAAAACCTGTCAGGATTGACGCACAATACAACAAAAGAATTAGAAAATTATTTCGATATGTAATTACGACTAAAATGGTGTCACGCTAATTATTGAAATGTTTGAAAACGATAACTAAACGTGTAGAAGATTCTCAGACAATCATTTAAGGTGCAAAACTTTTATTAAATTTTCGTCACTACTAGTGCTTGCTAAAAAGGTGAATGACGTGTTAACATTAAGTAGTGTAAATTGGACTGACGCTGTCAATCCTCCAAATTTAATAATACAATGATAATTTATAAATAGAAAAATGGTTCCCAGAGCATGAAGTGAGTTATAATTACAAAGAAAAAGTAGAAATATAAATAAAAATCTACATAACTCTCACAAAAATATCCGCACTGAGGTATATTGAGCAAGTTTCAAAAAAGGATGTATAAAAGTCTGCGCTGCTGCCTACATTGCATATACCAACAATTTATAAATGATAACTTATCAATGACTACTTAATGATAACACGTCATCCAACTTTTAAACAAACTCTAGTCATTACAAGTACTACCACAGTTCTCATGAAATACTTTTTGGAACCTTGATACTTAAAGCTAAATATCTCTACATTAGCAACATTGCTATGAATGAAGCAGAAATGCTTACCTATTACATTGTATATAGATACAGATAAAAGCATAAAAGGTATATATGTTTCTGTTTACCCTATTTTCACTATGCCAAGGGTAATGATTCGTTAAGGTGCATAAAACTGTTCCACATTGTCCTACCGAAACTAAAACTGATGATACACTCCGGGTAAGATTATTACCGAATCGATCTACTTCTCCCTTTGAATCCCATCAAATCCAAAATGTCTAGGATCATACTAATTTCAACTAAATACTAACTCTACATTAGATTAAAAATGTAATTTACAAACTACAAACATTACAGCCTGTAATCGAAAGGAAAGTGCTTATTAGCAAACTGCAGCATCGGACATGGAATAAAGAAGTTAAAAATATCGGAAATAAAATGATAGATGGAAGGCAAACAAAAACGAATGAATGAACGTGGCTTAGATTCGAAGATGAATGGAATAGGCTCATAATGATCATGATTAACACTAAGTCTTCAGTGCTTATTGTACAAAGGGCATCTCTTTCACTTCTAAACGTTTTCCATGCTCTATCCTCAAATGAACATCTAGGATTCTATTACTTTATCAGGAGTCCCGAATAAACTCAATCAAAGCCCATCACGATTTCTAGATGCTCCAAATATGTTAAAAAATTCAAATCCATTATGAAAATCTGTTTGTAAAATCGTGTATGCTTTCGGTTGTTATAATCGTCCAACATACTCTGCAATTAAGAATTTAATGGAAAATATTGAGTCAACATGCACAACGTAGTAACCCCTCCCTCAATAATTGGGCGAGATCACGAGGACAACATTGTGTATACTGCGCAAGGATTTGGCTCTAAAATCTTATCAAGTCCAGTTGGTGCAAGAATTAAAGCCATCAGATTATGATCGACGTTCAAAATTTTCTGATTTTATCATTGAACAAGGTACTAGATTTTCAGATAAAATCATCTTTTCTGACAAAGCTCATTTCTATTTGAAAGACAAAGACATTTGTCGTATGTGGGCTTCTGAAAATCCAAGGACAGTTATTGAACAAGCATTGCATTCATCACGCGTCACTCTTGGGTGTGCTTTTTGGGCTGGCGTTGTCATTGGACCGTACTTTCTTTTTGGAAACGAGGCTGCGGCTACGGTCAATGAGGTGCATCATAGAGACATGATAGTCAATTTTTTGTGGCCTATTTTGGATGATATGGTCATCGAGGACTTGCGATTTCAACGGGACGGGGCAACGAGCCACACAGTTCAACAAACTATAAATTTATTGAGAACCAAATGGGATGTATGGTTGATTGCGCGCATATATTATTTTTCTGGGGCTCCGTGTAAAATTAAGTTTATAAGGGTAATGCAATAACAATTGCGGAGCCCAAAGCCAACATCGAGAGCGTAATTTCTGAGATGAGTCAAAATTGTGCACAAATATGAATTTTGTCAAAAGAACCGATGTCGTCGTGGATATTTATCAGATATTGGTTTTCATTCGTAAATTGTACAGTCCCTACAACATATTTCAATTAAAATATTACGATCTTTCATCCAAATTGCGTGCTTTGTTTACAATCATAAAAAATGTTCTTATTGAAAAACTCTTTATAAGAGCCAAATGCCATTCATGTTTATCTGGACATATGGAAGAATTAAATTCTTTGTTCAATTCCGTAAATATACTACAGAGGACAAGGAATGAAGTATCTGATGATCCTAAGTTCTGTGTGGTATAGTAGTATTTAGTAGTATTTAAGGGAAAACATCTCCTCGGCATTCTGTTGTAGAACTTCGATTAGGAACGAGAATATCTAAACGATGCCAAGAAATAATTTAGTTAACTCCGAGTAAAGGTATAATATTTGTTCTAACTGTAGTATTTTTAGAATAGTCTTTCCACGGTCTTTGTGCGGTACTGCTTTAAAACAAGACGGCTTGAATCAAATTTGAGTTTTTCCAAATTACATGTGTCGCTTTCACCTTAAGAAGATTCTAATTTAGAGAATAAAAAGAAAATATAAACAAAATTGACGAACAACAGCTTGTGTGGGGCAGCACAGCTATCGATCAAAGTTTTTCTAGAGGAAGTAGCATTGCTGTTAGAATCACTACGTCAGAAAAGAGGTCATAACACCCGCTCATTACTGATTTATTACTTCGCAATGTCTTCCACCAAAAATTGGGCTAGTTACTTTCCAAGAGATATTTTTGTACTCACGCAATAATATAATTGAATTACGAGTACCTCACCCAAGTAACTATTAAGTATCTAATTGTAAGTATTATGAGTAATCTCCCATCCATCCAAGTTCTGAGTAATTTAACAGCTCGCAGGGTCGAATTTAGTTGGGTATCCGCCTCAAAATTAATAATTATAGTCATTAGCCGAAAGAAAGACGATTGAATGACGTCCCGTCGAAATTTAATATTAACAAAATACGCAGCGTCAAAGCACCCGTAATTCGTAAATTGCTCCAAGTCCGTCACAATAAGTAAACAAAGAACAATGCTGTGTGCCGCGTTCATCAGAACACCAGTGAAACATGCGACGTCCCTACAAGCAGGAAACCGTTGATTTAGACTCGCATTCAGCGACTTGTACATACAAATACATACGTGAGCTTAATATTATAACGTCTATCAACTCGCTATCAAGGTTGTTCGGCATTCCTTCTGTCTTTCGCGCGAGTGTTTCGCTTTTCCGTGATATTTTATCGATTCCGTGCGTGTGCGTTTTCCTTTTCGTAACTTACGAACGATTTTCCGTACTTGAATATCCGAATTAAAAGCAAAGGAATCATATAGGAGGTGTTAGTCGGTACTGTTGAGGACAATGAATGAGAACGATTTAGTGCTACTTGAAGTGAATAGACAGTAGGATATAGGATACGCTTTCTATCATTAAGTTTAGCCCAACTTTGTAAGTATAGGATTTGCTAAAAAATCTATTCACTGCAGTTAATCGAATTATGGGAATTTTCATTTGTTAGTTAGTTCATCATTTCGCCTTATGATATTTTTCTGATCATTGGACAATGGCATTTCAGTTGATTTGATCAAAACTTTCAAAATTACCTTAGAAACTATAACAAATTGCTATGTGAATGTTGGCCATATAATGGCAACGTTATAGATGTGAAAGTATGTGACTACAGCTTATAAATCATTGCCTGTTAAAACAAAATTTATCCTGGGCACGTACAGGAGGAGCCTGTAAATATATGTATAGGTCTTACAAAAGTCTTCAACATGATTAGAAGAAAAAAACTATAATGATATATTTGAGTAATATATAAAGAGAATGTAGAAGGACGATACGAGAAAAGAATTGATAATGAACTCCCCGAATAAAGTGGATTTACACAAACGAACAATTCAAGAATGACACCTCAATAGAATTCGTACTTTGACGATTCTTTTATTCGTCTCAAGGGAATAAAGGATCCACAGAAAAACGGTATCTGACGGGAAAGAACAAAATTAAAGTATTGTGCGTATAAAACAAACGAGAACGAAAATGGTTTGCAAAAAAGTAATGCGGGGATTTTTGGATTTGAACGGGCAGATGCTAAATACAAAGAATGTATAGAACAAACGATGGACACTGAATAAATTAAACGTAGAATTTTATTACTATGACAACCTTGAAGAGCAAAATTGTAAACAAGTGTTATGTCTTTGCAGGAGACAGAATATTAATTGATTAATTAGGAACGAAAGCATCAGTATTCTATTATCGTTCGCACATATTGAGTAATTTACTGCTGTCTATTTGAAATAAAATTCCCGATATGCCTCATTCTATTTGTTATTTATTTATTTATGAACATACAGAGGATTGAAATTAAATGTCGCTTTTTGTAGAGTAATAATTATAGCTTTGCGTGTTAGGGTGGGGCGATCCACTAAACGAATCCCAACACAAAAATAAACCAATAAATGAGAGCAAATATTTAGGCGTGATAATAGATAGGTAGAGGGACATGATCGACGAGATAGCAGAAAATTAATACATTTACTAAGGTGTACTACAACCTCACCAAGTCATTTATAGGTAAATCTGAAATTAGTAGAAGAACAGAAATGAATTAAAGAGCAAGATTTAAGCAATTGGTATGAAATACCTGAGACGAGTTGAAGGTATCACTTGAAAAGACAAAATAAAAAACGAAGCAGTAAGAGAAGAAGTGGATAAAGACTTCACACTAAATGTCATCGAAAAACAACAATTAAAGTGACATCTGTACAGAATGAGAGACAATAAGCCAGTAAAGCAAGACAATACAAGAAACAAAATCCAAAGGATGGCCAAGGAAAACAAGGAATGATGGAGTAGGGCAAATTCTAAAAGGAAGGAGAATATCATGGCGAGAGGCACAGATCAAGTCTAGAAACAAGAAAGAATAGGCACTCTTCGTCCATGAAGAGCATGAATAATATAGATTAGACAACCTTGTATTCACCTTAGACCTTAGGGTTAAGAAATCACCAGTAATATAACACACTTTCTTATAAATAAACCACCAAAGGATTTTACCGCAACGCAAATAACTTTAGATGTCTGCTTATTAATGTCATACAACTCAGGGCTACAGGCCTTGTAGGGCCTTAGTTTCAAAATTATTTCTTAGTTGTCTCCATTTTATTCGGTTCTTTACCTTGTTCCTCCAATCTTTCACACCCAGGTCGTCAAGACCACGTTTTCGAGCCATCCTCCATATCTAACTTTTCTTCCTCATTCTCCGCCTTGGAGCATTCATTTGACATTTCTATCTCCTGGCATTCGTAAGATAGCGATCAAACATCGGGATCCTTGGGCTCGAATCCCCGGGATGACCTTCACATGGATCCATTATTTCTATATTTGCTTGCAGCCTCTATACTCCTTCAGTCTCGCAGGTCTTCCTATTTGTTCAGATTGAAGACAAAAATAACGGAAATAAGAAACCGGGAACATACAGTTTCTGTTATTGTCTCCATTCTGTCTGAATTCTAGAGATATAATAAATGCAAAGTTATTGCGTTGAAGATTTAGAAGTTATAAGTACGCGCAACTTCTTTTTGCAAATGTTTAGTGTACTTGGGGATCAAGAAATTAGGAAACTTTATTAATTAAATGAGACATTGCCTACAAGAACTTGAAAGCTGCAACAGTATATAAAATTCGTGGAAGGTATTTCTACCTTGAACACCCAAAAGTGATTTGTATTAATATTTGCGTTTGATGATGTACCAGATTGGGACTTACAATTAATGAATCTAAGTGTGTAATCAGATCTATTAGAAGACATGGACTCCTTCCTGACACCTTCAAGAATGAAGGTTGATAATTCTGTATATTCCAACAGTCCCAATGTGAACTAAATAATACAAATTGTTCCTCTTCTCGACAGACGCAACCAAATACCATCTATTGTACGCTGTGTTGACGTGGATCTCCATGGTCAAAGTCCATATCTCTTTCTTGGCGACTTTGCAGAACCAGACTGTTCGCATCATTAGTGCACTACCTTGGTTCATACGTAATGATAGAATTCAAAATGACATGAATACGCCGTCACCGTCCGGGCTTATGCGTTATATCGCCTCTGTCTAGGGACCAGCACAGTCGTTTGGATTGATCTTCAGAAAAATGGCCGACCAATGTCAAAGACTCAGGTGCTATAGAGCCATGAAGATATATCCGCCATCAGCCATGGATTTCGGTTCAGACAGCAAGCTGCAGCCGCTCCCATCGAAGAATAAGCAGTATATGCGATGTATTCCAGTTCTAGAAGCTAATCTGCAGGACTCTTAGAGTGTTAATGTATGTATTTGGTTTCACAAAACATTTATCAATTCGTCTTAATATTAATGTACGAAGTAGAAGCATTCACAAGAACTACCTACATCTTACTGGAAGCTACTTTCCCGTTATTAGTGGTAATTAACAATCGATCGACTGCTGTTGGTAAGCGATGGAAACTTTTACGCGTATGGCTGTACCACACTCAAACTATGTTTGGGGACACCAAAATTGATATGACCAAAATGACACCAATTTTATTCTACGTAGTTCACTTTAAATCTACTTTTCTTAATGAGAAATCAGATAAAATGAATGGGAAGGAAAAGGAAAATCTGCATGAACATACGTATGAATTCAAACGATTTGATTGATCTTTAGGAAAAGGCAAATTAAGAATATTCTAAGTTTGTAAGTATAGTGCAGTTGTTATGGTAATAAACACAGATGGCAGCAGGAGAACGTCGTAGGGCATCAGTTTCTCTGTTTTCCGTTTGCCTGTTTCATTAATATTTTCTTACTGAACGTCTTGAATATGATTGTGGTAAGGACGAAAGCCCAACTCTAATGGGCTCCTCCTGTTTATGCATCTCATTGTGGCCTTACATCAGTAGCAAATTTGGAGATTTGGAGATGTTGTCTTCCATTCCTTTTTTTGCGAATGAACTGAATGTACTGTATTTTACACTGTTCCCGAATTTTCTCGTTCAATCTCTTAGTGTGCTTTCGATTATGGAGCTTGAAGCGCTTATTCGATTTATTAAATACTTCTTCGTCTTTCTCGCCTCTGGTATTGTTTTCGCTGCCTATTTGCGTATTATGAATTAGTCGGGCAGGCTTCATAAATATGTTTCAAAAATAAGCGACTTAAAATCAGAAGAGGATTATGCAAATAATAATCTAGGAAAAAGAAAACAAAGAGAGGCCAAATAAAGCCCAGATTAATATGAGGAGTATGCGAAAAGAAAAAAAGTTTATGAAAACGGAGGTAGAATTGAGATTTCCAACGTAATAAAGAGAGACAAAAGCAGCGGAAAGGAATAAGTAACCAACGGAAAAGAATTTGAATCCCTTTGGAATCATAACACAAATATTAATTAAAAAGAAATTGCAATCTAAGATTGAGATATGTATATGGAAGACTTTGAACCAGAATAAACACAGGTTGCGATGAAATCAAATACTTTCCGCATTATTGTTATTACATTCACGCGACGTTGTAAGGGACGGCTAAAGTAATCCACTTCCTTATCGAATATTCTAAACATTCTTTTACACGAAAACAACATGTAAAATCTTAGTAGATATAACAAAAATATCCCATCCCTTACCAGGTTTTGCGCGAAATAAAAGATAATTTTCTTGGCGAAGGACGAATAACTGAAATTATCACCTCCGGGGTTCCATTATCCGGGAGATGCGGACGCTATTAGGGTGACAATACGAAACTCTATTATCTAGGTATTACCCGATGGTATTATTCGAGAAATTTATGCAATTCAGGTGAAAAATGGAGAAAGTTGAACCTCGGTAATAGTATCTGATGCCATATTTCATTTTACATGAGGCAGAATGCAATCACGAGTTCAAACGAAAATCGAGTTCGAGTTATTTTATGAATCGCGAGTGTAAAGTTTAGTAAAAAATGTTAGGCGATAGTATAACCTTGATAAAAGTTGATAAGTTATCGTTTTCTTTTAAACTCGGTAATTTGTACAACCTGTATTTATGCTTCCTTATTTCTATTTAGTGTAGCTGTGAGATAATCGAAGAAATTAGTTATTGTTGTAATTATCGTTTTAATATCATTTTTTAAATAACACTCAGAATCCGAAGAAAATACAATTCCATTTTCTGTTACCATTCTGTTACAATTTCTACAGAATATCAATTCCATTATTATATAACGCTGTAATTTTATTATCTTCAAGCCATTTTTGCGAACAACTTCCGTTATTTCTCGAGGACTTCCCAAAAGTTACCCACGAGAATTCCATCGTCGGACGGCTGATTAAGAACATTATCTTAGTAAAGCTCGAGATATTCAATATAGCCGACATTATATCGGTACTTACCGGTAATGTTACAAGGGGATTTTCCCCGGCAGTTTCGAAAATAGGCTCTCCCGTTTCTGTATAACGCCCTGAAGTATTCGAAGAACGTAGGATAGGAAATTTTGTATTATCCCGGAAAATTAAGTACTTTAAGTATCCTCTTCCTTTAACTAGTAAATGTATAATTGTATGGGCGCTAAACTAAGTACACCGTTTAGTAACACACAGTACTGAAGAGATATAGAGATAGAATGAATTTTCGGAATTATTTTGTCCAGGAAAATCATGACCAATTAAATTGCTTAAGTTATTATAACGAAAAATGTTTGTTTCAGATCGTAAGCTGGACCTTTGGTAATGACCTAGCTGTCAAGGCCAAGGGTCGTTGAGAGAGTATGGCCAGAGTGCGGATGGTCAGATGGGCGTGGATTGTTTTGGCTGGGCTGTGCGCTCTGGCCTCGTCAGAGGTAAGACTATTAGCATTATTCTTTATATCAGTTTCTTTTACCTGTTTACCAATTTTATAAGTGCACTCATAGTATAACAGCTCGCAAGATTCATGAGTTTCAAAATAAATTCATTAAATTGTAATTGCATTCTAATATTTTCTGTATTAAGGATTGCACACTATTGTGCCAACATACTTAGTACCTGGGAGTATGAGATACAAGCATATACAAAAATTATACTTTTACATTATGTTAAAAAGATACATAATTAAAAATTATTCGTTAATTTTCGACAAAGATTGTCGACATATTTTCTTTTGTATGTCCGAGGGAAATGGACTTATCGCATTGGTAGCAGATTTTTATTGATTCATAAACACTCGTCAATTTCTATCTGTGGTTTACAGAACATGTGTGGTCTTTGTAGTATGCCTCCAATGCTAATAAAAATAAACCTCATGCTGAAATAATTTCGTCAACTCATCTACTTCTGTGTTAGATGCGTGTATCAAAACAGCGTTTGAAGGTATTGAAAGTCACATAACGTACGTGGTCACGGAATATTAAAGGATTTATTTGTAACTGTAACATCGTAGCGCAGTCGAATTAATTTATCAAATATACAGTTAAAACACACAGTAAAAGTTAGTTTATTTCACCAAGAAACAAGTAGCATAAGAAATGTTTAACGCCAATCAAATCGGGGAAGTTAGATTGTTCCATCAAGATAGCTTCTCCTCTAGGGTTATTGACAATGATGCAGATTGCAAAAGTTGTGATATATTAGAATACAACTCGTCCGATATTCCACAATGTGGGAGATACGAAATCTAGAAGTGTACAAGAACTACTTGCAAATTCCAAACTGAATTGCTTAAAAATCAAAATACAGTGGGTTTTCAAAAACAATTTTTGCACGATCCGTTGTAAGGTAGTTCAAGCTAAAACAAAATGGACAACTGAATCGTATAATATCACTGTTAGTAATGAAAAGAATTCACCTATTTTGGAAGGTAAGATATCGTCTCCAAATCGTTCTTGTGCCAGAGTTCTCTAATATGGTTATGAATATCATACGATAAACCCGTTGATCTGGTCATAATAAATGGGAACTACAACTCAAAAGTACACATCAAGATTCTAAAAGAAACAAAAGATAAATTTAGTCGTGCGGTATCAGGATTAACATCCATGTTTCAGTATTCATTGAGTGTACATCGAATAAGTCTGATATAGGAACAAATGTATGGATATTGTTGCTTACCCATCATCATTCTCAGCACACCTAACCCAAATAATAATTCTTGTAGGAAAGGAGAAATTAAATCAAGTTTCCTTGCGTATGTCTCACTTTTTCAATTCAGAAAAAACAGGAATCTAGCTGGTGAATATATAATTTAATCGAAAGAAGCACTTGGAATGAAAGGGGTGAAGCAGTAATATTTATATGTGGCAGCAACTCATGGGAAAGAGCAGGAACATTTTCAAATCAAATAATGTGTTACTGTGAAAATGCTTAATGGGTAAAAGCCCAAACCCAATAATAATCATAGATAACAATGTCGTCTCTCGTTCGACACACTTGCAACGAACTCGAGATGGAGTAAGCATTATGGTAAAGTCAGGACAACTCCATACAATGTCACTCAAAAATTTGACCACAATCTGGGAAACACCCTAAGAGAAGTTGTATAGAAGCAATACAATAATAGACGACGAAGAACTTGCCGATTGATAACAATTTCTGTATAAACAAGATAGGGATATAGAAGCAAACCGGAAATGTGAATGCATGTAATTGTTCCGGTGATAATTATAGAAACTAAATACACTACATCCTAAGCGATAAATAAGAGATGGAAATGAACAGAAATGGAAACAACTTTACCAAGTGTCAACTGAGTATTAGATCAGCAGTTTGTCATTGTAAATAGGAAAATAAAGCTTAAATTCGGAAAAAAATTATGTATGAAAACGGACAGGTTAAAATAGTAACAATATCATAAACCGAAGAATAGTTGATTTGAAATAGAATGAAAAAATGAAATAAAAAACGGTTAAATACGAAGCGATAAAGTGAAGAAGAAAACGAAAATTGTGACAGGAAACTAAGGACATAACAGAAATGGAAAAGTTGTCTATATGAAAGGAAAATATCTATCATGGGAACATAAAGAAAGGAAAAAGTTGGCGACAAAAACTTCAGATACAGTACATAGATGAAAAGGACATTCGTGTGAGCTATAATTCAGCAGATGGAGAAAATCCTGACATAGTAAAAGCTGAAGTTGGTCAGGCCAGAGGAAGGTAAATAATACAGCTGGGAATGACTAAGTAATCACCGAATCATTGAAAGAAATAAGACAAAAAGACACACAGTTTGACGAAAACTTGCAATAAAATGTGGAAAATAGTTCAATAATGGGATGAAGTCAGAGCAACAAGAAAATGTAGAAATTGTAGAAGCATAGCCCTAATACTACACAAAAGAGGTATACAAAGAAGTAGAGCCTGATACGTCCAAGTTAGTGTTTCAATGTCAATGCCGGCAAATATCATAAAACTGAAGTCGCAAACAGTTCAGAACTGAGTTCCGTGATTATCAGAACTACCCTGTAGAAACAAAAAGAAGAAATTTAGTCGTGCTAATGCTCCACTTTGATACATAGGTCACAATGGAACAAGCAGGTTCCCTCTAAGTAAGGTAATGTCAGATATTTAGCACAGATAAGTAGGTAAGTGAGAAACGGGAATTAAACAGTACGTGACATGCTTAATTTATTAATTATTGGAAGGCCTTTGATTGTATTATGAGAAATAATATACATGGTGAGATGGTGGGGCCTAAAGCTCCGGATAATTGGAAAGAAGGGATGTCCATAAGACAGCATTTAGCCCGAACAATATATGTAAACAAAACTGGTACAAATCTTATTGTTAGTATTTTTCAATATTTACATATACATAACGTTGAGAAATAGGCAATAGTGAAACACACACAATGAAGTGCTGCACTTACGGTGGACATCCCCCGAAAATCAAATTTTTCAATTGTTAAAGAAGTTGGTGCTGAATATTTACTATCAACAATATACAGAAAAGCAGGTTTTGATATTAACGTAAGAGAAAGACACAATTAGAAGATAATCTAGACAAATTTGTAGCGGAGAGCAGAACAGAAGGATAAAGGTCACCAAGAAGTTTCCCCATCAGAAGAATGCTCTCAAATTAAAAGAAAAAAGAAACAGAGATATCTCAACACAGGATACTATATCTTCTTCTTCTTCTTAATCTTTTACCCTTTCTACCTTTCGGTGTAGGGGTAGGATACTATATACAATGGGAATATTTCGTATGCCATGCCAATAAAACCTGGGACTATGACTTCTCCCTAATGAGAAATCGATCGAGGGAGGAGGAGAAACAATGAAAATATCTAACGGTGGTTGATGCCCATGCCCTTAAAGTTGCAAGGAATATCTGCCATCTCGCCTTTCTCTCTGTTCTTAAAAAAATAAATAAAATAAATTCATTCAAGTACAAGAACTTTTCTCTTTTGTTGTGATATTGCTCTAGGAGTATATTGTGTGTTGTCAGCAAATATATGTTGAATAAATAATCATAATTATTTACATAATTTTTTGTTCCTTCCTCGTACTTTTCACTGTCATAGACTCGGAATCTTTATTTAAGATTATCCATGAAATATACGAGGGGACTCTTTCATGTTTTTCCAAACGAAAACTTAGTGGCATTATCGAGATGTGTCATCCATTACTTTTTCGTAAAATTTGATATTTGTTATTGTGAAAATAATGGTAGTTTAGAAATTGACCGAATAGTTTGTTTGCAGTGAAGGTTTGAAGAAAGAAATTTTTGAAAAATGTCGATTTCACCTAAATGTATTTGTTCGAAGATTTTTATAATCCTAGCTTAACTCAACAATAATGCATACAATGGCTTCCTCCAACATTTGGTAACAAATCAGAGCAGACTGTTTACAATTGCTTTGGTCAGTGTTGAATTGCCCGAAGGTCGACCAAGATCGGTTGTTATTCCAAGAAACAGCAATTCTGTGCGCAACATGATTAAAAAGATCGACATGTGACATGTGCAATGAGATACAGACATTTTTGGGCGTATCAAGGAGTACAATGCATTAGACTTTGCATAAGTATTTAGCTGTGAAAACGATCTGATGTCGATAAAAGGCTTGTGTTGCTTGTTGAAAGAAATGGTTAAACAGATTTGACCACGGAACTGAAAAATCCGTACACAATATCGTAACAGGTAATTAAACTTGAACATATCGGTATGAACAGGAAACTAAGCAGTAGTTCACCTTTTGGGTGCTCCAAGATGAACGGGTAAGTTGTTCGCTCACAAAGCATTTCCAAGTAAATGATCCCTTGGTTCCTCGGTTGTACTGGACATGTCCTAACCATTCGTTTAGAGGACAGAAGAACAATTAATGTTGATTGGTATACAAGAACTTGTTTTTGCCAGAAGTTATCGACGAAATCAGAAAAAGCAGCTGGAAACGTCGCATCATTCTGTATCATTACACTATGTCAAGCAATTGATTTTTTGGAGGTGAGAAACATTGAAAAATACTGCTCCCGAATGGCAAAGAAAAATCCACGGACAGCGATTTCCAGCACCTCAGTAAATTGTTGAGCCTTGTTTCTGAGATACCAACTTTAAAGTGGAAAAAGTGTTTCGGGAATTGATTTGAACGCATATAAAAGTGTATAAATCTTATAAAGGTGAATATTTTAAAAACCAATCAAACAGTTTGTTCAAAAAGAAATTGTTTTTCCCTAGTTTTTGTAACGACTTAAAAGGGTCCTTTGTGTGTATATTGTAGTATGATAATTTTTAGTTACTATTATAGAAAGCATAAATTTATTACAAATAATAATTTATAAAAATTTAGTATTATATTAACAAAATAATGAACAATTGAATCAAAATATATTACCTAGTGTGTATAAATGTAATTTGTTTTCTAATTCTTAACTTCTCCCTCCCTCTTGAATGCTTTCTTCACTTCTTTTCTTTGGTCTTTTCCTTTTATTGTACTTCTTTTTCTTTTGTAAACAACAACTTCTTCTTTTGATGTTGTCTGCTTCTTTTCAACCCTGGTATTTTATAAAACTTTTTATCTGACTCTTTTCGTCGACCATCCCATACCGTCGTCATAAACAAACTTCATTTTTTTCGGCACGTCGTTATAGCAATTTGGAATTCTAGATTTTGAAATGTTTCAAGTGTATGTGTGTGGTAAATGTTTACAACGCTCTTCTATTTCTTAAAGAATGCTTTCTGTAAAATTTACATCTTTTTATTGATAATTTTACTAATGGAGTATTACCATACTACAATATACTTGGTCATATTCATGTCGCAAGGACTGTATGCCTAACCAAAGGGTTGTCTATAATTTAATCGAGAAATTAGAATTGAATAATTTGATAAGAATTGTTCTGGTGGAACTTTTATAATAAAAATATATAGCAGAGAAGCCGTTACATGCATTTCTCGATATTCGCCCACACTCTACATATTACCGAATTATCGCAGTAACTTAGAAATAAATTTCATCATTGCGTACCTAACACAGTGAATACCAGTTCTTCGTAGGCAATTTTCGTCCGATCTCCAAAAATATCCTGTCAAGTTGATGAGGGTTGGAAATATTTCTCAGCGCTAACAATCAAATTTACATTTGGCTGAATGTTTAATCGCTTTTTGTTTTCGGATTTAAACATTGGACAATGGAGATGCGAAACGTATAACGGTACGATAAATACAATCAAAGCGGGGTTTAGGAGAACTGAACACATTCGCAATGAGAAAAATTTACAGGGGATACCGTTTCAAGGCAAAACGATGAAAAAGTCGTTTAATTCGCGTAGGATAACCGGAAAATGAATTTTCCGCGTTGTTTTCCACTCCCCTGAATAATTCGATTTTACTTTTTAAATTAGAAGGAAAATATATGATACGTTTGTTAGGAATGTTACGAAAAATTTCATAATACAGAAAATAATACATCATCTTTTGAAGTTCCTTCAATATTGCTACGCGTACTCAATCACTTATATGTGTCTGAAATGAATATTTTATAGATACTACGTACATATACCACATCCTAAAGACATACTGAATATTATGCTTTTGGGCTAAAGTAATTATAGTACAATTCACTTTACGCTGGCAAAAAGGAATGACCCTTTGAAACTGAGATGATCCGGGGAAACATAAGCGCAGCTTTTATTAGTAGTTCAGTTTCTCCGGAAATAGAACGCTTAATGCATTGTTATAAAGGTCGAGCACTCAAGCGCTTTTAATTAAGCACATATTCATCTCCATTTTTGATAACAGAATGAAATTCGTCGACTTGCTTACTTTTGTTAGAAGTTACGAGGATCCTTTGGAAAATGCGCTCGATATAAATTAACCAAAATTAAAAACCTGAGATAGAAGTTCCCAAACTCATTAAATATCACATTAATTTTTCATTAGAAATTTCTGACGATTTGACATTTTCATAATTATAACATTTATCTTTTCCCTTCTGTTAATAGTTGCGAAATTGTTCGAAACATTACTACTTAAAAGGATTAGACCCCTAATATAAAACTATAACCTGATTCCAAGTTTCCAGTTGGGATTTAGGCGATAACGCCCAATAGATCAAGTTTACAGAATTTGTAGGAACACTGCAACAAGTCTGCTCAGCTGTTTTCTTTGACTTTATTTAAACATAATAATATTCTGCCACAACAATACGTCGGTATCTTAAACTCATATCTATCTAATAGATTGTTTAGACTCAAGCAGGAGGATGAATTCTCTGACTTCTCGCAGTAGACAAAGATCAAAAAGCTCTTTCAGCAAATTACAGGCAACAAGCAATGCAGTTGTAAACTGCACCAAACAATGGAGGTGTAAACTGAACGAACCTTAATCCACGCAAATAAATTTTACTAATAAGAGCCCTACAAAACCACTTCCACTAGACTTCAGTAGAACCAAAGTACGATGCTCAAACAGTGCCAGGTATCTTGACATGAATCTTGATGCTAACCTGAAATAGAGGGAGGATGTTAAAAAGAAGAGAACCGAACTATACATAAAATATAAGCAATGTTATTGGTTGATAGGATGAAATTGCGAACTCTCAATTCCCAACGTAGATTGTAATCCATAGTCAGACCTTCAAAATGATATGGCTTTATGGAATTCAGCTTTAGAGCTGTGCAAATGATTGTAACATCAAATACATCTAAACATTTCAAAGTGAAATACTACGAAATATACTCAATGCATTTATAACAGCGACTTACATACAGACATCTTCTGATGTCAACAGTGAAAAGACGGCAAATGGTTAGTGAGCAACCACGAAGCCAAATTTTGCCACCAACTAAACGTAGAAGCCCTGGAGCTCTTGGACACTCAACATCAGGTACAAAGGCTGAAGAGTGTAGTACGCGGGTAAAGCGCTCCTGGGTGTATCTTCTAACAAACAAAGTAACTGCTTCCTATAGTAAGTCGCTGGACTCATTTTAGGAAACATATACTTAGGTTAAGCTGTCACTAGAGCGAAATTAATGCTTAGTGTACTAGACTAGTTTTAATAGGAAAACACCAAAATATGTTGTATATAAAAATATATGTCTTGCAATTTTGACATAATTTCATTAGGTATTGACAGACAAAACTTCTGAAGAATTTAAATCGGGTAAGGACAAGCACAACTTGATATTTTGAACCTTAGATTTAAAGCTTCTTGGAAGGAATTTGGCCAGCAACCTTTTATTTATTTTTCTTTACAAAACCAAACGTTGCTTGAGTTATACTCCCCAACGAATATGGTCCGTTAAAAATGAAAAATTGTCCTTTTCGTTTAGTAAGCATCGTTCCACATATACGTTAATAATGAAATGCACGTCTCCAACGTGAACAGTTATTTACGTTTTCGTAAGGAAATGGGCTTTACGTCCCACGGAGATATGATACTTCATTAAGTGACGAAAGCACGGATACCCTGGGATTTTCCGGTAACCTTATTTAATTAAGAATATAAATTTATGTATGAGAGTACATATTCTGCTTCCAGTGGTCGTATTTCCCGGGTGGACGCGGAATTTCTTTTTTCTTCAGTTCAAGAAACCAGGTCGCTTGTAACCTATTTATGTTTGACCCTTAAATAAGGCTTTAAATATCCCGCGCGTCTTATAAATACCTGTCAGAGGAAGTCAGATACAGAGCTTAATGTAGTGCGTTTAATTAAAATTTTATGGGAAATGTTAGAGGAAAGAATCATATTAATTAGTAATAATGAGAATCCAGTTAGGGACATGTGAATTCAAAAATTTATTTCTATCTGGTCAAAGAAAAATCAAAGTCTGCCTACCGCTTTTCGGTTTTGTTAAAATCAAAGTTTTTCAAATAAGGCGTAAGCAATCACATATCTTTTTATTAATGTTTCCAAAGCAATGCAATATGGAAGTGATATATCGAGATAATTTGTTTCCATAGCAAATTCCTTCTTGAATAATTTCGTACGTTAATTTAAAAATTTATATGAACCGTGCGCAACTCCTTTTGCCCCTGAAGCAATTTAAAACGAAATATCAAAACGGATTCGGGTAAACGGAAATGCTAACGGGAAATTACAAAATACGTTTTCTAAATTTGTCAGATCAAAGCGATCGTTTACCTGACAGTACGCGTTCAAAATAAGGACGATTGTATCTGAAGTACATATGAAAGGAAACGTTTAAAATGAAATGACAAAAGGCCGAACTGAAATGTACCTTCTAAATAACCAGAAAGTTAATAAAGGAATTACATACATTCTACACTAGCTATTAACGGTACTTAGGAACTCACGAAGGGAATACTTATTGATTATAATGTTCTATTAATGGAAAAGGATGCATGGGTAAAGTTGTAATCGATTATTCAGGAGTCTTCAATTTTCTCTCATAATTCAAGCGGGATGATCACAGTAATTTTATGTGTGAAGTACTGTCTTTATTACGATCGTCCAAGTAGGTACTATTTACATTTTCTTCAGTATTTTATATGAAAACCCGTTCTAGTTGTAAACATGAATATTTGCCTGTGCAAGTTATTATAAATCAGCCTAACACGACGGTAGATTGACAGGTTTCCAGAATCGCTGCTTGGGGGTGCTTTTTTGTAAATACTTTATATCGTTGTGTTGGCAATTCTTTCATATCAGTTGACTGCAAACGTTAAATCGATCTGTCAGATAGTCTGGTTTTTACAAGCATTTATAGTAAGTCAAGTACCTTTTGTGTTTTCAATTATGGCTAAAAACGAAGTTCGGGCAGTCATCAAATGTTTCTATTTTGAAGAGAAAATCGCAACAGATATCAAATTAAGGTTGGATGTCGTTCTTGAAGATCCATCACCTTCATTTTCCACCGCGAGTTTTTGGGTTTCCGAATTTAAGCATGGCCGCACGCATACAAGTGATAAACCACGTTCAGAACTTACAAAAACTGCTACCGCGTCAGAAAATGTGGAAAAGATCCGTGACATGGTTTTGGCAGATCTTCGAATAAAAGTGCGTGAAACTGAGGAAGGTGTGGGCATCTCTTATAAACGAGCAGTTCGTATCTGATCAATTGGGTTTAAAAATTGCTTGCTGCAAGATGGATGCCGCATTTGCTCAATTCGGAACAAAGACGCATTCGAGCTCGAACTTCTAATCTAACAGATTCCGAAAGACGATTCGTGACCATAGGCGAGACCTGAATTCATCACTACACACCAGAAACAAAAATGTAATCAATGCAGTGGATTGTACGCGGTAAATCGGTTCCAAAGACGGCAAAGACCATTCACTCGGCTAGAAAAGTGATGGTATCGGTTTTAGAGACGCAAACGGAATTTTGCTAATTGAGTATCTTCAAAAGGGCAAAAATATTAGTGGCCAATATTACATAAAACTTTTGGACAACTTGAAAGCAGCAAATCAGGAGAAACGCCCGGGAATGGTTAAGAAAAAGGTCTTGTTTCACCGCGACAATGTGTTTGCTCATTGAAGTGCAATCGTACAGCAAAAATTGATAGAATTGGAGTTCGAAATTCGTCCGCATCTACCGTATGTACCGTATGTACAGATTTGGCTTCGTCAGATTTCCACCTGTTCCCGAAACTCAAAACATTTCTGGGTAGAAAAAGATTTTGGTCGAATGAAACACTGATAGAGGGTGTAAACGATTATTTTGGGAACCTCGAAGAAAGTCACTTCCGGGAGGGTATCGACAAGAACAGAATAATACGGATTCAAGTTATATTTTATTTTTCAACATAATCTCCTCGAAGTTCAACGCACTTTGTCCAACGTTTCTAGACCAAGTGTCTTGAACTTCGAGGATATTATATTGAAAAATAAAATATAAGTTGAATCCGTATTATTTTGTCTTTATTGTCGTTCCGGAAACTTTTCAATCTACTGTCGTATAATTCCTTCTAGCCATTTCTCTTAAAAATCAGTACATATGTATATGTTCACTATTTCAATTGTGAGAAAAATATGGAAAGTTTTCAATTAACTCTGTCTTCATTCCCAGAGACAGTTCCAAATTAAATTTTAGACTAAAGCGCAACAATATATTTCTGTATTCTTAATATAGAAATTATGTGTCGTTCGTAAAGTACAGAATCTTTCGTCATATGAAGATATATGTAAGCATATGTGGGACATATGTCCGAGACGGCATATTTTTTTGCATGTTTGGTAATTGATAATTACTATTTACCAACAATTAAAAAAGTAAATAATAAGAACAATAATTTAATGAATTATGGTTTTATTACAGCTTAATACCTCACAGCTCTTTTTAACTTTTTATTAGATCTAACCATTTCAAATACCATCTCATTCACAAATGTGTGGGTAAGATGGCATACCTTTTAGGACTACATATTAACTAAAGCATACATATGTCACAAATATATTTTTTAAGTTGCGTATTCCATTCCATTTGGACCAGATTTTACACCTTAACCATGTTTCTCCAGCACGGGAAGACGAAAACAATCTGGCACAGAATATATATGGTGCGTCTTCTTCGACATCATTTTTAAACTATTTGTCTCTAGCTTCCTCTTCTGACTCTTACTAGACGTATCTTTATAGTACGAACAGACTTATTACTTGTGCGTACTTCTCATTAACTAGCTGTTTCACTAAATTAATTTCTGATGTGGTACTATGAACTACATACATGCTATTCTTCCTACTAATCCTAGTCCTCTTAATACATGATGGTAAGGAAACTACAGGTACATCTATTAAAGAAATATTTATAGCATCTTGACTTTTAATGCAGTTCTTATTAATAGCCTTGTCGTCGTTGCCAGGTAGTCCTGAGTTAGTGAAAATAATATTCTTAGGTAGATCCTACTGGTTACTTCCTTCATCTGATCTGTCAGCAACATCTAATCTGGAAGAATGTTTCGATTAATGCTCTAAATTCCTGTAGAAGAAAAGCCACTTGTCGCGTTTCTAACAGTAGCTGCTTTATATGCTGAACTGAAAAATTCTGCAACTTTAAATTGTGTCACGTTTCGCCTTGGGTGATCTCTGAACCATGTTGTAAGCTTTTTAACGTAAAGCTGAGTGGAAACAGAGGGTGCACTTGATGACTGCGGCGAGAAACAAATCAGTTGTATACCATGCATTTTTGTTTCTTGAATAACGATCTACGAGATAACAATACCTTTTCTCTACACATTTTGACAACACGTCCCTGTTCATTCAAATTTACCTGGGTCAAGCCAATCGCCCTATATGGTAAATGATTCATCAACTTGTTCTTTATACTCTTGCGGATGAAAATAAAAGAGAGGAGCACAATGCATCTACTGACATTTATGCAAAAACTGCTCTTATGTGTTATCTTCTTTCAGCACTGCTCAACACGCCAACTGGTTTCCGCCCTTTGGTTGCAAAGATTTGAACATTTAGTGATGTGGCAGTTGACAAACCAGATTCACCAATGTTTTATATGTCGCCTAATGAAAATGAATACTAGTTGATGATGACATCTGGTAGAAGGTTCAAAGTAATTTTGAATTTGTATTTTGTTGAAGTAACGAACTCGTGATTATATGTACGTCGTCAATGCCAATCGCCAACTTATTATTTTTTCGTGAATACTAGGTCATTTCAGACACAAATACAGTGAGAATGTTTTTCGTAGCCTGATTTGTAATAATACTTTATCAAATTGGCTTATTAAGCTGTGCTAACTTAAACATATATAAACATGAAAACATATTCAAACCTACCTTAAACATAATCGGCCTTGAATATCAACACGCGTGCTAAGCACGCAATAAATATTTTGTTTATCTGTTAATCTCTACTACTTGTAAACGTACGCCTTTAAAACCAATCTGCCACGTGTTATTTTAACACAATTATCGAATGAGCCATAAGTAATGGTCGTTCGTCACAAAGAGCATAGAACTTAAATTAATTCTAGTAAAACATTTGCTATGTCATCTCAACCAGCATGCCATCTCATGCATATTTCACCATAATTTGCCACATTCCCACATACCAGTCGTCTTGGATATTGAGGGTGTTTCTAGCCTCTCGACACCAACATAAGCAGTCCCTCATTATACCGTGTGGTCTTCTGATGAGTCAACCCGCCTATGACTGGATTTTGGAGGCCCCTAAAATTCGCAAAGCGTCTAATGGCATGGTATTCCTCTATATTCGGAAATAAGTAGGAGGTGGGATTTGACGTTCTCGTGAAGCAAGATAGTTTTCTGCCAACAAACGTCAGTCAAATTTATACCGGTTTCCGTTCTACTACCTCTAATTCGCAACAATAGAAGTCTAACTGGCGTAATTATAGTGCAAACTCTGATTTGCCGGTCGAGATATTGCAAACTAATTTTGTACAATGTATTCACTGTTGGAGTCCCCATCAAGTGTTTGCTGTATTCCTTCTGGGACGCATTGCCTTCCTGGTCAGAAGTCACAAAGAAAGAAAGTGTTTGAAGACACATTTCTTGTAAATCAGCTTCCATTTGTCTAACACCAAGTCTTTGCACGTATGTATTATACTGCAGGAAATGAAGAAGCAAACATACTAACCTGATACAGTTGGATTGAGTCCATTGGGCATAGGCCAAATCATTCTGATTAATTGGTATTGGTGTATGATAAGATTACTGATGAGTTTCACCTTTTTTGGAGGATTATTGTGCGTCCCTACTACCGCGGTGTTAGGATTACCCCAAGTTACAGCTCCTTCTCAAGCTTGGATGGCTGAGCTAAGTCTAAAATCTCGACTGCCTTCAGTGATGATAGATTCTTATCCTCAATCTGATGGTGTCTCAGATGTCGGAGTGTTAAAAATTGCAGCATTTTTTGCCTGATCATTTAGAAACCTATTTATCATTATTTTCAGCTATGTGTAAACCAGATATTCTATGTTGTTTCAGATCGAACGTAAAGTTCTCTTTGATGTGTACGTGTCGTACTATTTCGGTCCAAAAGGACCGTAATTTTTCGGTTTCAATAACTATATTTTGTCGTCCTAATAGGCTAAGTGAATTCGAACCGAATTCAAACTGCCCCTGCAATCAACTGAACTGAACAAAAACATCAGCAATAGTTACAAAAAACTCTAAGACATGAATGAAGGACTATATGACGACTCAAGCTGGTGCCATGTTCAGAATACCGAAACAAGCGAGGGAACGGAAATTACAAATAAGAATAATAAATTAATGTGTACAGTAGGACGCAGTGTATTTCATGTATATTTGTTGGAAGCTTTCACGATGTGTACTTACATCGTAAATAGCAGAAAGTAAGATGATATCAGTAGAAGTAAATGTTGACTCGTTACTATGTATGTAATTTTGAAAGACATTTTGGTTTTCGTAATTGTTCATAGGAATTGATTGCTAGTCATTCTATTCCATGTTATCAAGCTATTAATTATTTATATCTCGATTGTGCACGATATTTGATGATTTCATATTTCCAGGTACAATTTGATTAGGATTACATTTTAATAGAAAACGTACACTGTTCCGGTTTATTCGATTTTGTTCTCTACTGCTGAAAGATGTATATTTTGATTTAAAACGCGCAAAGATGTATTAACAGATTTCATTTTAACAAAAATGACGAGAATTCTTTTCATAAACGAGAACGGGAAAAGCCTGAAATCAAATTGATGTATACCTTCGTAGATATACCTGTACGCACGCAGATACATAAACATTATTCAGCTCGGTTTAAATTTAATTTGATGTATATATGCTCTGGGCTTTATGCTGACATAGAATAACAACGTCTCTACATATCTCTACTCACATTCATTCATACATTTAAAAGAAAAACGAGATTAATGGAAAGCGTACTGTATACATTATTGTGAAAAGCAAGGATCTGGGAGAATTTAGAATAATAATAACAGAATTTGTATGATAAAAATGACCAGTACATGAAAACATTAGTTCTTCTTATTAATAACGTGATGGAATACGTATTGATGTCCATTTCGAGATCGCTCGATAATTTGCGGGTTTGGTTCTAGTCATGAGAGGACTGATACGTCATCTGAAAGCTTTGCGTGTCCTCAATACTATATGTAAACATATGATTATATCATCTTCTGTTCCTTCCGATGCGCTTTCCTTGGATTTCTGAACTAACATATTACACAGTAACAAAAGATTATCTATCGATATTATTTCTCCTATGTTCGACCCTTATATATAGCATTGCCTGCAAATGCTACTGTATATAACATGCTGAATATCGTTTGGCACAACCTCATTGAAAACTTGCTTTCTGAATTTTAAGGCGTCTACATATCCCACTCTTTTTTAAGAAATCGTCTCTTGTTCCAAACTTTATGGCTGAAGTGTACATAGACACTTTATAGATTAAACGGGTAGGCTACTGGATAAAAAGTTACCAAAGCGTTCAGCTTTGTAGCCAAGCTGTGTTAAAAACGTTGCACACTAACGACTTCGAGTATCTCGACGACAAACTTCAAAGAGTTGAATCGCAACGAAAATTGAGATGCTGGCTTCGAAATCCAATCTTACACTTTTATAAGTGAATAGTCCCCCAATTAAAAGCAGCTACGTACAGAAAGAAGGCAAAAGAAAAAAGAAAAACGAGTTCTTAAACACCCCTACTTCGTAATTACTGTCGCTGGTAGGTATTAAAAGCCATTCATCAAAATTGTGTTGCGTGCTTTCCGATCCTTTTGCGTGAATTCAGTCTTTGATTATAATTTTAATTATGTTTGGGAAACTGTTTTCGTAATGAGACGCATTAGAACGACAAAAGCGTCAGGTACAACATCGGCTCACCGCTCGAATTTAAATGCGAAGAAAAGCAGACTTATCATATGTATAAATGTATTTACATACGTATGTGCATATGTATAACATTTTACATATGAGGCTGTTGGGTTCTTTGGTTTAGATCTAGTGTGAATGAAATAATCCACTTCTTTCAAGGCAACCGTCACGTCAGATATCTTTTCTAGTTGTTACGATTAATAATTATGACGTGAAGATGTTTTTATAGCATACAATGGCCAATAGGTAAAATGTGCAAATCTATACAAGTCCATACAAAGGAGCCCTGGCTTCCCACATGTCGTGGGCTTTGATACACAACCCTTCAGATAAGCTAAATGCCAATGTATACACGCAACAAAGACTTTCAAAGTTGTGTCTCATCATTTTACGTGCAATAGGGAAAATTAGTTGCAACGTGTAAGTTGCAACTGTCTTTGCCTAATATGCTGATAAATAGAGAGAGAAACATAAATTCAAAAGTTTTTCCTGCCTGTCTCCAACGGTCTTAATCCCTTTGCGTCAAATTCTATTTTCCCTCCAATTTGACATATTATTTCAGTTATGGATAGGTCTATGGTAATGACTGATTCACAGCCTCCTAAGGATACTTTAATAGTGATTTCTGTTCCCAAATGGTATGCTGACTTATAGCCGAAAAGTTCATCCATCTTAACGCTTAGAAAACTAGAACAGTAACTGTACTTTTATACTGACAAACTCAGTTGTTGTCTGATTTTGTCCGTCGTAGTGTTAATATGGTTAGAGGAAATTTATTCACTCCATTGCCGATTCACCCTTTCGTTTTACCTTGCATCCAATTTCAATATAACTGTCAGTTTAGTAAAGGGATCTTTAAGTTTTAGAGTTAGTATCATTAGAATATGCTGCAATATGTTATCTGCAGGTGTATATTGGACATGTCCATCGATTTATACATTGGCTTAGAATAATTCCCACCTAAGAAGTCATCGGATGAATTACTCTTTACTGCTGTTATTATTGTGTATCAACCTAATTGACTACTTTGGTATCTGGTAGTAAGTTTTTTGAAGTAAATACTTCTTAAGGGACACTGGACCAGCTCCAGCGTAACCATAAGCGTAAGCGTAAACGTAAGCATAAGAGCGTTAAATATAGACATATTAGAATAAGACAAAGAACACAGAAAGTATGATATACGAGCAAGAGACGATGAGTTAGAGAAAGGATACGTGATGTGCGAGTGGAAGAATTCACTTTAGATGTACGTAAACCACACACCAATTTCCTTTTTCATATCAGTAAATCATAAGTTTGCTTAAAATCTATGAACTGTACCTGTAATTCCAAGTATTGTTCTTAGTTGTTGCACCTGACAATTCTTAGAGTAAATACTTGATCCATAAGTTTTTGCCCGTGTCTTAGTCCGCGCTAATACTTTCCTATCACTTGATTATGGGTTACCACTATATCGATATCGATAATTTCCGCCTAACATTGTACACGTTACACGTCTGTATCTTTAACCGTATCTTCTCGAGCACGTCGCTCGTGGCCTTAAATACTGTAATTAATCTGTTGATATTAGGTTAAAAAGATCATTTGTTGATTTTCAGAAGAAACTGTTCAGCCTTTTCTAAACATATATGGTATAGTTATTTATGAGCGGATAAATATTCTCCATACCTCTCGTTTTTCAAATCTGCTATATTACGCTAAAGCAATAAAACCATATGACCAAAAATTCAAAATCAAGAGTTATGTGATTAGAAGCCTTGTAGCAGTAGCACTACATCATAATCCTCGTAATCATTAGTAAGTGAAATATTTTCTGTTTTCACAGCATGTGTTATTTCCTCTCGTGTGGATTCAGCATACCATTGCATCCTCTCACCACTACAGTATTTGATGTTTTCTCTAGACCTAGTCTATTATTTTAGCAAACTGTTGTTGCAGTTGAATACTTTACACGCATTTTGTAATTCAGTGGGAATGGCGTTTCTTTAGGATTTCTATTATGTACCTTTGTTTCCTATACTGCTTTCTCAATATTTTCTACTGTTTCCGTGCATAAATCCTCAACTTCACTTCCTTTTAGTACATTAATAAAGGATCTGCCTATCTTTTTCATATACACTGTCGGTCAGTGTACCACTTATTATTTTGGCTCTCGTAAACAGTTTAGACGGGTATTGAAACCAAAACGCATATACAAGACAGCTGAGTAATATATAGATATAATACACTATTAAAGTCCGCAGTGCTATAAAAACGTGAAGTATAGACGTTAATTTAGGGAGAAAAGAAGAAGTATAGGCAAAATTGGACATATCGAAAAAATTCTGCTTGAGATTACCGATAAACGACGAGGATAGTATCTAGAACAGATAACATAATTTAAAACAATTATTTAACATAATTTCGATAGTCAACGCTAACACGGTTAATTGATGCAGCGGTGGAGTGTCATTCTTCAAGTAAGATTGTGTGTTTGAATATCTATCAACATTGAACTTTTCCTGAGACCTGTACTCGGACTAGCCACCATTCGCTATTGGTATCGGTTAGTAAAACTAACCTTTACACAAACACTACTAGTACAAATAAGAATGAGGAGACTGTGGCTAAAATAATATATATTATAAATGATATTACCCTTACCACACCTTTCGGAAGAATCCAGATACATATTTCGGCAACTAAGTTCACAGTGTCAACAGTGTTTTGGTGTGTTTCTCGCGTTCATTGTGTGATGTTCATTGTGAAGTGCTTTGGTGCTGTATAGTGTTCGTTGTGTAGTGTTCGTCTTGGGCATTAACCGGATCCTGCTATGAAGAAATATCGTACATCTCTACACTGAAAGGTAGGATATCGGACATCGGAAATGTCCCCATCACACAATTATTTAATTAAATTAGGTGACACATGTTTTGCCAGCAAGGAGGCTAGCATCTTCAACCCGAATGAAATATGATTTCTCAAATTCTACTGACGTAAACTTAACTTCCCCCTGTACACATCGGGGGGATATTTTTCTAGATACTAAAATGAAAAATCATTCCAAGGAGGATCATCCACATCATCTCAAATCCCGTAAGCACGTTCACCCCTACGACGACGGCATGCACCACCCATTCGGCTAGTTTTCCCACTAACCAAACACTGATAAAGAAGGCACAACATCTCTCTGCTGCACCAACAAATCAATCAACATAAATTTACACCTTTTGTTTCCAAATTCTCGATTTTAATGTTGTTTCCCATGTCGTTCATATACTTCACAACACTCATTGAATCTGCTCTACCATAACGCTAATGTGCTCTTTATTCTCTGCGCCCAGATCTTTTATAATTTCAGTTGTTATCCCGCTCTTTCCAAGGATCTTTCCATTTTTTAATTTACCGATAGTTCTACTCAATTTCTCTTCCGATTTGGTGCCAATATCGATATGATGTGGTGCTCTTCTACACATCAAGTTCGCGCTTTCCTTCTATCTGACTCGCTTCTTTTGTAATTTGAGTCAATTCTCAGAAATGTTATATTCATCTCCCTACGTTTCTTTCTTTTTGCTAATATCTTTCCACTTTTAAATCTGACATTAGTCATTGTAAATCAAGCTTTCTGGAGAAGGACCACAGTTGCTTGGGTCTGTCTGTGTTGACTGATTTGTTGCTATAGAGAGAGAGAGGTGGTTTGCCTCTTACACGAATGATTAGTAAAATTGATGTGGGTGATCCTTCTGGAAATAATTTTTCATCCTAACAGCGAAAAAAAATGCCCTCGAGTTGTAGAGGGGAAAATTTAGTTAGATAGTTAGTTATGATAGCGAACTACGTGTCAACATAAAGAACCCAAAATGGAAAGCTATACCAAATTCCAAGAATTACAGTTTGCGCGCCACGTTACTAGGAATAATACTAGAACGAAGTACATCGAAAACCATTTTTCGAAGAAGACGTGAAAGAAAAAGGCAATTTAAATAAAATTGAATATTGAAATTCTAAACGTTCAAAATTGCAGAGAAATCATGCATAATGCGAACGAATGGAAGAAAATGAGCAAAATAATGCAGTAACCTTTAACATGTTGATTGCTAGCTGTATTATGCATGTAGCATGCTACAGTTGCCGAAAAGATTACGACCGCTGGTGTATCGTATGGTAGTTAACATGTTAAGGCTTACGAAACTATAGATATATCTGTATATTTAGATTTATAAATATTAGGTATATGTAAATAGGAAATTTGCAAGCCTGGTAGTATGGCATTTAAACGTCCAAAATACATACTTTCTACATGATTTCTATTTTAAATTTAGTCACTATTCCCTCCCCAATAAACCCTTCTCTTGTTTCCAATCTAATTTATGTTAGCATAAACGCCGTTTAATATTCATTCATAAATAGAGAACTCGAATGTCATCAGAAATTACCATAAATAACCCCTTTTTCAATTTATGTTCGGTCGAACTTCGCCGTAACTATCTCGACGACGCCGCGGTTAACTACCCTGAAATAGATTCAGATATCGATTTTAACTTCATTTGCGCTTCGAGTTGCCGCGGAACAATTTGGGGCCGGTTATTGCTGTTATTTTAATTAATTTCGATTGTATTCCCGGTCACAACGAAGAACAAGATAAAGTCGGAGGAAATTCTGGTAAATAAAACGAATCCGAGTCTGCTCCGAACTGGAGAAGTTTGTGTTTAGAAAAGCGATTTTCATTCATCGTTGCGGTTGTTCGTATTGTTCGCTTTTCATTGCTGATGTTCACGCTGATTGTCGTCTCTTTGTGTATCTGTTTTCGTTAGATAAATCTGTACAATACATATAAACTGTTGGTTCAGCAAGCACCATTGGTATACAATTTATAGGGGGGTTAAGCTTTATCTAACTCAAAATTATCTTATACACTAAATAATAGGGAATGCTTTCCGATTTATTTTGATAAACATAAGAAGTTGGTTTTAAGTCCACGGATAATATGGATCCGTTTGTTTAAATTCTTCAACCGCTATCGCTTGCAATAACATCCAATTACTACTAAGCGACCGAGGTAAATGCAGATTAACGTAAAAAGACAACCAAAAATTAAACGGTACCTTCAAGTTGGTATTTAGCTTCGACTAACGCGAAGTATGTAAATGGAGATTATTAACGGGAGATTTTCTTCCATTACGCGCGCCTTATAGTTCTATGAAAATTAGACAATGGAATAATAAACATAGCTTCCATTGTATATGTTTGCGGTATAATTTGCAATTCAAAACGACTTCTCGCAAAATTAAAAGGAATTCTGTGAACCCCGAAATGTCATTCTAACTTAAAATTTAGAAACCGTATATTTGGGCATTCCATTGTGATTTTGCTACCTTCGAAAACTGTTCCCGCACGGTAAGCACTTCGTAGGTTGGATACATGAGCGAGGAAAGGGTACGGTTTACATTAGGGGAGTTATTTAATTCATAGGGTTAGGGATAAAACTGTGTATACACAAACAAGAGTGGGTGTGAGTGTGAAAACTAAATGTTATGAATGTTGATTATGTCTGTTTGCATTGTTAATACTTCAGTCATTGCAGTTAAGAAGCTTTATTGGGTTTTCGTAGCCTAATACACTTTTTAGGGAATTCTATTGTCCCTTCTAGTTTCTATCTAAATAAGAGTCCCTAATGAGTAATCAAAAATGGTACATACATTGACATGAAAATATACAAGTTTCTTTGCTTCGAACTACGTCTACTATTCGACTTTCCTTCAATGAAATTAAATGTTTTCTCCTAAACCAAATAAACGACCATTACTGAAAGAGATATTGGCCTTATTCAAGATTGACATGCTACTGCAAGGAGTATTCAACGAACTATAATTATTATTATTAAGAAATAGCAAAACCAACAGGCAAGGTATATTACACACAAAGAGCCATCAATGTCTGGCATGTGAAGATGATCTGGTGATGATAGCAAACAGCTAAAAAGAACTTAGCAGAGTAACAACAAAACTCATACAGGAAGCATCGAAACTGGGACTGCAAATCAACAAAGCGATAACAGAATATGTGCAATTAAAAGAAGCATTAAAATAAACAGAACAAACCCTTGCAAATCCAAAATTATAATAAGGAAAAGATAATACTTAAAGGAAAGTAATCCGATCTAAAGAGCTTTCATGGGGACAAAAATAACAATCTATAAGACGATGATATGTCCTACCCTCTTATATGGTAGTGAAACATGAACGATGACAAAAAAAGGATCAAAGTAAAATACAGATACGGCAGATAGAGATCCTGCAGAGAATTTTTGGAGGAAACAGAATAGATGAAGGCTGGAAAAGGAGATCTAACGAAGAAATATGCGACCTCTTCAACGAACCAATGATAGATGAAATTGTAAAGTCCAGGAGACTATGATGGTTGGACATTTGGAGAGAATGGATGACACCAGAGTGGTCAAAGGAATATCATGGAGAAGACCGGAGGGCAAGAGAAGGAGAGGAAGGCCAAGGAAAAAAAGGAAGGAAGCAATTATGGAAGATATCAAAGAAAAGAAAATAGAAAACTGGAAAGAAAAGGTGAAAAATCGACAGAAGTGGGAAGTACAAACAAAACCATACCCTAGGCGATAGGCCTGAATTGCCTGGATGAAGCCCTTTATAATTATTATTATTTCTCCCTAAGTCAAGCCGAGTTAAAAAAAACGACCGTGTGCAATGGTGCAGATATACACCAGATCGTTTTGAGAATGAGGCGTCCCATCTATTGTACAATATCATTTCGGGTGATGAAATGGGTATACTGCTTTCATTCCGATGAAACGGAGCAACTGGGAATTTGCATCTTCCGAAAATCAGGCAGCTCCAACAAAGATTCTTCGTGCAAAAAGACAGGGAAAAATGGCTACCACAAAGATCGCCGTACTGTTAATGCTGATTGGTGCACTACAATCATTTGTATCAAGTTTTCAGAAATATTCGCGAAGAGCGATCAAAAGATACACGCATTTACCTTTTGATAATGGCCACTTTACACTGTTCCGCGGACGATTGAGTATTTGAATGTTCAAAACATTGAAATAATGGGTCAGTCACCATATAATCCAAACCTGCACCTAATGATTTATTTTCGTTTCCACATGTGAAGGATAAGTTACAGGGTTTATGTTCTACATCGGCTGAAGGAATGAGGGATACGTTTAAAAATCGAATAGACAAGCCAAGGCTCGAAGATTAGAAAAATGTTTTGGAGATTAGTTTCCAATGATGCAAAGATTCATAAACTTGTAAAGGGCAATACTCTGAAAAATATGAATAAATGTGGTTTGTGAATATATAGTGCATTACTTTGCTAGGCTCACCGAAACAGGAACACTCCTCATATTTCTTGTCAGCTTTGGCAGTATACATTTACTGGAAGAGTTTTTTCCATAACATAGATGACCATCTTCCTGGTTGAATATTATTAAAATTGGTCGGTAATGTGATAACTTGCCTTTAATTGAGGAATTAATTTATAATTTCGTTTCTGAATTGCCACCATATTCGAAGTTTTAGCTGCAATTGATATACTAATCGACAATTTACAACAAGAGTGTTTACGAGAAAGTCATAATGCGACAAGTTCCAGTAATTGAAAAAGAAGATGCTGAATAATTCATTCAAAACCTGTTACCTCCAATTCGGTACTCTATAGTTATCTGTTAGAGAAGGTAATGGTAAATTTTACAATACAATTTCGTCTGATTTCATAATTAATGAAAGGAAATTGCGAAACTTCTTTGATATTTGTGTAATCCTCATAATACGAAAACCAGTATGATGACGAATTTTTCTTTTTTCCAGACACAGCAACAATGCCCACCCCGTGGAGATATAGCGCCTTGCAGTTGTTCGGTGAAAAAGAACGGTTTGGACATTCTGTGCGAGTTCACCGACCAGCAACATATTAGCAACGCGATGGCAGCCCTTAAGGGAAAACCGTTCGTCATATTCTATTTGAAATTGAGGCACAACAACCTGAGGAAGCTACCCGGGTTCGTGTTTCTCGGCCTCGATATTCGACATCTCACCATTCACAATAGCAGTCTGTCCGTAGTCGAGGAGGCTTCACTTAGTTCAATAGGTACTAGAGGCGTCTTAGACGTTGTTTAACTTCAAGTATGTTATCTTGTCCCTTCATACGCGCACCTATCCAAATAGGGTGGCATTGTTATTGCGAGAAGTAGTGGGGTAATTATGCTTTGAGGGAAATTTTTTAATCTTTGATATCTACTATCAAATAGACCAAAGAAACCGACAATGCAACGGAAAATCATATCCGTTTAAAAGCAAAGAGAATGAATGTAAAGCTATAACACAGTCCGGGTTGGGAATATGTATTATTCGAAAAATATCGGATTGATTTTAAAATTTACAGTATTGAAGTTGCCACGCAGGGTACGCTTTGATCCTTGCCATTTATATTTATATTTCAGTGCGCATATTCTATAATGCTCGCCTTTGACATGTAGTGTATATGCTAGATCAAAGACACTGAAGGCACTACCGCGGTACATTTCAAACAATTTGTAGAGAATGCAACCGTTAGCTCAATTCGAAATCTATTTAAAACGTTCAATTTTTATAGTACACAGTAAAAGGAAGTAATAAAAAGAGTAGCGTTTGAATGATGTGTCACAGAGTACCTAAATTATTCTGCTATGTGCAATCGTATCTATGAAATGTATTTTATCGAATGACGAATAGAAATGACATTCGTCAAATGCTTTTAAGCATCGTCCAAGGGAATATGTAAATGCTATACTACCATGTCTCGCATAACATGAAACTGAAACGTCCGCATTTATTCTAAGGTATTTTAGATAGTTTAGGACTGAAATGTTATAACTGCATTTTAGAGTATTTCGACTTGTTTCTGTTTATGATCTATGTAACGTTCTCTTTTCAACTTTTTCTCTTGCATTTTTGATGATGAACTTTCTCTCTCTTCTGCTATTATTTAACGAAAATTATGTCTGTGTTATATGTTCATTATATACTCTATTCCTTTTTTTTCCTATTATTTCCAATTTTGCCACGACGTTAGAACGAATTTTCCATTTCATATAACATATACACACACTATATGGCAACCAATCTAATCTCGCAATATATTTACGAGGTTCTCGACAAGGAAGGACAAAGTGGTTTACACGGACCTGTCAAAAGCTGTGGACACTATATGTAGATTATAAAATATTGTTGTGTAGATGTAGTGCAGTTGTCTCTTCATCTCTCCCCTAAAACTAATATATTCGTATCTAGATATGAGACCAAATTGTATGTAAATTGTATGTATTTCCCAACAAATTCTATTCGTTTGACTACTACTCCAAGTCAGGAGTTCGTCAAGGATGGAATGTTGCCCCGTTCATCATTATTACAAGCGATCTCCGGCTTGACTTAATCTGCCCATTTCTTGCGTGCGCTGGTGACCTTAAAATCCATTACATCAACAACGATATCGATGCTTTAATGTTGTAATTCAACTTTTTACGAATTAGTGAATTACGTCCGAATAATAAACTGATGCTCAATGTATATAAATATTGCCTCCTCAACCTCCTTTAGTAGAAGAATATCAATTGACATCATATTATATCGAACATTATCTGTTGGAAGTCACAACAGTACACGACCTCAGCGTCAAGTTCGATATTTCTATGAGTTTTGGGACACACTTAGCAACTGTGCTTGCCGGCACGTAGATCTCTGGGCTTTGTATGCAGTTTAGACAAAGTTTTTACCATTATAGCACTGATAAAGCAGCTTTATTACGTGTTTGTGCTGAGCAAACTTGGGTTACTGCTCCGTTACATGGTATCCCATATATATGAATCGGAGACTGTGGCTTAACCGTGTCCACAGACGTTCCTAAAGTTTCTATCATTCAAGATAAATGGTATATACACCGTTGAACGTACACCCTACAAGAAATTATTAGAGCATCATAGAATGTCTTCACTGTTGCAACAGCGTGACATGCAACTTGAAATCGGACTAATCCACAAGTGTGTCGACTATCCCTCTTGGCTGTTACAAATATTGTTTAACGTTCCCCGGTTGCCTCCGATATGCAGCAACTTTTTCTGGGCTTTAGACGTGAACGAACACACTGCTACGGATCCATTAACCATGCCTGTCCAAGCACCAATATAACCAGTGAAGATGTGTATTCCCTTTTTCGTTTTCTTTTCTTTTTGTGTTTAGTGTAAATTGAATTGCCTAGATTATTGATTAGATTGTTTTATTATTATTCAGCTAAACTGGTATTTATCTTTTTGCTTCTGTAACACCGTTGGACTAAGTATCAATTATTACTTATATTTAATTTCTTAACTAACACTACATCACATCGGTAAACTCCTCATCCCACAATTGTTAATAAAATCGGTGACAGCTAGGGAAAACACGTGTCACCGACTTTATTATGAAACAATTATGTGGTGAGGTGTTTACCGATGTGATTTAGTCTTAGTAAAGACACCACAGTCCTTGCAATCGCATTCATTTCATTTCTTGACTACATTACATGCACGAGTTCTTGAATTCGTAGACAAAAGTGGATGAACTAGAGTGCCTCCTTTGTGTTGTTCTGCATTTCTTTGTTATCGAAGAATTTTAATCTCAAATATAAATAATTGTTTAAGATTACAATGGATCTAAAAATTGCAGTGATTGAAGAACATGCGAAGATCCTTTATAATTATAAGGACGATGTACATATTACAGGATGTATGTAAAATGTGTATTTGCAGTAGGGAAAACTGTAAACGAAACCATGGCGATGCACTTGATTATATAATCAGGCTGTAAACTAGTCGGTTCGAAAACTATTCCGAAAGCTGTATATTCTAGCTAAAGATGTATTGGTAATGATAAAATACAAATTGTTTACAAGTTTAAGAGCCCAGGCAGCTCTAATCTTATGTCAATAATAAGTGAAGAACTAGCTGGTTTGCAGGCTTGAAATTTTGAATACCACCTATTCGATACGGTAGTTAAGACTTGTCAAAGAACATTTTTGTAAATTCCTTTGTTATCGTTGCTTTCTTGAAATCCAAAAATGACGGTAAGCCCATGGTCATTTTTATATTCCTTAATTGAGGTTAAATTCAACAACAAACAAGGAATTTACAAATTGTAGCAATCGTAACGAATACACGGTATGCAAAATTTCGAGCCCGCAAACTTACCGGTTCTTCACTTATTATTGGCGAAGCTGTAGAAGCTCTTAATATTGTAAAAGACTAGTATTTTATCGTTACACACGCTACTTTTAAAGGTCAGATATACAGTTTTCAAAATAATTTTAGAACCAATAAAACAAAATTTAAGTTTAACCGATCTTGAAAGAAAGTACTTTACAACCTTGATGGAGGAAACTTCAATAGCGTGACCGTAACTCAAATAATCCGCTATAAAATACTATGCACAGAATGCGATGAATCGGTAGAATTATCAGACTGCTTTCCTAAATTATAAATATCCACCTAATTCAAAATGGGTTGATTGCTCATTCTACTTGAGAGGAACATCGCAGAACTAAACGATAGCTTTAAACGACTTCTAAACCGTGCAAATGAATCTCCGCGATTTGTCAACTTAATTGGATAATACACACAACCAATAAGTGTTGGTATGAGGCAACAAAGGTGAAACAAGCGCAAGTAGAACGTACGCCAATGTAATAGCAGACTAAAGGTAATCTTTAAATTAATCCAAAATTATTTTCATGAATTAAATCAGTCTGTAAATCTAATTGGATAATATCTGTACGTGACAAGTAAATACCAGTATGAAACAGTAAATGTGTAACGCAACAGTACGATATACGCGCTTGATGACACACAATCCAGAGGCGACGAAAATGAATATTCATGCTCGTAGATTTACTTTCGTTGTTGAACTTTTAAGTCAATTTAAAGTTATGGCTTTACTAATTTGTGAGTGAAAGAAGAGAGCCGTTTGCACGGACTATTAAATGTTTCTCAAGATTTTCAGTGACAAAATTCACCTTTTGAAACTTAATTTATGCATGAAGCACTTAGATCATAATGTTGTCAGAATCTCTACTTCAGAAATCATCAACTTCTTGCTTAAGTTGGTTTCCGATATTGATTGTAAATATTTTGAAGCTTACTAAAATGATAGAGTTGATTATTTAATTACTTCAACTAGTTATCCTTTTGATTCTAAACAAAGCGGGGTAACGAAGCTTCATTTGTAACGCTTTATGTCTTTTGCACTTTTTTGCTCTGGATGAGATAAGCTAATTGTGGAAATATACATTATGAGGTATTTACATCGGTGTGGTAAAGTTAAGGGGTATTTTATATTAAATCTAATGTAAGTCACTAAATCTGCCACGGAAAAAGTGTAGAACATCTTAAACACAGAATTATTTTATCAGACTATTCTGCGAAAATAAATTTTGATCTGCTTTTAGATCATGGAAGATTCAAAATATTTCCCATCGGTCAACGATACCGAAAACATTATTTACGACCAAAGCAAAATACCCTTTGTAGTCAAAACCTTATAATAGGAGCATCCTGATGCTTTTCCCCCGTTTGTATCCTTTTATAATAAATGGGCGAAGTTTTTCAGCCGACTCCTGGAACAGCCTCCGCGAAACGTATGAAATCCTTGAATCTTGTTCCTCTTTTCCTTAACCTCGCGCGCTAACACAAAGGCCGAACGTCTTTGATTACGGCGAATGAAAGGGATGCACCGAAAATTGCCGTCTTCATTTAAGTCCATTCAGGTACCAATACGCAGAAAGAACATTTCCAACTGCACGGCATCCAGTTGCAAAGTTGTTATGCCAGTATACGAAGAACGTGCAACGCGACTCTTTATCCAACGCAATAGGGTCGCATTCTAACTACGTTGCAGTTACGTCGTACTAGTTGGCGAAGAGCCTTACAGTGTTACTCAATCATCTCCTTTTCTTTCTTTTACATTGACACGTCTTTTCCGAAATATCCTAGCACAAAATTGATTCACCTAACGTAATACATTTTTAGTACATATGTATATCTAAAAGTCTACTTTGTCCATGTATTCCAATAATATGGAGATTTTTGTCAAAACATTTTTTCCTTTGCTTTGTTCGTAGTACTTTTACAATTTCCGCAAAACGCTAAAAAGTTTCCATTTTCCAAGCGTGAACTAAACGTAGTTTTGGTAAACTCATTTTCCACTTTTACTTTTTTTTTCCTAAAATTTGTAATATTGAACCCTTCCACTTTTACTACTTTAGAGCACGTCTATATTTTGATGGTCATGCGTGCAATCAATATGTCTAAATACACCTCTTTGGCTTTGCCACCGAAATGCTTTGATGTCGATTTAGATGACACCATTAAAAATTAATTATACCAAACGAAATCTGCGTCAATAACCGAAAGGGTAAGTAATTAATAATGGAAGCGATAAAACCCCACGTAACGTCAAGCAAATACGAACGCTAGCCCTACCCAGTCGACATCTCACGATATAAATTAAATACACTCTCGCTTAAAATTGACTTTTTCCTCCTCCATTAAAGACAACTTGTTGAACCTTTTGTTAACTTAAATGACAATTTAACTGGTGGATTTTGTTACTTCGCCATTATCGAAGTTTATTTTTGAGGGAATTGTTTTCTTGACTCGCTTTCGATGAGCGCTGAATAAAACCTAAATAAATTGATAAAATCTTTATGTTAATAATTTTACTGATAAGCGGAAGCAAATTTGCACTTATCAGTATTTCAATACGAACATAATGAATATTGAAGGGATATCGAGCTCACTAATCCCGGATATTTGCTGATATTGTTTGTTTGGTATTTAGGTAGCATTCAATTCTTTCCCCGAGGTACTTCAATTACTTCGCCAATTATTTATTAGGGGTTTCTTACTTTCAGTAAGAGTACTGAGTACTTTATGAAAGTTGCTGTTTTATTCGGTACAAACCGTTAACTTAATGGTCATATAAAGCAGTTTAAGCATTATGGAATAAGTGTTAGGAAGTTTAATAAACACAGTTTGCAATTATATTATAAACCTAGAGTGATCAGTAAAATAGGAAACAATACTTACAATACTGCCAACACATTACAATTCTACCATTGTATTAACAATGCCATTTGTTTCTCGACAGTTACATATTCTGGACCCCTACTCAATAATTCAGCAAACAATATCTTTTTTACATCAATTGCGTTGGGCTCACGGTATATATTAATCCCGGAAATATACTCCCCTTTCGCTCGAGCACTAGTAATATTCTGATCACGTACACGAACATCGCATGCACTTTTATTGCGAAATTGCTGTACGGATGTATTAGGTATAGTTACATAGAATACGGGACCGAAATGTCCCACACGAAGAGAAAGCGTCGTCTCATGTAAATTTCATGTTACCGCCTTATTTTTCCCTATTACAGGAAAAATGCTGACCCAACTGGACGTTTCTCAGAATAGCCTGACTTCGGTACCGTCTACGGCATACAAAAATCTCCATCAGCTGCTCATACTGAATATGAATCATAACAAGATCAACAGTTTACATTCCAGGGCGTTCGAGGGACTAGACACTCTCGAAATCCTCACCCTCTATGAGAATAAAATCACCTTGGTCGACCAGGAAGCCTTTATTGGTTTAGAGAAGTAAGTAGCTAAAATATCCTGAAATATTTTTGTGAATAGTGAAGTAGATATAGATTTGCTTTTTATTAACTCAACATATACTTCAAGTAAACTATGTGCGACTACAAATTTTAACTGCGTCTTGTTTAGAAAGTGTCGTTCGAAAGTAATTTTACATATTTCAACTGGCAGCGGCAACTTTACCCGAGTTCGAAGTTCTAACGTATCCTTAGGAACATATCACATACCCCGGACAGCGTGCGATACTGAAAACGTTGGAAACATACAAAAAAGCTGCTGCCTGGCTTTTCGTCGCTAAAAGTATGCAAATACACGTTTTTTAAGCTAATCTAAGGGCTTAATGAATTCGTACTGAAATATGAAATAAGATGGATTGAAAATGTAATACGCCTATGGAATTAAAATATGTACATAGATTAGCTGAAATTTTGCGTTAGATGGAACCGAAGCGATATTTCAAACAAATACAACATGTTTATTAAACTTTATAAATCACAATATGGGTTTTATATTTTGCGAAAACAGATAATCAATTTAAATTCATGTACATCGATGACATTCCTACGCCAACTCCAACGTTTGACAATCATCAAATTACCAGTGAATCCTCTTCATGCAAATCTTCATTGCTAAGCTATTCTGTAATTGGAGATGAAGTAGTTCGTGTTGGGATTGTACTAGATGATGCATCGAATTACCCATAAGTATAGCCAAGCATCAATTTGTTCTAAAAGGCTTTTCATCCAACGATTTCTTCATTTTCTTTTTCAATGTAAATTCCACAGTTGGCGTTTTCGTCATAAATGGTTCCAAGGTCCCAAGCTCTTTTGAGTTTTGTATGGGAACTCTGTTCATTAACCATTCCGCCTTGCAAATAGAGTTTAGTTTTAAGCAATATCAAGTTCCATTGACGGAGAACAGTGTGCTTTGGATCCAAACAAATATCCTCATGTTTATCGCTTATCAGTAAAACCCCAAATGCTTATATCAGCTTAAGGGTTCAATCTATTACTGTTCATGTAAGCAATCAGATAATCAAGAAGTCACGACCACAGCAGAAACGATAAAATTCGCGATCGAGGCTGCTCGTTGACTATAGATAAATTTTCATTCTAAATGATCTGTGTGCAGTAAGTATCATACTTACATCTATATATCCGTGGAAGATGAGATGGATGAGCTGATTTTCTCACTAGCGCAAAATCTACGGGAACTATGAAATACATAACTGAGATTTTACTATGTGTTATGATGTGTTATTAGCAGCGTAAACCTGAAATGCTGCTTTAGCAGTTTTCCCTTTTAGATCATCACAAACGAAAATAATAACGCGAAGTATCATAAAATATTCCACTAGCTCACAGCATTAATTACAGTCATATTAGTTTTCCTGTTCCTGCGGACAGTATAAGAGTAATTAGTTTTGCGTGCAAACTTTAATAGGTATGCAAGTTCAAGTTTGTATTTATGCAAAATTTCTCCATTAATGTAACCTTATTACTCCAGACGTGTGTGCAGTGCATATATAAAGCGTGAAATCAAATCAGTGGTGTCTGCAAAAGTTGTTTTTAGGAGAAATCTGGGAATAGGTTGCTTTTAGAAAATTTCTCCTTGTTACACCGGTGACATTGCCTGAATTCTTTTTAAATCGTGTATTCGTTGCTTTATGAATTGTAGCTTTCTCAAGGGTATAAATATATTAGGCGATGTGTTGATGAAAATGTAGATTTACATTGTCCAACACTATTTGCATAAAATATACAAGGGATATTCGGAATATTCTCAGGACTTAGTTCTAGTTCAACTGCGTAAATCTTATAGATCACGTTATCGATATCGACCAGAGGCAAGTTTTAATATACTGAGTGAAAGAAATTGTAACACCAAGAAGGGGTTGGAATTTGGTTGGAATATTCACCTATGTTATAGTAATAAGTGATCAAAGTTTGGGATGAAAATCTTTATTAGTTAAACAAAATTTAATAATTATTGTTAATAATGTGTGGAGCGGCCTCTCTGATTTATACATTTATTTACACGTCGTGGCATTGATTGAATAAGATGGTTTATTTTGCCTTGGGGTGTTCCGTCCCATGCAAGTTGTACCTCATGTCTCAAAGCCTCCCAAGTCAAAGGAGGGCGCTGCAAATTTTGCAACCCTCTACCCATTATATCCCAAACATGTTCAATGGGTGAAAGATCTGGAGATCTTGGAGGCCAGATTGGCGAATCATGCAATTGCCCCTCGCCTACCAATCCATTTGTTTGGGAAAATGGTACTAGGATAATTACAAACAGTTAAAGAATAATGTGGCGGTGCACCATCCTGTCGGAACCATAACCCGCTATCCGACTAACGATGGATTATATGGAAAGAAACAATTACGGGTATTATGTTTCGCTACAGAAATAGCAAATAGTTTTTACCCTTTAATGTATATTCAATAAAAACGCGCCCATGACTAAACTACCGACAATCACTGCCCATACTTTGACTTTTTGTCAGAATTGTATATATCCTTCCATTATCCAGTGTGACTCCAGACAGACTCGTTCAGGAAGGAGGTAGCTCCGTTACCTCTTCTGTCAAAATCATTCTCGTGAAGTTCTTGAAGCAATTTTATTTTATATGGATGCCATTCTTTTGGACATTTCAAAACGGTAGAGTTACTAGTTGAGGACTGCAATGAGACCTCACGACTGTATTTGTGAGGGTTTTCTTGAAACGTTCGTACAACATCCAATTGCTTTTCTTCAGAAATTTCGAGACGACCTTTTCTAAAGATAGAAATTGTGTAGAAATAGTATTGATATATGCAATTTGTACTTATTTTGCAGGTTATTGCACAGTCTTGCTGCAGAGTTATTTTGTAGGGAGTTATTGAGGTTTCACATTGAACGCGTAAATACGTATGTTATACAGAAATTTTTAGGTCTAAAACTGCTTAGTACTGTCGCGGCAACGATGCCCTATTACTTCTAATTCGTTTATTTTTCTAGTGGATACATGAAATGGGCTATAGTGCGGAAATAACATCAAATAAATCTTTTCTTTGAAGCTCTCGATGGTTTTAGACGGTTTTGTAATAATGACTATCCTACGTTACATATTTTTTATTTGTTGGTGATTGATTCCAAATTTCGTCCATGAGATTAAAGCTCTTATGTTTCAAAGTCATAAAATAAAATAAGAAAAATAGTTGCTTTTTATGTGTATCTGAAGTTTTACCATTAGTATCTCTTTTCTGTATTTTTTGTTGCACGCCTTAAGAAGGATCTCTTGAAGACATAGGATTGTGTTTGCTGACAAGAGAAGTTGTCAATCTTGCACGTTCAAAAAATTCTAAAACTCTGGATAAACGTAGACATTTATGCCAGCAGTAGAAAACTATTTCATCCTGCTAGCGAGCCTCACTTTAAGAGGGAGAAGCACATCTTCAAAGCTATGCGGAATGCTCCATTTCCAAAGCCTGCGCTGAAATATCAGACTAGACTAGAAGTAATTGGCGGAAAAGTCAAGTCTATAGCTTCCATTCTTAGGTTTGTAAATAAAATACAACATCTTTGTAGGAAAATTAGTCACCTGCACATCCATCGAGTCCAAGTGACCAAACAGCTTCCCTTGATATGTGCAGAATAAAGTGTGACCAATTAATAGCGACGAGTGGCCGCTACGACCACCAATTCCCTTGTTGATAACAACGTTATAGTTAAACGTTAAATGTTAAACGTTAAACGTTAAGCGACATGGATGTTGCTTGATGAACCTCTTACCGCCTGTCAACTAGGAAAAAGAAAAGCCCAAAACAACGTCAATATCCAAAAAGCACGGCTACCACTGCAAAAACTGCCGATGGATACACCACCCTAATCTGACAGTAGCCAGCCATCGTCGGCGAACCACTCGTTGATGACGGTCTGATAAGTTTGGCAAAACACGTGACTGCTATTACTTGTGAAGTCAATTCGTAACGCAATAAATGAATGTATCTGCCACAATTTAGAATTCCACTATCAAAAGTTGGCAACGTATTTTTCGTGGCTGTCGGCCTCTGAATTATGATGAATCTTATACAAAAAATTAAATAAAAGTACCCGTATCACACTTTTCGGAAATAAATCTAGATACGTATTTCGGCAACAAAGTTGCCATCCTCAGTGGAAAATTGAAGAAATTTAGTATCAGTGGTGATATACAGCTAACGCCCAGGACGAACACCACCCAACGAGCACTACAAAACTCTAAAGCACTACACTATTAACATCACACATTGAACACATGCGCGTGCAGTGCTCGCTGTTTGAGGATGGCAACTTAGTTGCCGAAATACTTATCTGAATTTCTTTCCAGAAGGATATATATATATATATATTAACACAGTCTCCTTATTCTTGTTTGCAATTATCAATCTTGTTAAAGTTGTATGGTATTTTCGTTCAAGATGGATTAAACTTAAATTTTTTTATTGGTTCCAACACTATTTTGAAAATTGTATATTTCACCTTTAAAAGTAGTGTGTGTAACGATAAAATAGTAGTTTCTTACAATGCTAAGAATTTCTACAATTTTAATTTTTTTTTAATAAGTGAAGAATCAGTTAGTTTACAGGCTCGAAATTTTGCATACCGTGTATTCCTTACGATAGTTACGACTTATCGACGACCTTTTTTGTATATTGCTTGTTTGTTGTTGAATTTAACCTGACTTAAGGAATATAAAAATAACTATAGGCTTACCGTCATTTTTGGACTTCAAGAAAGCAACGATAACAAAGGAATTTTAAAAATGCTCTTGGACAAGTATTAACTACCGTATCGAATATGTGGCATTCAAAATTTCAAGCCTGCAAACCTGCTGGATGGTTCTTCACTTATTATCGACGAAAGATTAGACCTGCCTCGGCTCTTAAAATTGTAAACAATTAGTATTTTATCGTTACACATACATCTTCTAGAGCCAAAATATACAGCTTTCGAAATAGTTTTCGAACCGACCAAAAAAATTAACTTTAAGCGATCTTGAGAATAAGTACCTTACAACCTTAAGAACGTTTTCTTTTTCTCGTATATTGATTGCGCTGCTATAAAAGCTTTCTGAATTAGCAAGTGAATTACAAGCATCAAACTTCGGACATTTTCGTGCCTATGAAACTGAAAGCAACGGTGCTTGTTTATTCATCAATGTTACTGCAGAAGAAATCAACTTTAGAGCGTCACAAGTACTATTTGGTTAAGAACTAGCTCCCCCAAGTTAATTGAGGGATTTATGTGAACATACAATCTGGTAAATATAGTGGAAGATAGTTATCCCGCAAATTTCTTTTGTTTTGCTAAAAGCTAACTACAACCGACCTGTCCAGTTTCTTCTTTTCCTATTGTTTGACCACCTATCCACACAGATATTTATTTCTTTAAATATTAAATACACCAGGCTTGCAGTATTTAATGTTTTATATGAGCCAAGTAGACAAATTTCGAATTCCTTCTAACAGATTGTGGCTATTAGAACCATTCCTATCAAGATCATTACGATGGTATTGTAATTAGCGCATTCGGTTACTAGAATTATGAATTTAATTCATTACTTCTTTCATAAACTTTTATTTTTGAATTTCATGTCCAAAATAGATGAATTTCTCGATACACTAATGTTCCAAAACTAAATATGATATTTATAAGTCTTATGCCAAGACAAATGATAAAAGTTTCAAGTGAGTTTGCAGGTTCCTTCTTGTTTGCCAAGAAAAAAAAAGATAGTCAACTATAAAGTTTACAGGCATTGTTTCTATTACATTATATATTTATATATTTATATTACTGGGTGCGTGGTAAAAAATATACGTTTGAAATTAGTGATTTAGTAATTGGTACAATAATTGATCATAGAATTTTCTTCATGGAATATTTAGTTACCGCCGATAAAACATAAGTTAGAAACGGCAGATACCAGTAAATTAACTTCATGAATGTTAATGAAAAATTATTAATTCAACGTTTCCATTAATATTTATCCAAAATCTCGTTTATAATAGCATAAATTGAATGCCTAACTTATTAATTAAAATTTATTCTGACGTGTCCCATTAAATTTCTGTACATTTTTGTATACACATATAAAATATGAATAAAGTCGCTTACTGACTCACTGCAGAAATCACCAAACTCTAAATTACTTATTAAATACTCACGTACACGTTTCATAAATCGAAACTTATTTAATTATAAATATAAACGTCGGCAACACATATCGATTTTACCTTGTGTGGTCGCCCAATTTCAGCGATTGGAACACAAGGGAGCCACACGGCTACATATTTTATGTAGTGTATTGTAACGGCAGGGTCACGTAATTTACCTGTTTTCATTGTGTATGCAATTTAACGTTGATGTAGGGAGACCTCCTTGACTCAATAAGCAGGAGCTTGCCAAATTCATTCGAGCTTGACTCTACGGACAAAGATATCTAATTACGTCGTTGAGGTAAAGTTCGTTTTCGTTGATGAATTAGACAGATCAAAGGGCACGAGAAATTATCTCATTTTGACATTACCGGTATTTGGTGTATATAACTAAGTTCATTAAACAGCTGGAATTTTCCGGAATATTATAAAAACTCAAATTAAGCAACGTGTTGATTTTTGCATTTACAGTTTGGATTTTGTCAATACAAATAAAGGTTGTACGAGGGATTTTTCGAATCTTCTAGGAATCTGACTATAGTTCAATTACATAAATATTTATAGGTCAAGGTGTTAGTTAGAGACAGATCTTGACAAGCATACGTAGCCATCCAGTTCAATATGATTTAGTACATTTCAGCTACTGGACTGATAGAAATTTATTTCCGTATCGTTGATTTTGCAATCACGGAAGACGCGACTAAACCACAAAAAGTTATCATTTTCCTTTTATGTAAAAACGGGTGTGAAACTTTAAGAAATCGTTCAACATTTGTAAGGTGTATTTGTAGATTCTGGATAATCTAAAACTACAATTTATCGATTGCAGCAGACTTGTCACCGAGACTGTTGGCAGCCGCACAGAATCTAGGCAAGTCCGACATATGATGTCAATTTCAAAAGCTCTTAACACGTTGCGCCGACCAATTTTGGGAACGGATAAAAACTAGTAATGAAACATATACATCTTACTTCTACCCTAAGACCAAAAATCAGTGCAAAGAATGGTGCAAACCAGAAGAAAAGCCTCCGCTTAAAGCACGTGCGATTCCGTCCGTTGGAAAAACAATACTATATTCAAGGATTGTAGGGGGCTAATTTTTATGGATTATCTACCAAAAGGTACTACAATTAACGCAGAATATTAGTGCAGTCTTTTATCTGACCCATTGCAGCAGGCACTTTGCGACCTGAGAAGTAGGATAAGCGTCCGTTAATAAAACAGGTCAACGCAATATCCCATACAGCACGAAAGACGAATGATGTTTTAGACAAAGTGCACTGGGAATTGCTTCCACACATCTATTCTATTCACCAAATCTGAGTCCCCATCTGTTCCCAAATTTGAAAGAACTACTATGAGGTGTTCTATTTAAGACTTTAAATGAGGTAACTGACAATTGCTGGAAACACACGAATTGCAGAGAGATCAAGAAAGTTCTTTGAAAATGGTTTGAAAAAATTAATTTCACGTTGGAATAATTCTATTCAATTAAATGAGGATTATGCTGAAAAACTAGATTGTAAATTTAATCAAAATTGACAAAATAGAAAAATTATAACCGAATTCCCTCCCCTCATAACTAAATGAAAGTACGGAAGATAACTACTTGGTGGCGTCCTTGAAAAATTAACCTCGAATCTAAACAAGAAGTATCTAACACATGAAGGCCGATAAATGTATTCTGCATATTTATTGCTTGTTCAACACCTAGCAAACAAAGCCCACACAAAAGATGCAAGTTCTTCTTTGAAACAAATCATTATTATAATTATTATTTTTAATAAACCAGTTGACGAGATAAATCCAAAGCTTGAAAGAGCTAAGTTATGAACAGTGCAGTAATCGTTAGTAATAACTTAATTTTAAAACGATCATACTCAGTTTACATTTAATTTACTTCGTGATAAAATAGAGTTATATCAAGACGCTATGGTTTTATGTACTCAAAAGAAATTTGGGTAACTTTTACTATCGTGTCTTCAGAGTTAATTGTTTCAGTAAAGATCAACTTTCTATTCATGCCTCATAATCTAAGCTACTTATCCACCATAAAATGTTTTTATCATTACTCTCTCAGGCGAATGTGCTTGTATTTGACAGGATATTCAGTGACTACGCTTAGAAGAATTTGACTGTTTATTGCAACCATAAAGTCCCATAAAATTTAACGAAGTTTTATTATACGACATATTCCCTTAATTAACCTCCAGTTAACATGCAGAAAAAATTTCGCGCTGTTTTTAGTCGGTTTTTATTAAATTAGCATTCGTGCCAGTTTAATTCCAACGGAATATATGAAAAAAGGTTGTAATTTTTATTTTTCTTGTTTTATTAAAAGCACTAGCTATTCCTTTTTGAATATTAATTAAATTAATGATGATATATAAAAGCGAAATTATTTAGTAATTCTCGCTACTGGTATAATTACAAATGTCTGTGAATATTTTATTGAATTTGCTGAATGGTAAATAGGATTTCATCGGATATAGTACCAATAAATTTTATACAGCCATAATTACCCAATCCAACACATGTTTCGGTGCCGCAATTTGTTGAAATAATATATACATATATGTATTTGGTCTACTGAATTCACGTATGACAATAGTTTGCGTCTAATAGCGTGGTTTACGTTACGCCATTGAACTTATTATTCAAGAAAGCAAACATGAGAGATTGAAAAGAGAGTATGCTTGTATTTTCTTGAGTATTCTTGCGACAAAGAAACAGTATCGCTAACATAATACTACGATAACACTTCTGACGACTAAAAACTTTGTTAGAACAGTTTCGCTATAAATTCCAGCAGCAACCTGCCATCACGTGTGTATACCATCTTCCCTGGTAGCGGTTCTCTATTGCTTGTATATCCTGACCTTGCTCTTTGCTGCTGTCGACCAAATTTTCACGAAAGCGGTTAAGTGGTTGTGTAAATAATGAATGTTTGTGCTTATGTTACATCTAGGATCCCTGAAGTGTTAGTACCTTAACATAGTTATCAGCTTTGTGATTGTCCAAGAAATGTCTGATAACTAGAACAAATAATGTTCACGCACTTTGCGCAGGTTTATTTACTCAATGTGTTGTGTAGGATCACTTATGAGTTATCTTATTTGTGGATCATCAAAAACTCCAGCTCTAAGTTTTTCTGTACTTAGTCCAGACATTCTTCGTCTTATGTATACAAAACAATAATCTATGCTTTGGGCTGTAGCCTCCACCAACTGTTTCATTAAGCCTAGCTTTATATCCAGGAATCCTAGAAGTTTGGCGAATATGGAAATTGCACATTGTGTCAAATTACGTTTGTATGTAGGTAACGCGTTTGTAAATTATTGGCGTTGTACAGCCAAAATCAATTATATCATTCCGGGCACCAACCAAATGTTTTCCTTTTTGGCTGTCTGAGGTGCGAGTAACTTTGTCCATTACCATACCTAATAAAAAAGGTAAAACAATTTTGCGAATTAATTGCCCAAGAATGATGAAATATATGGTATATTTTAAAAAGGCGAAGTTGAGTACAAACTATTTGAAAACACAAAGAGATATGCCTTTGAAATTTCGGATACTGCAGGCTTACACATGCAGGATAACAAAACATTGTAACAACGCTATAAATCCAAATATACACTACTATGATCGTTTAGTTTCGAGATTGTTGACAAACTAGTTTTAAATTACTGTCTAGCATATATTTTGTGAAAGTATCACAGAATTAATGTGCGTTTATTTGGTGCTTTCAATGGAGTTAAGACAGCGGGTACATTCAAAATGTTGTAGAGATGTATGTATATGTATAATGGTGCTGAATGAAATACACACACACACAACTCTCTACGGAGCCGTCCAAAATTCAAGAAATATTGAAAATAAAGAATATCTTGTTCGTTGTTCCAATACTCGTTGCTATGTCAATATCACATCGGTTAACTCCTCGCGACACAAATTATTCTATTAAATCTGGTGACACGTATCGAATGGTAAGATACGGTTCTTGCTTAAGGTGCTTGCTTTGTTTCAAACGGAACACGTGTTACCAGATTGAATTAAATAATTTGTTTGGTAAAGAATTTATCGATGGTATAGTGTTAATACACTAGAGTCATTGCAATCACTACCAATAATTGTTGTGTTTTGTACAACGAATTTGTTTCAACTAGTTAAACTTCTTTCACCATCCAAACGAACATATTATTCAAATATCTGGGCCATCTGCGTTAAGCCGTTCATTTAAAAAGATCAAAATTATGGGTTTGCAGTGCATGAATTGTGCATCACCATAATGCTTCGGTGCATGCATTATTACTTGCTAGCCAGTTTTTGGCTAAACTTTTGACAAATACGATTTGTCGAGTACTGTATTCACAAATCACAGCCAGGCGTGACTTTTGTCTTTTTTAAAGGTTCAAATTATCGGATACCAATAAAAAATAGATAAAGATATTAACGGCTATATCAAAAACATATTTTAGGAAAACACAGATTAGGTTTGTTCACCCTCAAACCGAGATGACGAAGATGTCCCTTTTCGATTTTTTTCCCGCCTTGTAAGTAGAAACGTATGGCTCCAAGTTATAGAGGAGATGTTCAGTTTACTTGAACAGAATTTAAGGAATTGCGGTTCGTTCGGTAAGAGACGGTTTGAAGATATTTGCCTCGTTGCTGGCGAAACACGTGTTACCAGATTTAATTAAGTAATTGTGTGGTGAAGGGTTTACCAATGTTATATATAGTCAGCAAATACACCACATCTCTTGCAATCACTATCAGTTCTTGTTTCAAAAACGAATTTTGTGATTGTTGACAGAAGAGAGAAATATGCACTTAACTGTATCATTAGTATGATGGAGGTGTGCTATTGGCCTTGGACATACATGAGATAAAAGAACAACGTCATTTTGAGTTAACGTTTGTCAACCATTTTGCTCAACAGATACCATAGCCTGAGATGCTCTATGAAATTGGAACTAAACACACATACATGTAATTTATGGAAGCTAGGCCGGTTTCCCAAGGTGATAAGGAATTTAGTTGCTACATAGGACGATATAAAGGATGGTTCGTCGACTTTCGGAACGCACAATTTGGAATGTGTCTTAGAAATTTGAGTAAACCGGCGTTGTGAGCATAGTGAAGCCACCTTTGGAGAAGAATGGGACTCCCATTCGTGAAAGTATGGCTGAAAAACCAGGCACTTCGATTCGGCGTCGATCCCAACAGCTGAGATTCTCCTACTCCCCAACATAACAAATCCTGGCCAAGGATTTGCATCCTTACAAAATGCAATTGCTAGCAGAGTTTAAGCCAAGGGACCATCAACAGCGTCGCGTATTTGCAGAATAGCTGCTTGAACAAGATGATGGTTTTCTAAACAAAATTATCTTTTCTGACGAAGCCCATTTTCACCTGAATGGTTTCGTCAACAGACAAAATTGTCGCATTTGGGGAACTCGAAACCCAAGAACGATTATCGAAAAGGAAATGTATCCCCAAAAAGTGACTGCTTGTTGTGGAATTTGGTATGGGGGCTGCATTGGTCCGTATTTCTTCGAAGATGGTCCTGAGAACGCGATTACAATTACTACTGTTCGCTTTCAGAACATGTTAACCGAGTTTTTATGGGAGCAGTTGGAAAATTTGGACACTGATGACTTATAGTTCCAACAAGACAGTGCTGCTAGCTATACAGCCAGTGAAGCAATCGTCTTCCTATAAACTCGTTTTCCAGGGTACGTAATCCCAAAAAACAGGTGTATCAATTTGCCCTCCTCGTTTGTTTGATTTAACAAACTTTTTCCTTTGGAGTTTTCCTGAAGAGCAGAGTCTACAGAAATGAGCCTTGAACGATTGGGGGCCTTAAGGAAGAGATACGTCACAAAACTAACAGCATATACCATGAGTTGTGCTACAATATTATTCGAAATTATGACAAACGCGTTACAGCATGCCATATGGGCCGTGGCGGTCATCTGCAGGATATAGTATTTCATACATAATTGTAATTAATTAAAATACATTAGATTATAAAAAGCAATATATTAATATTCAACATTTTCGGTGTTTTTTAATCTAAAATGTGGAAACTCTTAACGAATCAGTCGTTACATACATAACCTCACCGCAAAATTTAGTAAATTATTAACTGACAGAAAGTATCGTACATTTACCACAGCAACTTAAGTGAAAATTTTGACTGAAATCAAATATTTTGTAAAATCCAAGCGATAACATTCTCATATTGAATTGGTAATAAGAAAAAAATGAATATTTTCAAAATATTAAAGGTCGTAATAATCACACTAATGGACATCTTTCCAATAGTACCTTTACTTTCTCATCTTTTACAGGAAGCTAAAGCGATTAAACCTCGGAGGGAACGGCCTCACATCGATACCCCAGAAAGCCCTATCCATCCTGGACATGCTCAAGAAATTAGAGATGCAAGAGAATAAAATATCGGAAATTCGCGAAGGAGATTTCGAAGGTGAGTGCGTGCGTCAGAGCAAATAAAGCGTTTCGAACGAGCTGAAAATTACGCGTACGCAATCATTTCGATTTATTCCATGATCTACACCTGACCGATATTTTCTCCTTTTTCAACATAGGTATGAAGAACTTGGACTCCCTCGGTCTGGCCCACAACAAACTCAAAGTAGTTCCGGCGCGCGTATTTTCCCACTTAACCCTGTTAAACTCACTCGAACTGGACGGCAACAACATCAATCAAATCGATCCGGAGGCGTTCTACGGCTTAGAAGGTAGGTAATCGAATAATGTCAAATTTGTTACTACGTATTTCTTTGTTATCCTTCGCGCCGAAGTTTTTATTTTTTTCGACGTCCCGGCAGCGTGTTTAACGTGCTTACCCTTGTCGTTACCGTCTTTTCTAATTTCGTGAGATGTATAAAAATATTTTAAAGACTACTAAGTCCTATTACTAGAATTTTTTGAGTGGAAAGAATAGTTGTTAGGCGTTTTGATTTAGGTATATAAAAAGAAAATACACGGTCATATATTAATTTCATGAACCTCTAGTCGTTTAAAGACGATATCCAAATTTCGCGTGGCGCCTCCACCATATTTACTGTTTGTATTTTCTCCCTACAGTAAATCCAATCGATCGTCTAACGAATAAATATTAAACGTACATAAATTTTATTTTTCTAAGGTTGGAGGAAATTATATTGAGAAGTAAAGTGGATTGTGGGTGTAGTTAAATGCAACTTTTCCTTGCTTATTGCGGAAAGATTTATTTGGAATTGTTCAGTGGATTTTATTTGTTATCTATTCTAAATCTGTTTCAAGATCCAGTGTTAGAAGCTTCTTAAAATTCCTCGTAACAGTTCGAAAGGGACCCTTATAATGGTCTTGCGAGAACAGTTCTAGTTTCTAGGGACTCGTTTCCTTTATCCACCGTTTTCTCTCCCTCTTTCTTATAGGATATATTCTTTGGCCAATAACAAAATTTGAAAAGCTTTTTGTCTAAACAGTGATAAGAATTGAGAACTTGAAATGTTGAATGCCATCGCCAACGTCCTACGGTGTTGGCATTGTAAAAGTGAACATTATCTGCTTTACTTGGAAATATGACATTAGCCACAAACCCTATGGTTAAACCGGACTGGCGCTGCCACTCCACCGAATTCTAATATCGCGCTGTACACGTAAGTGATGACAAATGGTGGACAGCGTGAGTCTGGTTTATAGTACTTAATGATAACTTATCATGCAATCATTTATTGAACCTTAGTTATCACCATCCAACTATACTGGCGCTTGAATAAACATAGAAATGACTTATTCCAAGAAGTGTGTTCTTGCGCTGGCAGAAAGAACTTGTTAGATTAACATTTTCTTATCTTCTACGGATATTTTACGATGTAAATAGTGTAAAATCTAATGTACGTGCACGAATTCTCTCCATATTTTAACGAAAATTCATTTGAAGCGAGCACGAAAAGAGCAGATTCAACAGTAGTACATCCACTTTAATATCTCAAACGTGACGTCTTTATGCAATATTAATCTGTTTATGCATCTGCAACAAGGTCCCAGCTTTGCGGCGGTGCATTCTATGCAAAGTAGGCCACTTTGTATGCAAAGTGCAGTCCGTCGGGGGCGTCTGGCCGTAGAATGAACCCTTAAAAATTTATGACGTTCTATGACGTTGCGACCAATATTTAACAACGCAGACACGATTTCGTCAAAAACGCCCGACGTAGTTTTCAAGTCGGCTTACAACCATTCACGTAGGTTCCGGTCCTGTATGTAGAATCTCTCTTCGCTCACGTTAGTTTAAGAATCAATACATATTTAGATGACGTCAAGATTTGTATGCATAAGGTTACAGTATACGTAAAACATCGCTTTATAACGATCTGTACGTACTAAGGGAACGTTTTTAATCCTTTTAAAGCGCGAGAAGGTTGAGGCAGTAGCGGTTGCGATAAGTTTTCTGCATGGACTAACAAGGGAAAATCACGAGGCAGCAAATTCCAAAATAATTGACAGTTCCCGGACAAATAACTCTCGTCTAACTACATTGTGAACAATTTTACTTCTTTGTCAAATTTAACTTCAAAAGGCGAAGATACTCCTAAAAGTTTACCTTACTTTCATTCTTATGTTATGGAATTAACTTCGAAATGGTTACAGTAACTGTAATTACGGAGGTAATTCATTAGATATTCCTACGGTTGAGGTAGGTAGGATGTAATGGTTTTACAACGTCCAACAATGGACAGAAGTAGGGTCTGTGGACCTGATTCAAACCCTAGCAGATAGAGAAGGAAAGACAAAAAAGATCGCAAACATTAGTGGATATACAGCAAAAGAAGAAAATTCGGGAAGGAAATAGAATTTGCGCCTTACCCTTTTTGTTAATTTTTCAACGAGATCTCTTTTAGCCTGATATCTTTTCCTGAATGTTCCTCCACCTCTCTAAGCTTTCCAAAAAAATCTAACTCTGCAAGCCGCGTAGTCTATTTTTCCAATAATCTCGTCATTCATTGCGACCTTTTTTCACCAAACTAAACTTTCATGTTCAGAAATATAAAGGAATTTATAAAGGAACAAATTTGGAAATGCGGTAAATAAATCAACAATTAATTGAATTAATTTGTCCAAGACCATTATAGATCAATATGTTACTTGAGGTGATATGTGATATTTTCTTCTCCAACTGTCGGTAGTTCTTCAATTTTGTAATAAATGAGCCACATAATATTCTCCCATTAAATCTCATTTCTTCTCCAAGTAGCGCACAAAAATTGCAGCATTTAAATACCAAGAAATTGTGTCTATCACACTTCGAACCGACGAAGTCCTTTCGAAATAGACTTGTTATTCCTTGGTTTCTGGCATGCCCTGCAAAATATAGATCTAAAAATCCAAACACTTCTTAGAACTTGTCACTGAGTTTCCTTTGTACGTTGCGTACAATGAACAATCGCCACTGACATTTTCTTCCCTCCAAAATTTGCATTCAATGCTTGAAACGCTATTTTTTTTTACAAGATATCTACGACTTTTACTAGTTCTTTTTCTCTACAGTGATCAAAGAGACGACGAATATGTAAAACTTTGTTTTCATCCAAATGGCTGATGGACTATAACCAAATCTTTTTAACCAATACTTGGCAGTTATCTTCTTATCAATCTTTGACTATATGCAATTGTTGAAAACCGCCATTATAAACCCGTTAACGTTTGTGCTTTTTCTATAGACGTGAACAGCCGATGTATTGCTATTGTTCTTAATAACTAAATTATCTAAAAATGGTAGGCCACTATTCCTCCTTCTACCCTAAACTTAATTGTGTCGAGTTTTAATGTAACTGTTCTAAAAACAAATTTATCGAACATTTCTTGGTGATAAAAACGGCAAAAGCAACGTCTACGGACCTAATCCACACTCCCGGAAAATATTGACTCTTCCTCTTCATTATTTTCAAATTATTCATAAATAAGTTGGCCATGAAAGGAAACAAGGAATTTCCCATTGCTGCGCCTTCCTGTTAAATATAAGCTCTGCTATTAATTTGAAAATAATTCTGTTTCATACAAAGGAAAGTTAGCATTCTATATTTAGATATTCTTACGTCGCCGAAATTATTTCTGTTAAGAAATTCCACTACAAAATCGGGAAGCCAGAGGAAACGGCGGTTAATGGGTCAATGGCGGTTAACGAAGATTCTGTAATAATATTCAGTGAATAGAGCTTTAATTGGTCTATGAAATTCTACTACCCTTCAAAACAGTTGTGGTTCGCTATTTGTAGAAGAAGGATTAATTTCAATCTTTTGTTGCGTTTTATTATAAGAGAGACCACCGGGAAAGACGAATATAAATTTTCTGTTGCATGCTTTATTTTAAAATCTGCATGATTGTTAAAAATGTTTATTTTTCTGTGCAACGTTTGATAAATTTAAACTTGATTTAAAGTTCTATTAAATGGCTTCTTATAGTCACTGTAACGCCGTGTATACGTTGGGGTAATATCATTCACTTTCACCGACAACTGGTATCTATGAATTATATTTTCGAAAGAAAATTGTTTGCCCTACGAGTCAACACAGAATGTTCCAAATGCAGAACCCTCATCACATCTCGGCCAGGGTCTCCCCAAGACATCACAACGATGTCCCTTTCCAAAATATATCATCAATTCCCGGACCCATCACAGTTGAAACCAACCGAAAATGTCGCAAAAGGCAACATTCTCAAATTTTGACAGTCACGCCCATGACGCGAGCTCTGGAAGGAAAGAAAGTGAGGAAAGATGAAAAGAAATGAAAGAGTCAAATCAACAAAAAAGAAACGCAGGACTCGAAAAAATTGAAGCCAATGTTTCGAGGATTCATTCGACGGTGATTTTGAAAATTTATGTGACTATGATCCATATGACGAGCTTGAAGGTGGTAAAGACAAGTGTTTAATATCTGAGGAGTTTGGAAAGCATGAACAAATGCGGTATAGGTGCACATTATGTTGGTTGTGGGCCCACTCTCACAATCAGTGTTCTGGATGCGATGAAACTCAAATTATATTTGTGATTATTGTATAGGAAAAATGTGGACCAGCTAATTAAACTTACTTGTGTATTTTATATTTTCAATTACATATTTTAACTAATGTATCAGTAATAGCAGTTACAGGCCACTCTGATGGGTTTGAAATTGGGAAATATGCTCATAATGACTTCGAACATCTAATGACCGCAATTGCCCCGCAGACGAGGGAAACTCCGTGCAGAATAGTATTTGCATTTCGTATTTTTTTGCTTAAACATATTTAATAATTTTTCATCAAACTACGCCTGAAAAAGTTAAGGTGCTGTCTTATGATAATCCAGTATTTTCATTAGGAAGGCTTATTATGAACAAATGTTCTTAATTGACCGGCGTTTCCCCCAGCTTTCCTAATCCAAACTATCACTAATGGGTACGCTGGAGAAGAGTGAACAAACAAAATTAGAACTTCACCCTTAATATATAATAATATATCGTTCATTTTTTTACGAATTCTACTGAATTTTCGACCGTTCAGCTCTCAAATTTATTGGGGAACGTTTTAAATGTATTTATTAACCACCTGGACAACTTGTGCGTTGGAGAGTCGATGAACGATACTATTGGTTTCATTGCTTTATCCGGTTTGTGTATTATAGACTGACAGTACATTCTCGATGTAATTGGGTTCGAAACGGCCAATCGAAATTTTAAATTATTGGCTTTATCCCTATCCTTTATGTGTCTAATCGCCGATGGTAACGGATTTTTGTTAACCCTTTGGTATGGTCCAGCCGAAAGCATACTATTTACCCTATTAAAATAATCCGATTTGTCTCTAATGACTATTTTATTTCCTTTGTCCTCTTTCAGGTAAAAGCCCTTTAATAACGTGCACTTCACTTTTCATTCTAAATTTCTCAGGATCCTAATTTTACGCGCGTTCCTAACGAATCCTTTCGTATATAAATGTCAGTATTTTATACCGGTTTCCGCGATCAATTCTTCTATTGGTATTTGTCCACCGCTAACGTTATGTTTTAAGCCCTTATTCAAGCGGGCAATGTGGGCGTTATTAAAATTCTCACACCACTGATTATTTCTTTTTCAAAACATGTTCAAAACAGCAGTGAAAACCCTATTCTATTCATTACGACCTGAAAATCTTCATACCATTACCATTCGTTCCCCAAAAATTTGTTAATTGATTGGTTCTTCTTAATTCGTGAAGATAGGTGTCATCAATTGTTGGTTAGCGAAATATCCCTTTCTCTACTAAATTTTGATATTTGTACAATCTACACCAATTTTGAGCATTATTTTCTAAAACGAGCACTGCCAGGTTTACGAGGATTTATTTTCCGATTCTGCATAACCTTTTACTTCAGGTAATTGAAGACAAAATTCGCACTGCGTGTTGTAACATTTTGCAGTTACTAATATCTTTTCCACTTTGTTACATATTCCACATCTTCGCTTTGGTCCTGTTTATCATCGCCGTCATACTTTTCATTGTTAGCACTGTTTTTTTACAAAGATTGTTTGGCGTCTTTGTACATAACAAAAAAATTCCGATCTTTGTACATGTACAAACAGGCCCGTACAAAAAAGTACAGTGATAGTTAGCATTTTCTTGAACAAACACAACCCACTCCTACAATATACTTACTTAATCCATTAATCGTCTATCTTTCGGTCTCGGCTAATTGGGAGTTGAGTTATTTGGTTACGTACATATTTCTCTCCAATTTTTCCTATTCTACGCCAATCCTAGTATATCTTCCCACTTCACCCCTTCCTGTTGCTGTCTTTCTTACTTTCCCGTTCAATGGTTTTCTTGGTCTTCCTCTTCGTCGGTTTCCATTATCTCTTGCGTCGTACACTTTCTTCACTAACCTGTCTTGTCCCATTCTTTGTATAAATCTCAGCCATCCCTAGTTGTGCCTGTTGTATCGCCTTTTCTGCAGGTATTACACGTAGTTGTCCTTAAAAGTCTACTCTTCTTATCTTATCTCTTTTTGTTTTCCTTTGTATATTCCGCAGAAATCTCATCTCTGCAATATAGTTACCAATTTATTTACGAAACTGAGAAAAAATAATTTCAACATCTTACAACTTTAATATGAGAAAGCTCAAAATGAAAAACAATTTGGACACACCACTTGAACTGGGAATACGACACCGTGTTACTCCACGCCTTCATTTTAACGAATTCGATCAACTTCCCGTTGCACCACACATCGGTGGACTATATGTACTATGCATGCAAATTGTATGGGAGGAATATATCGTATTCCGTCTTGCCTTTGGTATGCCCAAAATTGTATCGTGAGGAAGCTTTCGAACACTCAGATTTGAAGGACTAGATCTTCTTTCAATAGTGTCCCCCAAACCTATATGTGTCTTTAGAATGTTATGTGATGAACCTATATACATTTACATTTGATTTATCATTAAACGTAGATGTTTATATCTCCTCAAATTACAATAGATATGTGAAGATATCACCGAATATTAAGTTTAAAATTGTTGTCTGCTATCCAAACGCATAGCCTTATAATAGTAATATCTATATTGCGCCATGAAATTTAATACTCGAAACTGTAATTTCTGAAACTAAATCCAGGTAGCTCCTTTGTATAAATTTCCTAGCGAACACATCATTTCCTCCATTAATTTAAATTGCTTACCCACATAAGTACACGTTCGTGTGTCGCCCGTTCATTAATTCTAATGTATTGTAAGTGCTAAACGTTTCCCTTCGCAATCACCACTATCTTCTTAGGGGTAGATGACGCACAATCTTCTCAAGTAGATTGCTAACGAAAATAATTAAACTTTGCGTTTAGACAAGCGGCGATCGTCGCCGCTCCTATTTTACACACCTACCGGATCGTTTACAATACGGATGCTCTTTAATTGTTTTGTGTGGTTTTGTGGTCGCCTCTGTTAATTACAACCGAAGCTCAGCTTACCACCGATATAGTACGCCGGATGTATCGGTCTCAGCACGCAATCCGATGTGTTTTGCTGTAAATCGTGGTATCTAATTCGGAAATACGCAGTATCTTCTGTTTAGGTATTTGCTTTAAATTTCGATTTTGGTTTCTACTAATTGGACAGTAATTCAAATCTGCATTTTTTTAACTACGTATAGAATTACCTGCATGCTCTTCAATTTATAGCTGAAGGTTTGGTGAATGATGATCAACACAAAATAAATTACAATTGAAGCGAAATGAACATTAACATTAGCCATGGAGATCTCGAAAATAAGAAGAAATTGAAATAGTGAAACAGTAAGATTGTAAATAAAAATATGGTATTTAAAGCTACTCCCACGCGGTGTTAAAGTTAATTATGAAACGTGAGAATCCGGGTACAAAATAGCGCAATTGCTACTTAATCCGCTGTACGTTTATAAATTTCTGTCCTAAAACTCGCTCTCACACTACTATCCTATATTTGTTTTATGGACAAGGTATCATCAACTCCTGTTAGGGTATCATAAAAATGTAAGCATCCCTTGTCCATTACTACTCACGTTTTTTCTCTTTACGTTCAGAACGGACGAGCACAGAAGAGTTAAAAAGTTGGGTCGACCTTTACGCTAACGCCCGGACGAAGGGCAAAAAGTCTTCCCTTTGTAGTTGCTATCCTATGGACGGTTTGCATTAATGTTTTAACGGGAAAACGAACCGTGACGCCGCGCGGTCACATAAAAACTTCGCTCTACGCCTCGAGGGTCCTTTTAAAACTTAACTTTTTCCCTCTCTCGCTTTTTCCCAGAGAACCTGCAGTATTTGAGGCTCGGAGATAACAACATACACACGATTCCGACGGACGCGCTTAGAAGATTGCATCGCTTACGGCACCTGGATCTCAGATCGAACAACATCAGCTCCATAGCGGACGACGCGTTTACAGGCTTCGGGGATTCCATTACGTTCCTCAACCTGCAAAAGAACGAGTGAGTACATGTTTCCGTATCATCTCTAATACAAGATGCACATGCATAAAATTTCCATACGAGCTTTGATCGAAAGTTACGGTAATCTCCAACCGCTATATAGTGTAGTCGGAAATAGATCTTGCAATCTCTATGTAAGCTTTCCGCTGGGATATTGTACCTCAGAGATAAGTTTAAGAGATTTGGTAGTTTTACTTATTTACTTTTGTATCGAAATATGTTTCCTGCTTTTAAATCGGAATACTCCCTCTTAAGTGCAGAAGGAATAAATTCTTTCCAACTAATTCATAACTTACTGAGCAATTCGGAACAGATTAATATACAGATAGATTGTTTCTGGCAATCGGATGTGAAAATTTTTGAATTTGATAGATATTGAAATTAGATTCTTTAAATACAAGTAATACTAGGTAATAATAATAAAATTTTAGAGGAACAACGAAAACATCAGACATTTGTTTGTTAAATTTACTATCCAGTTTGCTTCTTTAGTTATAACCTTGTTTGCTATTACTCTTTTATCTGAAACCCTATTGCCTCTAATAGAGTCATCAACTTTAGAAATATAAGCTTTGTACTACAGGGACATAACTGAAAGGCCCAAAAAGTTATTGCGTTCAATGAACAGTTTTTAATAAACCTATTTCCTGCCAGGTGCTTTCTCGCGTACCGTGTATTCCACAAAGTTTAATACCAAAAACTGAACAAAGCGAGTCCTTAAAACTAGGACGACACGAAAGGTGATACGAAAGAAGAAACACAGAGCTCAGGAAGCAGGTTGCTGCCAAAATGTTTCAGGAACGTTCTATGCTACGCAGAAACGAATTCGGACAGCAGCGGTGTAGAGTCCAGCGGTTAAAGGTTAACTTTGACGATGAAAGGTATTGGTAAAACGCTGGTTGGTGATACGAGAGTTTATAAGGAACGCCACTGATTGGTTGGTGTAATTAAGTGTTTCTTCTCCGGCAAGAATAAGAATGGGATTGTTACTACAGCGGCACGTCAAGCTGCCTGTTAACGTACAGATTTTATTTTATTAAGATTTTGCCACTCGATAATAGTTTACTATTTTTATTTCTTCCGGAATGCCTCCCGGAGCCTTTAGCTCTCTCTTTGTTAGTTTTGGATACTTTTGTTTGGAGGAACACACTGCTGATAAGGAAGCACGTAATACGCTGTCAAAAATTATATATATGAGATATGTTATTGTGGTACTGGTGCTCTTTTATCAACTGTTGTGAGTTTCTGTCACTCTTCTCACCTCATCATCGTTTGAAACATGGTTAACCCTAATCTTCCAGTTTGACCATTACCAGTTACCACCCAAAGGTTGCAAACTTAAGAAGAAAGCTGTTAGGCATCAATTTTCTAAAATACACATCTTAATAGTTATAACCAGCATCCGATTTGTTTTGAAACACTCCACCTGTCTGTGTCCAAAAGTCCATTATTTATGTATGTAGATGCGACACAAGGATTCCAAACTGAAATACAAACACATATGTATGTACATATATACAAGTTGCGGAGTAGAGAGAACCCGAATGTTTTCATCTTATTTCGTATACCTACTGTTAAATAATATACTACGTTCCTCGTTCCAATTTATCTCCGCTGTGCGTTATTATACATGTGTTAACATCAAATCACGTTAATTTGTTAATTTGATGGATGAATGTGAGGAGTTTATCCACTTATGTTTTTATATTTTCGCTTGAACAATATATTACCTTTTCTACATTTTCTTACAAACAGCATTCTGAAGCATCTTAGCCAGTTAAGCAATGTATTAAACCACAAATTTGACGCCTATTTATTTCTACTTCAGCGGGGAGCCTCGTTTAGGAGGTTAAAAAATGTTAATTAATCGGGGAACGGCTTTTAAATTCAAATGATTTTTTTACTTGATCTGGTAAATAAATCTTTACAATAAAATATTTGCAAATTAGAAAACAGACAGTAACTATACAAAACTATACAAACAAAATAAACGAAATAAAGTAAAAAGAATGCTAGCACAAATGCACTAGAAAAATTTCAGCCGCGAATACTTGCACGCAATCTGTGCATCGGGGCTTAAATGCGCACTAATGGATTTTGTATGTGAACCCTCGTCCCAAGTTTTGTCATGGGCATCTCGGGATGCGGTAAGATTTCTGTAGTTTTTTGTTGTCCACTTTTTCGAAGTCCTACTTAAGAAGCTACGAACAACCAGCCTGTCCGAATTTTACGTACAGGCTTCGTTATGTTCATCTTTTCTTTGTAACAAAATCAAAATCTACAAGGACTTGTAAGCCTTCTACGAGCTAGAAGCCTTGACCGTGTGGCATCCAAAACATGCAAGATTTGGAATTATTCAAATTTGTTCCCATATTGCTTATATGTCTTCAATGCGGATAGAATTTTGAACAAGACAAGGATCAGGGTCAAAATCTTGTATCCTAATATGCTAAGCAGCGACGTGCAAGGCAGGAACATCATATGCTAGAACGAGGTTTATTAAGAACCAGGAGCTCTACTTTAGGAACCAGACATCGCGAATTGGTTTCTGTTAGCTCTAAATGAATAATATATTCCAACACGACTAATTCAGAGATTTCGCCCTAATCGTTCATGTACAGATGCAATAGATATACATAGTGAAATGGATAAACGAAAGGTATTCGAAATCAACAACCACGCATACTTCGGTTCTATCGACATCGAAGAAGCTCTTGATCACCTTCAGCTATAATTAAAAAATGTCATAGAGGATACAGAACGGAAAGGACGAAAATGAAAATTATATGTTATGCTGATCTCCAATAGTGAAGATGGTTCACACCATTTTGCTGTTTGAATTTTCTAGAGAGCCTGGAAGACATTTGATTTGAACATCGACCACCGAAACAAGAGTATTAGTAATAATAAAGATCCAAATTTGAACTTCAGGGAAAATCGTCGAACAAATAATGTCTTTGAACTTTTTGGGAACGCCAATAACAACTAACGGGAGAAGTCACACACCAAACGAACACAGTAACAAAGATATCAGTCTCCTTAGGTGACACCATACGACATAACAAATTTTTGCGTCAAGAATTCGAAAATAAAAATATATAAATCCCTCATCCGTCCCATAATTACATATGCGTCAGACTTTAGATGCGACATAATCAAACCCAGGCATATTCTTGGGACAACGGAGATGCACACTTTGAGAAATAATGCTCACAATAGAACGAACACATAAATAGAATGACGCAAAACCGACTAGGAAAGATAGCAAAAGGTAATAAGCCGGTGAGAAAAAGATTGTTCGAGAGACCAAAAAAGAAAGATGGAGGGTATAGTTAAAGTAAACAAGACTTTAAGCCTATTACAAAGAAGAAGAACTTTTGCTTAGCAGGATATTGTTTCTGATATTTATTTACGTATGTTCCCAAAGCTTGATATATAAAATCTGATATACTATCGAATACATTTTCAACGATGTACCACAAATGATATCATCCCATTTAAGATCTGTATGTTGAGGGTGGGGAGAAGTTAAGAGCCTAAGTTCAAGATCATGGTATATTAATCAAAATGGTTTCCCCGCGAAACAAATAACTGACCTGCATTTTTAAACAATTTTACTAGTTTCGGATGTACTCGCCTGCAAAGTTTATTTGAATATTTAATATTCCCAATGCATGTAGATACCATGAACTAACAAATATGAAAATTCAGGGTACATATTGGACACTGGATCTTTAGCATTAATAGAAATCTCTGAAGTTCAAACCTACAAGCATGAATTATTGTATGAGTATATAACAAAATACAGACACTGTGTATCTCTGTCTCCAGATGGTTCTAATCAAAAGTTCTTGGTGAAATATCAAAATAGAAAATGATACACAATTGTTATAGCAAAACGTAAACTTGGAAATTCAACTACAGATGTGGCGCCATACTTAAAACTGCCAAATTGGAAAGAAGAAAATTTTGCATCCGACATTCGGTTACCGCCGAATATGAAGGGGCAATTTTGATAAAAGCATCACAGCTAGCCTAGCTGCTGTAGTTTGAGAAGCTTAAGTCCGCGTTTTTTTTTAGGAAGAATTAAATTTTGGAAAATGAAACTTTAATTAAAAATCTTTAATCTAATAATTTGGTCACAGCTGGAACATTTTTACTCGCGATTTATTGACTGAAGGCTAATAAAATGTAGTAGAAAAAGTTCTTGGAAGAAGAACATCGCGCAAACTTACTCCGGGTAAGTCTCCTGGGCTCTTACCGCAGCGCCGCGTGGCGTCGTACCATAAGTTACTGGCGAAGACGGGCTTCAAGTGTTGTACATCCGTTGCAAATTGGCCGAAGAGGTCTTGAAACGGGAAGACAGTACCGATTAGATCCAGCTGCGAGGAGTGCGGCGTCTTTTCCAAGCTACTTCGATAGAAGAGTGGTTGGAAAGCAAAAACGATATTGTCAAACCAATTTTCGAGTCCCGTGAATGGAAGGAATATCGGAAGAAACTAGATAATAAAGTCACATAGCACACATACAGAAGTCCTTTAATTTAAGAAGTACTATGATTAGTGTAACGCGAGATTGAAGACGTTTAGTTTTTAATACTTTTTTTTTATTTTTAAACGTTAGTTAAGGAAAATAACATGTCATTTTTATGACTATTAACCAAAGCGATATTTACTTTAAAGTACAAATTCTTCTTTTAGTTCACCTAAGAGAATAGTATATAATTAAAGAAAATAAATTCATTTTGGATGTTAAATAGGATGCTAAATAGATGAATCGTTATATTGCACACAACAGACAGATTCCAGCGGTGATGAGTCACGAGTACGGCTTCGTCTTCTAAATAAAATAAGAATAAAATGTAACAAGAAAAGTACTTTGTATAATTCATTTTATAAGTAAAATTAGTGTGAGGCTTGAAAATGATAACTTTTGTATATATGTACATAGCTGTGGCAAATTGAAAAATTACGTATTTTCTGACTGCCTAATCGAGGCTTCCCCTCAAATGAGAAAGTAATAACTTTTAATCATATGTATTTCTCTTCCAGCATAAAAACTTTGCCTCCAATGGCACTCGATAATCTAAATTCATTGGAGACTCTTAGCCTACAGAACAACAAGCTGATGCATATTCCGGAGGAAATTATGGATCCGGTAGTGGATACATTAAAAATTATCGACATCATGGGTAAGTACCCAAAGGGAACCAAATACATATAACTACGATTAACTTTCTGTAGAAATAATTATCACAAGTTATTTTTGTATATAATAGGTAAATTATGTATTATAAATTACTCATTACTAAGACTAGTGATTCTTCTGCGTAATCCTCAATCACTACACAAGAGCACCCAACAACTTTACGGGCTTTCCCTGTATTATCTATTTTACATAATCCAGCCCATTCACTGAGCTTCTTATTGTTGTCAGCTTTGATAAGAGGAATTTCGTATTCCGAACACAGAGCCGTTACCAACTTCTTGTACATCGGTCCATCGCAAATCTCAGCTAAAATACCCAGCTGGACCTGTCGCTTGTCCAATGCTTTAGCCGCTTCGTGCAAACCATGTACAACACCATCGTGTATCAAAGTGTTTTTCAATACTCCTTGTAGCGCCTAATTAACGTCGGCTCCATATAATGCCTCGTCAAATTCTTGGTCCGTCATCTTCAACTGAAACAAATAAGAAAATATATATGCAGCATTTATATATTCACATCGGAAACCCATCCCCACTTCTGCTTGACATTTAGAACTAGAACTATCAAATGTTAAATTTAGGTTGGGTGCTTGTCTTCTTTATGGTTAGAGCAAGCTGTCTTCTAGTTTTTTCTATGTATTTTTCCCTGATTTGGACATTACGGACTGCAGATCCACATTTCTCTCTTTCTGTTATTACCTTGCGTTTCCCTTGAGGTTGCAAGCACCTCTAATCATTGAAAATCTGTGGAGAACTGAGGCAAATCTCGCTGCGTATTCTAGTTGCTCTAGTTGCACTACATTATTCTTTTTTGACTTGTCATCCACATCGTTGATTAACTCAGAATTGACTGTGGTAATTCCTATAATATTGAAGCGCAAACAATGATCTTCCTTCAAACACATGGTCCTAAATGTAGCTTGAAAATTGGTGATGCAAAATGAACCGACGACAACCAATTACAAGGCGAACGAAATTCTGACCTTAAATCACAAAGTACGCCAAGTTCTGACGATCAAACACCATAGAACAACCGTGCGTTTCGCGGTCTATTTATTTCAACATTTTTATGAAACTGCGCCGCACCCCACAAAAGCATTCAGTCCCGTAAATAATAAGTACTGTCGTCGCTTTTATTGGGCCAAATTGCTTTTAGAGAAATACCAATACTTCTGCAGGGCTTTTCGTAACAGTGGCTTTCTTTTTGTGCTTAATATAGGTTTGGTACCTACAGCAACTAGTTTCTTTGGGATTTCGAAGACCTACTTTCTCGCTCTCGCCTCCAAATTGCCCGGATTGATTTTATCACGTCAGATATATTGTATCTGGTAATTTTGAAAAGCTTGTGTGGCATCATTGTGATGTGTTTTTTCGATCTTGGCCATTTAATACTGTATTTCATTCAAATTTATTCGTTTCGTATTTGTTTGTATTGTTTTTAAGACCATTTTTGATCATGGAATGTTAACCACTATTTGCGCCGTATATGTACATCATAACTAGTGAAAGCCGGGTTTCATCTACAAGCACCTTGGTATTCATTCTTAGATGTATGCTTCTCCATAGTCGGTTGCATTTGGAAATAATTCAGAAATAGCTGAAAAAGCACAACTCCTATGCAAGATGCGTCTTCTGAAAGTATTTTTTTCTTTCTTTATTTTGCATATTTACCAACCTTGCAGTTTGATTAATTTTTTATCTATCAAGTGTTACAGGAAGCACAATGTATCGAAAAGTTCAAAATAATCTTGTTCTGAACTTTTGGTATGACCCATTAATGTTGGCCTTTTCTCCACCTGAATCAGATTTTCATCTTTGTAAACAAGAGAAAGTTTGCAGATGCTAAGTGTGGAGCACGCAATCGATGGGGGATGTGATGCCTAATTAGAAATGTGGGTGCACTATTGTGATAGAACCGTAGTTTATTTTCTCTTTTTTCCGTAAAATGGGAATGTTCTTCTTTCTATTTTGTATTAAACATATCTGTGTAAAGTGCTGTTCCATCACCTTTCTACCGCTTCCTAAGTAACGCATCAAAGTCACATCGCGTGGGAAATTATTTTCATTACTTTATTGCAACGTGAAACTGATTTGGTCAGCTTCAGAACAGCTATACTGTAACTAAATAGATTCACAAAACACACAAACAATTTGCTGTTATACTCCATCGTTGTTGCTATTAACTGCCTTATAGTGGATATTAGGTCTATCGCACCACGTCCGGGTCTAAATCCACATTGATTGTCATCAAGAGTTCCTTCAAGGTCTTCTTTCAACCGTTGTTCTAAAATTGTTTCGTATACTTTGCTGGCAGTTGATAATATATATATATATAATAATCTCTTGGTATTCGGCCAGTGTTCCAGCAAGTCCATATCCTTCTATAGGAAAGTGCTAGGCCTTCACCTTCTAGAGTCTTAATTAATTTGGCATTAATATTGTCATGACCAGCAGGTTTGCCAGTGTTTAGTTTTCGATTGCGTTTCGGAATTCCTTCCAGGATATCTCATCATGGTAATTTATTATTCTACTTTTTTAGTTCATTTCTTCGTCTCCCCGTTTGGCTCCCTACTTAGAATGTCCATAACATGCTCTTACCATCTCCCTATGATTTGTATATTAGTCAACAGCAAGTCCCCTGCAGCATCTTTTATAACTTTTGTCCCCGTTTTCTTTCCATAACTTTTTGTTACTTTTGCTTTGATATCACCACCATATCGTTTCCCAAACTAATTCTTTGAAAGTCTTCCATAATGACTCTACGTTGCTCTGTTCTTTCTAATTTGTTTTCACAATCTTTCTATTCAATCTTTGCAGTCGTTCATTTTGACGCTTATTAACTTCAATTTTTCTATTTTGATACTTTCTTGTTTATAATTGCTTTTTCTAGTATATTAGTAAGTTATATGTCGCTTCCGATGACCTGTATCTAATTTTATTTCAACAAGTCAGTGATCTGAGCCTATTTCGTAACCTCTCTTAACACGTACATATGTTCACTATTTGCTTCATATGTTTGACTTGAACTAGGTGTGATGCTATTGGAGTTAAACTTATTCTGATTAGCTATCACCTTCCATGACCGAATTCGCACTTCTCTCGCGATTAAGGTATGCAAATATAAAGGCAAAATTGTGTAGGAACTGTAACAGCGCATATCATTACATGTGACTACCTTTATGGAACTAAATCAACTAAAACCGCTTACCTTGTTTTCTTGCAGATAACCCATTGGTGTGCGATTGCGACCTTCAATGGTACAGCAATTGGTTAAACTCCCTTAAAGACGACGACATCATGCATAAGAAGCGAACAGTTTGCATGATGAACAAAGAACACAGAGAATACCACCTCCAAAGCTTGCCGCTTGAGAAGATGAATTGCGTTATCAAGGTGTACGGCAATCCGATGATGAGCAAAGCCGGTTCTCTGGCGGTGAGCGCGTCTAATTTGTGGGCGTTCTGGACGTTGGCGACGGTGATGTGTACAGTTTAGTTTGGACGAGAAAGAGGACGTTTCTTTCTATTATTAGGTTACTAGGTTCTAAACGTTTCGACAATGTCACACATACACACATCACACGTACACTAGGTCAATTTTTATATTTTAACGTTTTGAAAGGATCAATTGTATAATAACATTGTTAGGATAGATTCCCTAAGTCTCTCTCTCTCTCTCTTTCTAAATATTGCGATTATTACAGTATAAATAGGTTATATGCATATATACATATATATTTCTATGTTTCTATCTGATCTTGTAGCTCTCGTTTCGCATGGGATTGTCTGTGCGGTATAAACTTCCTTGATAATTTGAAGTTGACCAGGGCTTGGATTAAGGCGAATTTTACTCGAAATTTTGATGAAAATAACAACTAACATCATAACATATATAAAGTGATTGTGTCTCTTCAGGTAAAATTCGTTTAGTGTTAATCTAAGACTTTGTAACGGCTGTTTTCGTATATTTCGTTATTTACAATCCCTAAGCCTGAGCTCGCCCAGAAACTAAGCTATCTACATGCGTAGACACCCTAAATTAACCCGTTTATTGCCCGAAATTCACTAGTTAGGGCTCTGGCGCGAAAATGCGCCTTCGGGCAGTGAACGTTTTACGTAACCCAAAACATATCATTACATTCCTTCCCTTCAAAATCGGACGGAGATAAAACAAGGGTAAGCACGATTCCACCAACGTCAAATTATAATACTAATATATTAGAATGAAAATCGAAAAAAGTAAAAAAAGTAATAATAATAGAATGTGTCCCATTTATTCTATAGATGTCTGTTATCTATTTCTCTCGATGTGCAAGTTACACAAATAAACTCTAGATGTTAGCATAATGGTTATTATCGTTGTTAGTGTTAGTTCTTTTCGATTTCTTTTTCTGCACACGGGTACAAAGACCTTCTTGGGACATGGCCTATACAGATACATATCAAATAGGTGGAAAATAATGCGTTTATAAGAGAGAACCATATCAAATGTGCCGCAATAATCGTTCATAAGGGAAATTCATTTAGTGAGAAATTCCAATTCGAAATCTATTTCAGAGACAGGAGAAGTTCATTTCGCCCTTTGATTCTCGAAGGTCCGGGAAGGATTTTTCAGGAATCGATTTCGGATTTAATATTTTCACCTTAATTATTAATGGCATGCTATATCTATGTGTAGGATAAAGCTTAGGATAAAAATAGGTGTAACAACAAAAATAAAACAAAAATACCTTTAAAAAAATTGCCGTTGATATGAATGAAATTAAAAAAAATTGTATTACAAACATGATTAAAGTAATAGTTTAATTGTCAGAATTAGTAATAATGACATCGTTTATCAATACACATATAACCAAATTAAAACAAGAAATTACCGTAATGAACCTTAAGATAAAATTACATTAAGAAGGAAATTACTAGCTATATATGTACCTACATTTTAGTGCTAGTTTATCACAAATAAAAATAAATAAATAAACAAACGAAGGAAATGAGTTTTGAAAAAAAAAGCGCATCAGATGTTAGTGCAGGGTTCGTTATAGGTGAATGTGTCAATCATTTTTTCTCTAGGGAAATGACGAGAATGCAGGACGAATATCGAGAGAATTCGGATAGAGCTTAAAGCAATATTTTCAATTTAATCTATATTTTCCAACTTGCCACTCAAACCGGAAACACGAGACATATCTGCAAAATATCTGCGATACCGTAGGCTTAGTTTTAAAATAAAAAATAGAAAAAAGGAAATATTAAGACATTTTTGTACGTTCATTATATAAAGGATAAAGGAAATGTAAAAAGTGGGAGAACAAAGATGAATTATATATAGGTGGAATGATCTTAAATACATATCGAGAAAATATTTATAAAGTACTATAGATACATAATATTATATATAGACGTGCTATATTAATATAAATGGAAGTATTTTTGTGGCAGTGTTTTTGGCACGCCGTCCTTAGACGGCGCTAGCTAGACCATTTCAAGACATATCTGCCGTTAAGGTCGCTAAGCTCCGCGTTTCTACGAGGCGTTAAACATCTTCAATACCTTTTCGAAGAGAAATTTACATTTCTTAACGCTGAAACATCCATTTGTGCGTAAATTAAAGTGTCAGGTCGTTATCACGTAGTAACGCGAAGCACAGACCACGGCCTCCTAGACGTTTTTACGAGTTTACCAAGATATTCAGATGTTTTATGTATACCTTACGATTAACTCTATATAATATTACTCGTAAGCACTACTATTACCAATTACTGTATTACTGAAATTAATTGTAACTACAATATATAGTTACTTATATTTATGTATTACGATCATTATTATTATTGATATTATATATGCATATATGGCTGTTGTGTTTGTGTTGTCATAACATACAGTAATATATTATATATTCAAGTTAAAAAGATATTCAATGTTTTTAAGACAAATGTAATATTCTATGTATATGTGAAAATAAAGAAATTTATGCTAAATCAGCATCGCTTCTTTACAAAATCGAACGCCACTCTCAAATATTAGCGGTTTTATTTATTTATTTATTTACTTATTGCCGAAGATTCATAAAAAATGGACATTGTCAAAATAACAAAATGTGCAATAAAAAACATTAATTCCAAAATCACAAAGCACAAAACTTTATACAAAGAACTCATGCAGTGTATAACAATTTTTATCCAACAGATGCTGTTTCAGTCGTCTATTAAAAACACTTATGTTCGGGGATGACTTAATGGAGTCATCTAATGCATTGAAAAGTTTACACCCCGTATAGTAATAATTCCGCTGATAAAATGAAGTGCAATGGGCAGGCGGTTGTAACAGGCCCTTCTTACGTGTTAAGTAGTCGTGACTTGCCTGACTAAGCAGAAATATGTTGTATACATAACAACAAGTAGCCAAAATATAAATACTGGCAAACAGTTAAAATTCAGAAGCCTCTAAAAGCAAGCCTGCAAAATTCCTGTCTTTTCAATCCAGCAATTCGAATAGTAATGTAAACTATCTGCGATTGTAGAAGCTACATCAAAGTAGTACAATATGCTAAAGTAATCACGGAAGAAATCGTGCTCTATTATTCGCAGAATGCAACCATAGACTAGCTTTATCTTTATTAGGACTCATCAATACGATATAGCCAGCCTATGATTAATAAAACTGGATGTTAACAAATATTCATCGAAATCGAGTGATTTCATCTTATGAACTAAAACCTATCGTATTAAACATCTGCTTAACATCCGACTGAGGAAAATTGCTTTATTAGTCTGTTAAGCAGCGTCAATTTTTGCTTAAAGAGCGACCCAACAAACCTAGCTTATCTCGTAAGTGGTTGTACAGAAACTCATTTATATTTTTCTTTCCATTAGTCTAGATTTCATTGAAACCACTTGCTGTATTTGTCGTTCATCGCAAGTTACCATGTATCTCGGTATCACCAATATCCTACAATTAGTTTAGGAGATAGAATTATTCGATTGGTAGAACTTACTGCGATGAACTTTTGTTTAAAATCGAGCTGAGCTTATAAGGACGGACCTAGTATACGATTGCAGTCTGGAATTAATAAAGCATAATAGTCTCGGTTATTATATTGCTGTACAAGCTTATTGCACTGCTTTTGTATAGGAGTCGCCTAGATTTTTCTTTGTATTTATGTATGGATATCGATTAAGCGATCATAAAGAATACAAAATAACTGGAACACTCAAAAATTGCAGGAACTATTGGAATCACTAGCGAGGTATGTGCGTGCCTATGTATATACTGTGTGCGTTTCAAGCTCCTCTAGAAATCTTTAAGGATATATATGCAGTAACAGGAGTAATTGAAAATGTGTTTCAATGAGTTAGTTAGAGAGTCAATGTTATTAATAAAAGTAACAGAAGGATAAGTAGGGGTTAAACTTTCAATTGAAGAAACTTAAACAGAGGTTCGTTACTTGGGCAGCTCTCCAAGTAAATTGTGCAATGGCTTCCAGCGTAAGAACAAATTACGTATGCCAACAAATGTCTTGTAGGGACTTGTGCTTTATAGTTATAGTTATAGACTGCAACCATAGACTAGTTTCGCTCTTATTAGGACTCTTCAGAATGGTATAACATTCTGCGATTAATAAAGTCATTTCCGCTAGTACGACGTTAAAAAAGTTCGTCCTCTTAATGGATTTCACCACAACTGGCGGCCGCATTTGATGAACAACGAACCTCTGTTTAAGTTCGTTCAATTGAGAGTTGAACCTCTACTTATTCTTCTTCTGCCGTTACTAGTAATATTGACTCTCTAAGTAACTACACCGGGCATGCCAACAGTTCTGTTGTTCATCAGATGGAGCCACTACTCGTGGTGAAATCCATTAATCTCTCCATCTTTTCCTCGCTTCAAATATGAGGCATCTATGCTATTATGGTAGGTATCCATTTCTTTTATATTGGTCCTGATGCTTTGCCGGGTACTGTAGGTAGAGGGTTTTCAATAAAGAAACAGGTCTTTATACCGCGCCATGCTAAAGAAGTCCTTTCCATTAAAAAACGAGAATTGCGCAGGGAGGAAGGAAACTAACGTTTGGCTATTTTATTATGTGCAAATATAGAAGGTAACAAAGAAGATCTATTAATAATTGGAAAAAGTAAACATTTTCACTGTTTTAAGCGTAATAATATTTACAAATTACCTTATTATGGGCTTAGAATGGGTTTCTAAGAAAAAGGCATGGATGACAACGGAAATTACCATGGCTGCATAAGTTTGGTAATGAAATGAAAAAGCGAAATAGGAAAGTGCTTCTTTTCTTTAGATAACGCCAGATCACATTTTAAAGTTCCATTAGAAAATGTTAAACTAGTCCTCCTACGACCAAAGACCACTTCGCATTGTCAGCCCTTGGATCAAGGAATACTTCAGAATTTCAAATTGATAGGTATACCGAAATTTTTAGATTAAACGGCTTCCAACGTTTATTGACAGTGAATGTGATTTTAACATAAATTTAGCCAGTGCACTTATATGGATTACAGCTGCTTGGAAAAAGGTTCTGTGATGTCATCCAAGAAGATGCAATGTTTGGTAAAGAAGACGAAATACGCTTGTCCAACTCTTTCCTACAGTTCGTAACGAAATTGTGGATTTAAATGAATATACTTCTGTTGACAGTCATGTGCCTACAGAGAGCGCTAACTTCAGTATTACAGAAATAGTTGGAGAGTTGTGCGATAATGATGATGAATATAACTCCCATAGAACTTTGAACGTAAATAAAACCACTAATTTGGACGAAATAGTTTGTATTGAAATCAGAAAGGTTTACGATTAATGATGGAACACGTGTGATTTAAATGGCCGCCACGAATACAGGTTACGTAGTGCATTCTTTGCACCTTCGTTTTGGTCAGCTCTTCCAATAAATCGATTATTGTTTCGCTGATACCACGAGTAATATTAGTTTTAGACGAGTCAATTTTTGTTGATTCATTTGTGTAAACTTCTGACTTCAAATATTCCCCCAGGAAGTTATCAATCAGATCGCACGAACGTGATGGCCAATTGATTGGTCTACTTCGGAAAACCAATGAATCAATGAATTTTGGTTTCAATAAATCGATGATTTCGATGACGCTTTGGCACGCAGCGCCATCATGTTGAAACCACATCTCGCTCAGATCAATATTATGCAAATTTGGAAGCAAGAAATCATTCATCATTGATATGTAACAAGCACCGTTCACCGAAGCATGCGCTCCGACCTCATTTTCAAAGACGTAAAGATCGATGATACGTCCAGCATGTAAAGCAGAGCACATGATCACCTTTTCAGGATAAAATTGATTCTGGTGCACCTGCTGTTGATTTTGATCACGCCGATATGGCAGTTTTGCCTATTCATGTGGTCACTGAGCCAAAAATAATCTTCCTCGCTGAATAAAATTTTTCATTAAAAATAACCATCAGTGGTAAGGTCTTCGTAAGCAATATCAGCGAATCTATAACGCAATAAATGATCATTTGGCTTCACTTCTTGCACCAACTAGATCTTATAAAAATCTAAACCAAAATCCTCTGGCAAAATACGCTATGTAGAGGTAACAGACAGGTTAGTTGTTGAGAACAGCGTTGAGCTGACAAATTTGAATTGTCACTGGGGCTTACGTCAGCAACAGCAATATTTTCGGCACCACGTAGTTGTATTTACTTTAGAACTATGGCATTTTAATATTTAATCTAATATATTTAAACGAGCAATTCTTGTATATATATATATATATATATATATATATATATATATAGATTGGATTCTCGAAAACGGCTCCAACGATTTTGATGAAATCTAGTACCTGGGGCTTTTCGGGGACGAGAAATCGATCTAGCATGGTCCCGGTCCCGGGAAAATCCATTTTGACCTGCTTTACACACTTTTCTGGTATTGCGGTATATGAAATTGGTTATCGAAAATGACTTTAGCAATTTTTATGCAATTTAGTATCTGGGGATTTTCGAGAACACAAAATTGATCTAGCATGGTCCCGGTCCCAAGAAATTTTTTTATCCCGCTTGTACCTATTTCTGCGGTACATAAAATGTGTTATCGAAAATTACTCTCAAGATTTCTTTACAATTTAGTATCTGCGAGTTTTTGGGGACGAAAACCCGATTTAGCATGGTCCCAGTCGCGATTCAATGCATTTAGTCCAGGTTTTCACCAGTTTCGGCCTAAACGTGGGTTAGCAACTTCTTTTAACATCATGCAGCCAAGCAAAATTATAAGTAATTAAAACTTTACTACTAAACCATAGATGGCGCTGAAAGTAGTATGTTAATAAAAGAAAAATATCTACGAAAACTAACAACAACATGTAAATTCACATACTTCGTTTACAGTTACAAAAGTAATCGGAGCTGAGTTTTTAAATCAAAACAAAAAACTCGTACACAATTAGTTGGCGTTGCAAAAGAAGGTATGTAAATGTTCACTTAAAATGTGTATCTCTTAAGAAAGATTTGGAGTTTTGTTTATTCTTAATCAAAACTAAAATAAAGGGCGTTACTATTTGGTTCAAAATTATTCAAGAAATTTTGGGAACTCCGAGCAAGGCTCGATCCACCAGGTACTGCATAACTTAACTAAGTTATGTTGTATGCACGTATTGTACAGTAAACCAACCCTTTCATAGTGAGTAGATCTATATCAGCTGCCAAAAAGACATTAAAAGTTGATGAATTTGTAAAAATTGTACATCGGAAAGAGTACCCAAAACAAAAGAAATCAGCACGTGGTCTACAAGACAAAAAAGTTTGATGATAATTGGTGTAAACGGTTGTTATTTCTAATGAAGATGTATTTCTCCTGGAATTTCTCTCTATTCTTTATCAGAAAACCGCCGAATTCTATGTGATGAATTTGGAACATTGGTGGCATTGTTTCAAACCTGTCCCAATTGTGTCAACAATTGTTGTCTCTTAAATAAAATAGATCATCGTGCTCCTAAGTACATAAATCGTCTGAATCTGTATGGGATCTGGATACTAATCTGGTTCATGCTATTCCACGAAGTACAAAGAGGTTCATTCACGTTGAAATCCCTCTTATTACCACCTGTATTGAATAAATTTGGGTCCGAAATGTTCTTCACGTAACGAATTTAAAAACAAATAATCGGAGGTACAAGAACAATTCCTGACGAAATTTTACTCAAAATATGTTGTTCGAGAGATGCGCGTATAAAGTTCTACTTAATACATCTCTGAAAACGAGACGTATTCAAATGATGCAAAAATATTTCAAGTGGAAATATTATCTGACCCAATTGAGTTGGAAAGAGATAACAGTATATGAAATGACTGCAAAAGTATGCGTATAAAATCAGCAATAGTCAATACGTTCGTATAGTTATTTTCTTTATAGTAACTAAAAGACGACAACATATGCATTAAGCGTACAATTTCTATGCCATATAATAAAGGTATTTAATCTATTAACTATTTTTGACTTGTATCTTCCGAATTTCGTTGTCGTTCGAAAGTCGTTGCTTATACATACATCCTTTGTTGGATTGTCTTTTCACAACGCACGTACGTTGTCCTGAAGCGGAATTTGGTAACGAAATGTATCCATTGGCTGATGCGAGGTTCGGAGTTGTAATTTTGTTTGTCGTTTTTGGGTCGTTCTTTTCATTTATTTCAGGCAACTCCGAGTGCAGTCTATAGACACCATCAACATACCGGTCGAACAATGCATATCAGCCTGTTTTCTATTTTTACAACTCACAATGATTCTGCGTTGCTACTTCTTTTCATTCTTGTACTTTTGTTTCAGCTTCCACGAGACCAAAGCATGTCCTGTTTTACACTTTATTTGTTTATTATTGTATTGATTATGATCAGTAATCAAGAATCAATAAATATGAAAATGCAACCGCAAATTGAACAGATATGCTTTAATTTAACCGTAATAACGGAAAAATGTAATATACATATGTATGTACATATTAGGTCGTCGAAATACCTATTGTAGGTATCTTATCTCAAGCAGATAAGAGGCAGAATATGACTTTTACTAATAGATTGATTTGCGTGTAATTCATGTGGCAATTGTTTTCAAAACTCACTCTCTCCCTTGTTCCTACCTGTTTAATAAAAGTATCTTACGATCCAAACACTCGTACGTTTACTACCTGAGTCTTACTTATATATTTACCCATTTATAAATTAGTGGATATCGTTAGAAGGTAAACAGTTCTAATAAAATCTTTGATTGCTCTGTCAATTGGTCTCCTATCAGTACGCACACGTTGTCAACAGTACTAATTACGAAGCCACAAACATATGGTCAAGTAATTATCAGATCGCGAAACTTTGATGTTTATTTCGATTTCGATGTATGTACGGATATGCAGAAATAAGCTCGTATTGGGCGAGTACGTTTAGATGTACGACGTGTTAGACAAATGACACAGACGAAATTCGAAATTGGAAAAGCGACTAAAATTAAGAAAAGGTGAGTTTTTACTAAATGAATGTAATGTGTGTGTAGTTTCAACTATGCCATGAAAAACACAGGATTGTCTCATATTTTTATCCCTATTTTTATTCTAGTAATCTTCAGACTTACAAACACTTCATCGTTAAGCATAGAATTGTAATACTGGCGTCAGTATCTTTGGTTGCACTAACGGTAATAGCAGTTGTTCTCACGCAATATGAAGCTTGGTGTACAACGACATACGATAATGTTTACAATGCCTCTGTTATATCCAATAAAGCAAGAATTTCAGTTAAAGCTATTTCCTGTTCATGTGGCGATACTATAAGCTGTACAGGAGCGACGAGCGCCAGTGAAATAGAACAAGCATTATATAATATGAATGTAAGTACTAAACTAGCACCTTTAATTGATGTTGTACAAGAATTAATGTGGAGAGCAGATGTTAAAAGCCTAAAGATAGAACTGGGAATGTTGCAGCGTTCTAAAATTTTACTGATAGAAACGCCACTAACTTCTCCACATTGTTCATTCTGAAACACCTTAAAATTATCTGATAATAATCAATGTTGGAGGATTTAAATATTTGCACATGTATTATCTAAAAATTACCTAAACATGTTTCCCTCCGATTAGGAACTTAGATCCTTTCTAGTAAGCAGGTTGAATTACGGAAGTTTTAGTAGAAGATGTAGGAAGTTGAAAGTGATTAGTAATTATGACAAAAAGTGAAGGAGATGAACTGCCGTTTAGACTGCGTGTAGCTGTTGGGTGTGGGATATCCAATATTTTGCTCAACAGTATACTGTTCCTTTCGAACTAATTCATGTACGCTTTTACTACCTGCCCTTCTTGGTCTAATGTTTGTTAATGCTTCCCCTAGTTCTCTTATATCTATATGATTGATAGGATTTTCAGAGTCTTCCTTTTCTTCTTTATTTAGTTCGTCAATCACCAGTTCTGCGTCTTCTTGATTTTGTTCTTCGTCCTTAAACTGTTGCTTATAATAGTTTTGCCATATTTACATCACTTCTTCTGTTGTAGGTCTTAGCTGTTTTGCTTCATCTCTTAAGCCTCGAATTAGTTGTTTCTTATTTTTCCCCCAGAATATTCTATTATTCGTTCCATACTCTTAACTTAATTCCTCTCCCAAGTTTTTCCATTCCTTCCTTTTTGCTTGTCTTATCATTTTCTTTACATTAATCCTTTTCTCTTGGTTTTTTTGTCATTTGCATTGTTAGTCTCCACATACTTTCTCCACGCCTCTTTCTTATCTCTTACTTCCCTTTGAATCTCTTTTATTCCACTATCTTATTTTCCTTTTTGTTGACATGATTTTCACTTCTCCGCATATTTCTGTTGCCATGCCTATTAATATACTCTTGAATTCTCGCCATCTGTCTTCCATAGTCTCATTTTCTAAATTCATTTTCCGTTTTAAAGTAGTAATTTTCTTTATGTTCTAGACACTCCAGTTTGGCTATCCTTATTCTACGGTATTGTTTAGTCTGTCCGATTTATATCATATGTATATTAATTTCCGCTATTACTAATCTATGGTTTGTCTCCATTTCTGCATATTTCTCTGTTGTAATGTTTCTTACGGAATAAATCATATCTTCTGTGTATGCTATGTAATCTATAATAATTTCGCCTCTCTACTATCCACTACACATGTATGTATATTTATCTTCTATCCTCTATTCCCAAAACGTGTTTCCAACTTTGAGATTTTTATCACGAGGAAGTTCAGCATTCTTTCTCCATTTCTGTTTAAAGTCCCTTCTCCAAATTATCCATTACTCCTGTTTTCATCCCTTCCCACTCCGTTCCAATCCCCCATTACTATTACTTTTGAATTAATTTGGTTCCCAGTTAACCACTTTCACTTTGTTTTTATATTTATCACTATGTTACCAATTAAATGATCGCAATCCTCTAAAAATTTGGATATAAATACGAAGTAGACCGACAACACACACACACCGTTTAACACTCTATGTCCTGATTGTCCTAGTTCATGTACTTAAATCTGTTAATTGCTACACCGACTCGAACTATAAATTTCCTTCTGTCTAAATTCAGAATTTTACGTAGAGGGAACACCAATTGTGACTATTCTCAAAACCGCTATACCGGCTGCGAAAACTCGAAGATGTCGTATTCAATAATATTAGTATTTACGTTTAAATCACGTTACGGAAGCTTAAGCAGGACGAAGATAGTACACACCCATCTAAGTAAAGCGTAATTCCCTTCACAAGTATCACATGTAAACAAGGGCATCTTAAAACCCTCGCGCAAATTTTTAATGACCGGCGATGTTTCTCTATAAATTGTGGTAGTTTCGCGCACGAAACCACACCGTACATAATCAAATAGATCAGGCGAGTGTCCATACAATGTTTATTTCATAAATTGAATTATTCTGTTTTGCTGTATTTGAAAGTCTCGAAATTTTTACATTTTTAAATCCAATGTATGTTCTTATTTCTATTCTAGACTTGTGGTGCTACTACTCTAAGAATTTTGCAATCAAACTTTACTAGCTTACCATCTGGTTTCCTATCAGGACAACTCCCGTTTTCATTAAGAAAGCTAGATATTATATCAACTAGTCTAGCCGAGATCGAAGACGATGCATTCAATTCAGATACTTTTAAGAACCTAAAGGAGCTCGTATTTGAAAATAACTTAATCACGTACGTAAGGAAAGACTCCTTCAAGGGCCTATTCTCGTTGGAGGGGTTCTCGTTCCGTATGATCTCCATGACACTGATTAAATTCGAGAAGGATCTCCTGGAACATATGAATACGATACATACTCTTCAATTCAACTATTGCATACGAACTACAGAAGCGTTGATGAATATTACAGCAAGTAACGTGCAATTGACCGCTTTAAGGAATGTCGATTTGAGATATAATGAGATCGATACTCTTGCTGCTGGTGTTTTCTCGAAATTACGAGGGGTTCTATTGTTCAACATTAACAACTCCGGTATAAAGAAAATAGAAAAGCATGCGTTCTATGGATTAATTGCACTTCAAACATTAAACATATCCTATAACGTTTTATCCACACTACCAGAAGGTATTTTTGATTTTAGTGCTTTCCTCACTAAAATATATATTCACGGAAATCCATGGAATTGTAATTGCGAGTTGGAATGGTTATGGAATATGTACAAAGTTGGTGATTTAATATATACGGACATAGTGTCAACTTGTGATAACCATTTTGGTTTGGAATTCAGCCGAGTCGATTTTTGTGACGGAGATGAATCAACAGTGACCTCCTCAAAGACGACATCACATGATGATAATCCCGAAGATACGACAATACCAGAAAATAATCCCGAAGTTACGACAGTAAAAGAAATTACGGATGACCTTAAAGACACACCAGTGGTGACCAGCTCGTCGGCAGCGATCACGACCATAAGGCCGACGACGTCGTTAGATGAAAACTCTAAACGATATAAGGATATCGTGTGTAGAGATTGGGAAACATCGCCAATAAGTATTGAAGTTGTGATAGCTGACCTCATTTATAACAAAACTGTATACACTGAATATGAAGATTTCACGTTTTCCTTCTATGATCCTGATATTGAGCCTGTCGAGCTAGTAGTCTACATCACTGGTAACCTCACCGGCTCACATCTATTGTGGTTTAACACTTTTGATACCAGCGCAACCGGTTGCGTGACTAACATGAAGAGCCCTATCGTATTGCAAGAACTGAACAGATCCAATACTTATACGTTTTGCATGTTACATAGCTCGTGCGAAATATGCACCGTTTCTCCATTTGATTGTTTCGGTTTCGAGATTCGCGTCGAATACTCCGAACGGGCTTGGATACAAAATAGGTATTCTACACTCGCCACCATCTTATCTATACTTGCTCTAATCCTTTCTATTGTAACTACCATTATTGCAACGTATTGCTGCATTAGACAACACCCTACTCTGATCAAGGGAAATAAGCGGGTGATTATAGTTGGCAAGAGGAGGCCAGTCGAATCGGTGGCACCGAGAGAATACGAAAAACCAGTTTATACACCGCCCTCTATAGATTCTATGCTAACCGGAGCCACGCAATCAAACTATGGATATACTAAGATTAGAAGGAGACATTATAGATCACCCATTTTGAGGAGTCTTTCAGAACATAGCGTTTTTGGTGGGGAAGTCAGCTATATAAGACCAACTGGTCCTAGCAGTTACCAACTTAATACTTGGAGATTGAAGAGTAAAGGTGGTCAATCATATTTAGACGCTTTCCAGGAATCGGTTTACGGGCACAGTCCACCACCGTTGCCTCCTCCGAATAGTAAGCAGTTGGAGTGGGAAGAGAACTTGTATACTACCCTTTAAGATGTGATACCGCGTTTGATGAATAAAGTATTGTTAATATTACGATTATGTTGTTTATCTCTTTAAAGCGCAAAAGAAAGATTAGGGTGCTACTTGTCAAGGTATTAAAGCTAATGTGATTACAGAAATTAACTTAAAAGTACCCTTTATCGGTCAATGACTAAAAAACGCATTTATTCAAATCTGTTAATTAGCTATACTATTATTAGAGGTGCTCATGCGAGCCATAAAACGTTTCTTTTGTCAAGATTCGAATAATTCTTAAGTTGCTTCTAACAGCATGCTATTACTGATTGTTAAAGTGAAAAGCAAAACAATCTTGGTATTTGTTGTGACACGGTAAGCATGTTGGATCAAAAATGTACCACGTTTTTCTGATTGCTATCGAAATAACAAGAATGTAACAAGTAAGGTAGTATTGTCCAATTCAGAAACTTGATCGTATTGCTTTTGTGCGTTATGTGGATATCCTATCCACCGCTGCTGGTGTTATTTTTATAAATTATCTATTACGGATGAGTTCTTTTGGGTCTTTCATTACCACTTCAAAAGAACATTTGGAATATAATCCTTACTGCAGTTTCAAAATGTTGATACTTAATATTTTTGGCTTTTCTTATATTTCAGTCAAATTAACTTCAACATTTTGGTTTGTAGTTATTTTTTTATTAATTTTCACTATATATCTATTGGTTTCTCGAATTGTAATCACAATTGGACGCTACGAGGCTGCCTCGTGTACAACCCCTCAACTTCCACTTCTAAAATATTTATTCGATCAAAGAAGCCTAACTGGCGTAGGAGTGCTCGAATAAGAAAGTTGCTAGTCTTCTTTATACATAATATCAGATAATATATGTACTAAAACGACTTACCATTATTAAGAATTATACCAAGACTACATCAAAATTTATTAATCACAAACAAGATGTCACTGAATTTCACCAATGGTGAGTGGTTCATATGTGGACCACATAGTCCGTAACAACCACCATATTTAAAATGTGGTTGTTATAACGTCCATAGTGCGTCGCAGCAGCGTCCAAAACATCAATTTGGTGTTGTCTACGAGCCATTCTTCTTTCCCTGGTAGCTCCATGCGCGCGCTGCTCGGCAATGGATGCGTGATTCTTGTCCCCCGTCGCGACAAAACTCATGAGCACGTGGGCCACAAAATACTCATAATGCTTCGAAAATCTTCAAAACTGCAATATAGGTCTCACCAAAATGCAAGCAGCTGTGTATAATACTATTTGGACCGGTACAACAGGGAAGATTTTGACTGATTTTGCAAATGAATTGATTATTACTTCTGCGTAAATCCGCCGACACATTTTTCAAGCAATTCTTTTTTAAAGATCTTCATAAACAGGGCTTATAGCTTTTAAAATACTTTCTGGTAACGGCTGGTAACTAATAACAAACCCGTGCATCTTCTTTTTCCTCTTTTTCCGACCGACTATAGGGATGATCATGGCGATTATGTTTTTAAAAAATTAGAATTTTTGTTTTAAACATTTTTATTGTAGGTAAAAGTTTAGGGAAATATTAAGCGCTTTTCGAAGAAAACCTTAAACACACCAGGCAAAACGCAATTTCGACGTCTTTCTAACTGGGCTGTAATCAAAACCCTCCAATATTAAACAGACGTTTGGACCGTTATACGGGACCACTTTTGACATGGCCAGCGAGAGCTTTCTCAAATTTATTTAAATTATTTAATGCTCCGAGGGAAAACTGCAATCGCGTTTCCCAAATGCACTCTAAGATAGCACGGCTCAAAAGGCTATTCTGAGTTTTTGGTTTTAATGATTGGATTCCTCTCAAATTTTGTTTCAAAATTCTTTGGGAGATATAGAATCGGACAATGCTATAAAAAAAATTTAAATTTTTCGACTCACCTAAGTGGATATAACCCCTTAAGTCACACAACAGGTTCGATTTTTCGAGATTGATAACTCATGACTTTCCCGTTTGACAAAACGATGATCTGAAACATATTCAAAATATTCCATCAATATTCGAAATATTTGATTTCAGTAAGAAATTAGTGAACTTTGGTTTCTCCAATGTACGTACAATATAGTGCCAGAAATTTTAATGTATGATATACATATGTACATACTACCCATTTGCACAGGTTTCATTAGTTCTATCCAGTAAACGTTTCTCTATTGCAATCGCACAATACCAGACGTTTTTGACAGCGTTCTCTTCGTATCTACAAAGCGACCATCTCGCGCCGACCATAAGTCATCTCACAATTCATATTAATCTGCATTAAATCGGTCGAACAGGTGTTCGGAATAAATGCTCGACGAAACGCTTAGAATTGCACGTGCGAGACGCGACTTCTTAACTCTAAACGCATACACACGCAAACAATTATTTGTTGCCAATAGATATTAGATCGCTTTGTCGAGAGTTTGGGGTACGTTGCCAAAGCAATTTTTTTTGTCATCCATTTACTTTACAGTGGATTAGAATTTTAAATAAGCGCAGGTCCCGCTACGATTGGTCGTCTCGTTTGCTGATAGACTGCCAGAAACCGAAAGCGGGTATAAAATTGCTGAGAGGTCACGTGAGTGTAGTACAACAGTAGCGAGATGCGCCAACAAGATAAATCGAAGGCATTGTTATACATCATTGCATCGCGAACGGATTAGAATTTGGAACGTTACTTGCCAGTTTATTTTGGTTCGAGATTCAAGCTACGATTGTTACCTACTGATGCGTTTATTTAGTTATTAAGGATACACAAAAGGCGTAATTAAGAAATAGTTAACTACTTTACTACTAGAGCTTTTGCAGAGTCATATTAACTAGTGGAGGTGATCTCCAAATTTGTATTTTCTAGAATTGTTATTAACATTATTAAGATGCAAAGATGCTTATATTAATATGTCTCTTTGTCTTTCTGGCAATTTGGGTATCTCCAGATATCCATTTCACCAAACAAGTTGCGTAAGCAAGCATTACTGGCAAAACTTTGAACCATCACTTCCTCTCTCTAAAGAGAAAATTTGAGAAAGTGATAGTAGCTGTAAGGGATACTAAGTCCTCACAACAAGATTTAGCTAAAGTTCACAATTAAGACTTCTTTTGTCTTTATACAAGTGTATGATGATAACTTATTGTTAGTTGTCTAAATAAGTATTTGGAAATATCCAAATTCATGTGGTATTAAAGTTCATACTAAACCGCAGATTGTCCAAATACTTGAACTTCACCAACGAAAGATTTTCATTTTATTACATGGAAATCTCATTTAAACCTAGGGAACAGAGCCGTTGATCGCAAGATTGTTTGTAATTTCAATGTCCAGCTCCTTTATGATCTGCCACCTACATTAAAACTATCCGATTATATCGTACTACATATACCAATATGAAACCATAAGCCAATACACCAATACCGTTTAAATGATCTGCAATATCAGCTGAATGAGTATGTCAATAAGATCACTTAATTTGAGTGTTTCTAATGAAGAGATGATCTCAAGAGTTGCGTTTGGACCAACCACCCATCTCCAACGAAGGGAATCATTACATATTGTACTAGAATAGCGACCCCACATCCATAGTAAATAATTATTTGAGTTTTATTTTCTGCAGTAACGGTTCTGGAACTGATTTATACGCATTAATTGAACATGATTTAAGAAATCAGTTTGAAAGCTAGGCTTCTAGGGCGGATGCCTTTTTTGCAATTCCGTTCTATTCTAATTTCTCCATCCACTTAAAACTTATAGTATTTACATTCTCGACTACGCTAGACATATTACCCTGAAAGAGTGGTGTCTGATGGGACACACGATTTGTCAATGGTATTCGTGCCTTCAAAAGATATTAACTGACATGGACAATGATCTATGTTTGTAGTAAACGTCTTGGAACTGGTCCATATGTACTAGCTAAAAGTGACCTCCACGGCAAATGAAGATCTACAGAAGATTGGTCGAAAACTGTGAGCTTTCGGGAGGAGAAATTTTTGGAATTCCATCCAACCCATCGATCACCATTATCACCCAAAAAATACATCCAGGTGATAATAAGCTGCTTTGAGTAAGTTTTTAACGAGAAAATAAGTTAAGAAGTTAGATTATGGTAGACTTAGCCGTGTTGCCTTTAATAAGATGACACATAACAGGTTGCACATCTCACTGGAACATAAAGATGTCCACTATCATCTCCGCTACCCTCCCACATTCATAACGCTCTGGTATTTGTAATATACGCCTTGATGGCCAAAATGCATTGATAAAAATTGATTCCAAACCAGACAGAAATTTGCTGATAATTGCTTGAAAGTGCAGCTGATGTTTTCCACCGGCATCGGATTTAATGTGGAATTTATCAATCTTGTCAGGAGTAGAATAGACATCAATTAAGCGACAGATTGCTTTGTAAACTGGTTTTATTTTGGATTGGTTACAAGAGGAAGATTTGGTGATTACGGTGGGGAGACGCTGGCTGCCTTGGTGTAACATTTATTAGCAATCCCGTAATTCCTTCGGCCCTAGCGTAAGAAATTCTTTTCCAGTCATATTTTAATGAATATATGAACAAGAATAAATTGCTTCGAGTGTGTTCTTGATACAAATGTGGGTTTAAAATGTAAGATACGTTTGGACTAGTTATTCCGTCTTCAATGAAAAGATCTTACACATTGCATGGGATTATCAAGGGTGCTGAGGCTTCCAAAGCCCCCCTCCTCCCTCCTCCCCCACGTTTATAACGTTCTAAATATCTTAAAAAATGGTAATAAATCTGAAGGAATAACGGATCTTGATTTAGTTACACAATGTGAAGTCTGGATGTCCTGGCTGTTTAATAGAATAATTAGAAAAGATCGCCTTGTAAAACGGGCTCATCTGGCAGAAACTTTATGCTATAATACAGTTTGGATTGGGACTTAAAATCAATATTCATTTAACGAGGTCTTTTTGGTAAAACATTTAGTAAGCGTATTGTAGATGCTTCTTGTAATATAAGGTTTCACGCTGGTTCCAAGAGACACAGCTGGCCATTAGTCGCAGCTGAATAAGAAGTACTCCAGTTTACTCGGTAAAATCGCTCTTCCACAAGGACTTCTAAGCAATGGTAGAAATTTGATCCAATACTTCGTTCTAACTAGCAATATGCTAAACTTTAGACCGCGTTCCGTGTACAACACATGGCTGAGTAGCAAAAGATTTGCGTGAAGAACTGATACCGTTTATTAAATTCAAATCTTGCTGCAAGATGGATAGTGGAGTTGATGACACTTGCTTTAGGGAATAGGTCCTTTTACTTAGTACTTGCTTAGCTTTTCCATCTTCCAGCGTGTGATTGTTAATCTGGATTGATTCGATTTTCCATTCGTTTGCATTCTGCAAGAAATATTTCACTGTTTTTGCGCTTGACATTTTCTTCTACTAGTTTTTGCCTTCTTCCCCTATATTCATTTTAACTTTTCGTTTCTGCTCTTAGCAGCTATCACCGTTGTCCCTCTTGCACACTTTCATCCATTGATTTTCTTTTAAAATGTTTCGTCTGTGTATCATATCTTATCCTTTTCTGTCCTTATTTCTGTTTTCCTCATAAGTTTTATTTTGGATGCATTGATATAGTTTGTATCCTTTGACAGCCAGTAGTAATGACTACGCTTTAACATATTGTTGCCTCCGGCTTAGTACGTAGCGGCAGTTAACTTCTTCTGCTCAAAAAGGTAAATCACAATCTCTGTGTGCTTCTTTATCTCTAAAATAAATATGTATCCATGCATGTATGAAATTATTGGTACATCCGAATTCCAGTTCAAAGTCGAAAAATAAATTTCCCGTTTTCGATTCCGAGTTTCATTATGACAAGTGCGCCAAGCGTGCAGACTCGATAAATAACGCAATAATAGCGCTCGCGGATAAATCACTTACCTAATTGCCGAAACTCTCCACTCATTATTAAATATAGTAATTACTTGCATACGGGCATATGAACGTAAATTTAGAACCTTCCCTGTTTTATAAACCGCTAGAAACAAAGGACAAAGCTGCGACGCGTAATTTCCGCGACCGTCTTAATGATCGGGCAAGTTACACCCAAGCATATGCCACTGAATTATGAGAAAAATTTGGCTGAAACGAAAACACGTCGCCCCACTATTTCGAGCGTTTCAATTTATAAACGTTGATGAAAATTACTTCGTTTGCAGTCTGTCCGTGTTTTTTGAGTTTGCCGATTGTTATTAGATTAAAATGGTAAGTAAGAAATACGCACAGACTAGTGTCACATACATAAATATTGTTTGACGAAAGTAGGGATATTAATTTGGGAAAGGAGAAAAGAGTCGGGTGAAAGCCAGATAGTACGAGTACTTTCATATATCTTGCTAACTCGTTGAAATAAAATTAATACTGTTGACTGAACTTTAATCAAAGTTCCTATACAACATATCAACCACGTGGAGTTTTTCATTGGAAATGATAACATACCATCCTTCGGCTTAGTCATTTGCGTTTCTTGACGTTTGGATTATGTGATTCGTTGATCAAGCCAACGTATTTTATTCTTCTCGTTCCATTGTTAGAACTAAAGTTTTGCTTTGTTTAGCAATTCTATCAGGTATAGGGTCACTATTTCTTTCTGGTCTTTTCATTAACTAAAGCCGGCAGCTGCACATTCTTGCTCCATACCTTTCCGTCTTTATTTTCATGTCTCTTGCATCTTACGTCCGCTGTACCTCATTGGTTATTTTACTCGACGGCTTTCTTAAAATGCAGCCAACCCATTTTCATGTTTCCCCTGCACTGTTACTTTGACTGGTGCTTCTGATATAACTTCCTACAATTTTGCATTTGCTATTTTCACTGGCTAGTATATTTTAAGTATTCTCCTCAGACATTTCGAATGGTTCTATACTTTCTATTGTGCCTCTTTCTGTTTTCCATTATTTTCTGCGATAAAGTAATGTTCCTGATGTTGTTGTTAAAGATTCTTTCATTTTTTTTCAGATCTTCATGTCGTATAGTATTGCTTTCGATGTCCATATTTCCCTATGTTGAGCAAATTGAAATTTTGTTGTTGTTAGTCATGCTTAACGTCCGCTGTGAAACATTTATCATCATCATCTTAATCGTGAACTTTCAACAATGATAATAATAATCTGTTGTTGTAGCCGAATGGCCAAATTTGCATTGATAAACATATTTATACCAATATCCATTTCCTCTTGTCCTTTTGCACATATTTATTTCTTTCCAAAGATTTAGCAGTGATCTCTCCTTCTATTCTTCAATAGAGTTCATTTAAGAGCCTATTTTTTACTCATCCTTCACCTTTTCTTAACGTGTTACTGATCTAATTCTATTTCTTCTATTCTTTTAGGCCCACAAAGTTCGGTCACGTTGCCTATAATTCATTTTTGGAAATCTTATTCTAGTGCAAGAACTTAATGATAGTTATTGTAAGGACTGTGGTGTATTTACTGACACTATATTACATCGATAGACTCCTCGCCACACAATTTTTTAATTATAAAATTCGGTGACATGTGTTTTACTAGCACCAACCAGGCACTGTCAAAAACGTATAAACCGAAGCCAGCGAATCATTTACTTAAAGTACTAAATATGCTATTTTACCGCACTCTCACTGTAAATGTGTGTTGGGCAGAAAAAATCCTTTTCGGACATGGTCCCCCATGATTCCCATCCGTTGTAAATGACCCTTATAAATAACATGTCAAGTGAAATGCGTGTCTAATTTGTAAACGTAATTTCTTTAAGCAGGTGAAAGAAAGAAAAATTACCTGTTACAGGTTGCATTCTGGCTAGAATAAGTTTTAAATGTTAATTAAACATTTTGACGCGCGCCGTTAGTAACTAATCTTGGTTCATTAAATATCGAAAAGATGCATCTGCATTGTCCAACATCCCAAAGAAATAAAAATTCAAATGATAAATACAACGCACAAAGACTGATATAGTCTAATTATCATGGACTAAACAAAAGAGAGTTTTGAATGGACCCGCTATCACGATTTAGAAGATTTATATTTTTACGTGTAGGTATCGCTTCACATGCATCTAGTTCTCGCGGCGAATTAACACATTTCATCCATTTTTATGTCGTGCCCCGTGTTGTGCTTAGAAGAACTTACACTGCACTTGATGGTGAATGTCTGGATCATTTCCAAAGTTTCTATACATTGTTACCTTCTTATCCAAATAAAAGCTGAAGACAAGGCACAAAGCCTAGAATACGTTTCAGTCCTTAAACCATGAGGCCTAACCGTTTTGGCCCTTACGGTTTACAAAAATATTAGCGAAGTAAGAAATGATTCCAAAAATTATATGTGGAATGAGGATAAAGCAACAATTATACATAAAGTAACGTAAGTATTATTCCCGATAAAAGTCAATGGTGGACAATTGTAGCCACAAACCTACATAATCTCAAAAATATTGTTACAGACAAGCTAAGTCCGGGAAAGTTTGTATATATGTATTTTTTAAATAATCCCCAGAGAGATACTATACAAATACACTAGTTTACTGCAGAGACATTGTCGAGATGACATGTTACATAGATAAGCAAGGATAATAAAACTCAAAAATATCAGGAATAAAGATTTTTTATATCTTCATCTTATTTCATATATGCAACATTGTATGAACAATTCTTGTTCAATTGCAGCACAAAGATATATAAATCTGAAATTCATCAATTTACCTCTCCCAAGATTTGCAGTTGATAATTTTGTTGTTGTTGTTCTGGTTTCATGCGTGCTTGTATATCAATGATGTCAGTCTTTGACATTTAATAAATCTTACTATATTTTTCTAGAAATCTAATCTAGAAATTCCCACATATTTTTTCGTCGTCTGACCGAAATTCTCTTGCTTTCGTTTCGTTTCTTGGTTTGGAGGCAATTTCTGTTCACAATTTCTTATTCCCCCTTATAATAGCTCTATAACTTGCATATACATATGTACATATGTATCTGCATGTATCTACCTAGTCTTTTATGTCAATATATCAAAGTTTTCAACATCTATAATAATTTCTCCTAGTTAAATCCCATTAGTAGAATCCAATTTACGCAAATAATAACAAAGACATATCTTTTCAGACCGACGAATTAAACAAAGACCAAATTAACCGTAAGTAAAACTCCACGTAATCCTGCTATAAAAAGAGAATCACATTCATTATTGCAGTCCTTAAGAAAGCATTCGACACATTCGATATCGAGAAGAAAGGTAGTATAGGGACAACTATGGTAGGTACAATTTTAGGTATGTTAGGTATCCAAGTCACCGACAAGATCCTAGAGGAAATTATTGCGGAGGTAGACGCCGATGGTAAACATTGAAAACTCTAATAACAGCGACGACTTCTTAACATAGTTCTTCGAATTTTAGGCTCCGGGGAATTAGAATTCGAAGAATTCATAACTTTAGCCTCAAGATTCATGGTGGAGGAGGATGCTGAAGCAATGCAAGCAGAACTGAAGGAAGCCTTTCGCTTATACGATAAGGAAGGTAAACCTTAAGGCTTAAAATTTATTAACGATAATATTCATTCGAAATAGGTAATGGATATATCACCACTGCAGTATTAAGAGAAATTTTGAAAGAACTCGATGACAAAATCACAGCGGAGGAGTTGGATATGATGATTCAAGAAATCGATTCCGATGGTTCTGGCACAGTAGACTTTGATGGTAAATCTAATGATTTTAAATTAAAAAGCATGTATTTACTTCTCTTTATTTCTCGTAGAATTTATGGAAGTCATGACCGGTGGAGACGACTAAGAAACTATATAATGTAAGACCATTTCGTATTGTGTATATATTTGTAACCTATGTCTTCGTTATGTACGAGAATTTTACCCGTCTGTGATCCCGAATTAAACCCGAAGTCGCTGTGTAAATCTAAAGGAAAGAAATACAAAAATAACTACGTTAGTTATTTATTCTTAAACCATCCCCTCTCTTGTGCTACTTCTTCGTATATATCCAGTGTCTTTTCCTAGTGACAAGCTAATTGTGGAGTGTGTAGTGGTTCCGAAGTGATTACTAACGTTTCGCTTTGCGTACAGGAATGGCAAGGTTTCGTATTAACATGGTAAATAATCTGTTCTGAATGTATGTTCTTGTAATGTGTATTGTTTCTCAATCTTGGCGAATGGATATTTCAGGACGAAATGGATAAAGAGCAAATATCCAGTAAGTTAACAGTTTTGAGCATGTTTTAAAATGATATTCATTAATTTTGTGTCTTTAAGCAGTGTTACAACAGACTTTCGATGCCTTCGACCTGGACAAAAAGGGATATATCGGCACGGAGATGATCGGCACAATTTTGGATATGCTCGGCACCCAATTGGCCGGCGATGAATTGCAGGTAAAATATTTAGTCTTTATCGGCATGCATAAAGTTTTAATATATTAGAATGTATTAATTGGCACCAAATTCATTAGCTTCTTATTGGTGGAACAAAAAACTGATTAACAGTTTTATTGCCTCGAAAGAAATGTCGAATCCGAGAGTCTGGAAGGACTGAATATGGAAAGCTAGTAATTTAGCGATAAGTTCGATGTCCTAAGGGTCAGGATCCAGATGATAAAGAAGAAAAATTGGAGAGGAATGCCCATCACTCTTGATACAATGGAATCAGTGTTTATAGCCATAGTCTTCGAATTTCTACTAAAATTTCTTTCTCCCTTTTATTCATGATAATCCCACTTATTCTACTGATATATGTAAACATCTTCGATCAGATTGTCTTCAGTTACTTCGTTATAAGCTGGAAATTAAAATTATAACGCAAAAATCGGAGAACATGGACGAAGTAGAAGGCAAATAGTTTTGCAACAAATCCAACATCTTAGGGAGTGACATAATCAGATCATGAAAAAGTAGGAAATTTTTAAATAGAGACTGTATCAGTCTTGCATCTCAAACCATTTGGTCTTTTATTCTTTTAAACTTCTTTACAATTTGATTGTACCTCATTTTACAATAATAATAACAATAATAAACTTTATTTTATCAATTATATGCTAAACGTCAATAGCAAATACGTGTGTGACATCTACAATTATTTTATATTATATATCTATCTGTACCTATAAGTCAATTGGCATTTTTTCTCGAACTCGTCGATTGAATAACAGCAGTTTTGTAGGAGGTGCGGCCTTAAGAGCTTTTTGAATTCTTGAATCGATTTCTCAATCCAATCACATGGTGATAAATTCAGTATCTGCAGGTGTCTATGCCGGGCATCTCTTGTTTGGATTCTGTGCGGTGGAATTCGAACCATGTTACTTGACCTAAAATGTGGCTTAATCATTGGTACCTCTCCTTCTTAGTGATGGTAGTTCTGATTTGGCTCGGTATATTTGCCTATAAATATACGTAGATGGAAGCCACATTATCCGGTTATTTATGAAAATTGGCCTAAAGTCCGTGAATCTTGTTCAATTACTCTCAAATCTTTGTTCTGTACGACGAAAATATCAACCGCGTATTATAGTATAATATATAGTATGTTGTAGTATTGTTGTGGTATGAATTTGCCACGTTTTAACGTATCTCTAGCGATGGTTTTGTTCAGTAATCTAATCTATTAGTTCCAATCACCTTTGTGCAATATTGAATTAAAGAGCAGGTTGCTTCAACACTGATTTTGATCCAGATTTGGCTCTTAATTGATTGGTTGAACACATAATTCTTGACATTTATGATGTGTGTATAGGCAGGAAAATATATGGTAGTTGTTCTCTGATATTGGTTATAGCTATGGTTCCACACGCTTCTATTACTGCCATAGATGTAGAATTATTATTCTTTTAACAACCAGTGGATAGTTCTGAAATCAGGACTCTTTTCTGTGGATAATTAATACAAACACTCTATGAATCAATTTTTTTTTCGTTTGGCTTTTAGTTTGTTCCCTCATTCGCAAGAGATCAATTCTGTACGCTTACCATTCTTGTCTGACATTCATAGGTTTCAATTCAAACTACATAAATTAATGTTTGCGCGGCTCATCACGAACATGGTTTACTACTTCTAATTTTTCTGAACAATTGTGATGGTTGTCAAAAAGGACTAACGTTACGCTTATGATATACAGAGATTGCCGCTCTAAAATTTAATCAATTGAATTTAGTTTACAAGTTGAGCGTGTACCAAAGTTACAGCATTTTCAATATGTGCTATAATATTCCCAAAAACAATCATCTAAAAAACATAATATTCATCTTTGTAGTTGAAATGTACTTAGACGTATTTCTCCAGACGGTCGTTTCCGAAATAGACGAAGATGGAAATGGCGAAGTAAGCTTCGAGGAATTCGCGAAACTAGCTGCCAAATTTTTGGTAGAAGAAGATGAGGATACGGAGGCGATTCAATTGGAACTGAAAGGCGCATTCAGATTGTATGATAGGGAAGGTAAGTCAACGTACTTAAATAAATAATGCTATTAGAAGATGTACTCCAGTAATTTTGCTCATTTTTTGTGCGTATTCTATCTAGGAAGATAGCAACCATTGCTATGTTTTAAGAGAAACTATTTTAAATAGAAATGCACTCGCGATATCAACGACAGGACAGAAGGAAGCACATTAGGTGTATCTATTGCAATCGGAAAGTTATACCAATGAAAATCTTTAATATAGGATATCATACAAGAAGGAAACTTGAATCCTGGTCAAATTCATTAGGAAATTTATATTGTTCGTTTGTAATCAACAAACTATTAATTCACCAAACTTAACATATTTTGTTAGTAGTTTTGTTGGCGGATATTCGATTTGATACCAATTCCCCAATTTTCATTTTCACCTTTCATTATCACAAAGTAAGCAAAATAGGCAATTCTGCAAAATTCTTGTATGCACTTTCGAACGTCAGAGTTTGGAGCTCGGTTCAATTCGAATCTATCCATTTCTCCACATTCCTCGTTGACTGCTATTCTGTTAATTTGTGCACAGCTAATTCCTCTTTTACTTATTTGTTATTATTTTATTTATATTTTGCTTATCATCTGAAACTGAACTGAACTGAACTATTCAGATTTTTTTATTTCCTCTCTTTATTTCAAAATCAATATATTTCTTTTAAAAAATTACATATATGTCCATACAACGAACAACATAAATTATTTGTTTTCTTTATGGGTATTCCTTTCTTTTCTTCGTTTATTTATAAAATTTTTTGGAGCATATATTTTTTTATTTATGTAAAATGTGGTGGTTCATCTATGATTCACCATTGCCTACATCTTTCAAGATTGTCGTCTGTGTTTAAGACGAATGTGGTTTTTTCTTTAACTGACAGGAAAATTAGCTAATAAATTGAATATGAAATTCATCGCTATCTACACCGTTTGTAGGAAGAGTTTTAGTTTTACTTTTTTATATATGGTATTCATTTTTATATTCTTGAAACATTTCCCTGCATACTTTTTCATCCTTCTTTTCTTGACCGAACTCTGGTACTTCCTCTATCTTATTTTAATGGTATTCTCGTTTCACGTTTTGTATCTGTTTTGGATTTCATTAAATTTTCTCTTGCATTCTGCTTTCCCATCATCAAAATTAAAGTAATCTTTATCATGATATGTAATGATTTTCTGGCTTACTCCATGTTTCTTAATTCAAGCATCACTCTTTTACTATATCCTACCGCGTTATCCTTCTCGGAAAAACGACAGAAGGGACTGCAATAACTACAGCGGATGACACTTTCTGGTGTTGCAGAGAAGGTATTCGCAACAATAATAGAACAAAGAAATAAAATCGAGCTCACACTGGAAGACATCCAATGCAAAAACACACAGGATCTTAGTAGTAGTAGTAGTAGTAAACAAAAACATACAAGTACATAAATGTTTCACAGACTTGAATAAAGGCTATGATAGAATCCGAGAGGAAGACCGTGTGGGAACTGCTGGGAGAGAGAAAGATGAGTAAACAAAAGTATCATAAACGTAATAAAGAATATGTGCAGAGAAAATATGAACATAACTGGGACAACGAGAAATCAAAAGAATTTGGCAAGAGGGATGCGTATTAACTCCACTTCTATTCTTAACACTACTGAGCGACACAATTAAGAAAGCCAAGTAAAAGGTGAAGCGACTGACATATTAGGTTACTGCCAAATAAGCAAAATTTAACTGAATGAACTGATGTTAGCAGTCACCACGGCAAATGCAGAAAAAAACCTGAAACACAAACTTGAAGTCATATAAATAATAATTTATTAATCCTTGTCCTTATTATTAGTATAGAGCAGGTTAATTGTATTGCAATGTACATACAAACATAATAAACACATAAAAAATTAGCAAGCAATTAAGCAGAGTTGACCATTATATAAAAATGCATTCAGTGAAAAATGCAGTCAACATATTTTTAACTCTATACTTGAACTTATTGAGTAGCAGAGCTTTATATTCGTTCGGTAACGTGTTGTAGACATTTACTGCCGAATAATATTTACTTCTTCTGTGAAAGTTGATCTATGTTTAGGTACCTCTAACAAGTTGATGTTTCTTATATTATACTTCTGGTAATCAGTCAAATTTGTAAATCTAAGTTTCTTTTAACATACATTAGTAGTTGACATATGATGAAAATATATTCTGCGCAGTGTCATGATTATAGTTGCTTATGCGAGCCATAAAACGTGGGTTTTTGTCAAGATCGGAGTTTAATCGGGAGCGGTCGCAAGTTGCAAGAACGGGTCGAGGGTGTATACTCCGATCCTCTGCGAATAACTCCGATCTCAACAATTTTGGCTCGCATGAGCAACTCTAGTCATGATATTCATTTCCCTAAAAAGCGCTGTACAAATAGTTTTGTTGTTCACCCCATTTATTTTCCTTATGGCCTTTTTCTGTATTTTGAACAGCCTGTTTATGTCTGAAGAACCACTCCAGATCATTGTTCCTTACATCATTATAGAGTGCAAAATAAAATAGTTTTAGTACGGTAATGTCTACCATGTCTCCTAATCGATATAGTGTAATGCTTTGTATACTGAATTTATTGGTTATTACGGAGGCATATTCATGAAAAAATAGAAAAAGAAAAATGGGGAAAATGGGAGAAACATGACATTCAGACGAACCCTACAAATAGATCCCATTAAAGAACAAATCACGGAGGAACAGCTAACGTAGTTTGGACATGTGTGTGCCAGACGATATACTCACAAAAATAGTGTTTGAAACGAGAATGTCTCTGGGGAGCAGGGGTGGGAAACCAAAACCAAAATGGACAGACAGAATTAGGGAAGAAACAGAGGAGAAGAGTATGGAGCACAAGAAAATAGTAGAGATAAAAGTCCAAAATTTAACTCCACCAGCCTCACACCTACAGGTAGAAAGGATAAAAAATATTATCATTACTTCCATCTGTTTTTCATATTCTTTTCTTTCAATAGTACATTTGACGGATTGATATTTCCCTGCTTTGTTTTTGTTTTGAAGTAAAAAGTATGGAAACTGAGATATTGTTGCTACCGTAAGTTGAACTTAAAGAAATCACAAAATATTCATACTTCATTTAAATATAAAAATAATTGCGCGATACCTTACTACCAGCGGAATATTTTTGATTTGCAGTAAATTCAAAACTGGTTATTTACATTTAGGTAATGGGTTTATAACCACAGACGTGCTTAGAGAAATTTTACGCGAACTAGATGACAACCTAAGCAACGACGATCTGGATAATATGATCGACGAAATCGATGCCGATGGTTCAGGAACTGTTGATTGGGAAGGTAAGCCCTTATGAAATTAAACAGCTAACATGATAGCATTTGATCTCACATTTTTCAGAATTCAAAGCTGTTATGATCGGTTAACAACCACGTGCAACGCATTTACAATTCCATTATCTTTACACGGCAGCAAAGCAATAACTTGAATGACATGTATGTATTAAGTATATACCTGTTGACTGTAATTAATACTTCTACTACACAAATAAAGACTATTTATAAGTACATTTTACAGCTGGTTTCTATTTCCCGTGCATGACCCACCCATCCTAGCCAAATTAAAGGTTGAGGTGATTGATCGTCTATAAATACGAAACTATAATCGCATCTCAAAGAAGTACACTTAAGCATATCCATTACATCCGTGCCTGTTTAGATATTGATTAGTGCTTAGTAGTATAATCGCAACAAGATGGTAAGCATAAGCGAACTATTTACCATGTTTGCAACAAAAACTGACTATCTTTGAATTAACTTTAGTCGAGAGCTGTAAAGAATGATAAACTTATTGAAATCGACGAGAAATTGGCGGAACTTGGGGAATCTTTGGACATATCTAAGGAGCAAATGAGAAGTAAGTACTTTATTATTTCATGTATGAGTACTTTCCACTAATAAGCAAGGTTTTCTGTCATTTTTATTTTAAGATAGTCTTAGAGAAAATGTAATTTAGCGTATATAATCCGTAGACTTCCTGGTACTAATTTGCTTAATATTTGATTACTCAACTTATGCAACACTGGATACATCGATAAACTCAATCACGTATTTCAGTAGTTACTACGTGCAACATCGTCAAATTTATCTTAACAAGTATGTGATTTTGTGTAACAAAGATGATATTCCTGCTAATGTAATTTTTAAACTTTAGAAATTTATCGTGTATAAACTTTTAATAGTGTTCAGTTTATTACCTGACTCTTTCAATTTCCTCATTTTATTATTCTTTCTAGTGTTAAAGACAACTTTCGACTCCTTCGATTTAGCTAAAGAGGGCAATATTCCCGTCGATATGATCGGGCAAATCTTAGATATGCTTGGTCATCAATTAACAGCAGACGAACTACAAGTAAGTAAGAATCTTTAATATTTCGCATATTGTGCTAAATTTAAAGTATCTTTTAGGCTATCATTTTAGAAATTGATGAAGATCAAAACGGTGAGGTAAGTTTTGAGGAGTTCGCTCACTTAGCTGCTAGATTCCTGATTGAAGAAGAAGAAGATACAGAAGCTATCTTAAGAGAATTAAAGGATGCTTTTCGGTTATACGATAAAAATGGTAGGCTCTATTTTCACATATTTATAGAACGAATTTCTTTTAATAAATTTTTTTTTTTTTGCATGGCAGGATTGGGATTTATTACGACCGATTTGCTCAGGGAAATATTAAAGGAGCTCGATGATAAGATTACGACATCTGATTTAGATCAGATGATTGATGAGATTGATGCTGATGGATCCGGTACAGTTGATTGGGACGGTGAATATTATCGTATCATCTTGTTTAATAAAAGGCGACTTAATATTGTTAATGTTTCAGAATTCAAAGCCATGATGATTGGATAAAGAGCTTTAATTAAGTGATCAACTGTTACCAGCTGTTAAAATTTGTTTCAAGTCTTCATTCTAGTACTAGGCTATCAAAGTTATATCCAACAACTCAATGAGGATATAAATTTATTCTGTAGCAGCCGTACAAGCCCGTGAATTTTATTACAAATAACATTTTTGTAAGTTAATCTACAAGTCCATGTTTGTTCCCGTAATTTATATGAATATTATACATATTTAATTTTTATTAGATATATAAAGGAAATACTTTTGTTTTAATACTATTGCAAGAGTAAACCTTGGAATTTTGCCGATCCTACCTGAACTAATAACTACCATTGTGTAAAAAGTTTCCACTTTGCAATTAAGGGTTATACGTTCCTAGTCAGATTATCTCAGACGGAAACAGATGATGGAGTATCAAACAGATTATTTGGTCCATCATCTTTGCCGTCTAGAACAAATATGTATCCGGGAAAAGTTCGTCCAAGCAACTAGAGTGATTCACAACACCAGAAGTAGCAATAGAACTCCAGTGAAAACTCCAGTTTCTTATTCCTCAAAAAATGTATAATCTAAGATGATAATCATGATATTTTTCAAAAATGGTTACTACAATTTACACATGCAGATGATAGCAGAAGTAAGTTTAGATACCATGCAACTTTGAATAGTGAGGGTATCTTATAAGATGAAATTAGAGGAAAATCGATGGTAACGATGTGCTAACATTAAGTATAAGACATTCTTAACTGAAAGAGGAAATTCAGAAAATTGGTTTGGAACCTTTGGTGTAACAAAAGCAAACACACTGACAAAGTCAATGCACAAATTTCCACTATCACCAAACAAATATTGCATGTCTCTCGACTCGCGTTTCGCTAACCAAGTTAGCATCATCAGGAGATGATCAAATGTGAATTATAAATCTAAGCAACGTGCTTTATATAAGTTCGGGTGAGTAATACAACGAATAAGGACTAATGAGCTCCTTGTTAATTGTTTACAAAAGTCGAACTCCCCGTAAATGTCATTACGATGAGGAAACCGTAATGATTCGCAATAATAACCGATTACAATGCAAAGGCAGCAATTTGAAAATACTTAAGAAATATGTAAACAAAGGCCTGGAATTATTTAGAATTAATTAAATTAAATAAACAGCTATCTGGGATAGGTCCTTTATCGGCATTCATAGTGGGGCGGCCACATTTAAATATTTCTATGCTTTCAAATGCATCCAGCTTATAACAATTATGCACATTTCTTAATAATTCCAAATTATCTACGCTTATCCTATGATCATTGTCGAAAGCATGTTGGGCAACACTCGATTTTTCAATTCTACCAAATTTTAAATGTGCCATATGTTCTTTAAATCTAGTTAAGATAGATCTTTTGGTTTGGCCAATATACTTCGACGAACAATCTTTACAACTTATAGCATAAATTCCTGACTTATCGGTTATTGCTACTTTGTCCTTCGGATTACCAAGAACTGCTCGAAGCTTGTTACCTGATTTATGTATTAGATTGATATCAAACTTTTTAAAGATCTTTTAGACCACGAGTAATCCTTGGTTCGTAAGGTAAAGCTAACATTTTCGGTTTTTCTACCTCATTTTGTAAGGTACAAGTGTCCTTAATTAATTTCTTAGCCTTGAATTTATTAATTAACTTATCAACTAATTTCGTAGAATAACCGTTAATATTAGCGATCTCCTTAATGACTCTCTTTTCTTTCTGAAAGCGTTCTGCACTGAGAGGAAAATTTAATAATCTATTTACCATAAAATTAAAACTTGCTAATTTATGTTGAGGGCAATGATGAGAGTCATTAGGGATGTATCTGCAGGTTGCGGTTTCTTTTCTATATACGTCAATTTCTAAGTAATTTAGGTTTCTTAACACTAATACATGAATGAGGAAACTCTAAACGAGAATGGCAGAGGATTGACAAAGCTCAGTTCTAATATTTCACCGGACGTTAGAAATGTTGAAGATTAAGTAAGTGAATAGTTTTCTTTATAGATTCATAAGATATCTCAAAGCCGTACTTGGGTTTGAGATATATTATCAGATCTTCAAAATAACTCCAGATCCCTGAATGAATCTATTTAGCATTAAGCACGAAAATAGATTTCTTTCTGATTGGTAAATAAGGTTTCTTAGCTTGATAGATATATTTCAGATTTTATGAAAGGAACGCTACCACACCGAGAAAACTAGAAGGAAAAATAGTTTACTTTTTAAAACTAGTTCACGGTATTATAATCACTACAGTGCTCTCATCGAGCTGCGCCTTTCCTTTATGAGATGGCGTCCGCAGTAGCTCAAAGTAGGACAACAGATAATTCATTTTAAAATGCGTACATGCTGTTCTAAAGACACAAGATTGGAAGTTCTAAATATTTCGCATGTTGAGGCTATACAACTTCCAAAGCTTATTTTTAAAATTTCCAAACAAAAACATTTCTTTACGAAATTCTGTATTTTCTTTCCTTCATGAAATATTCGTCGATACAACATCGCATCAATCATCCTGGATACTCTCAAATTTGTTTTTCTAAATATTTTACCGATTTCATTGTATTCAGAAAACTTTCCCATATATTCAGTTATTCACAATGTAACGTACAAATATGATACCCTGCTAATATTGTGCATACATATGTACATGTTCCTCCTTTCATGCCTAAATTTATTAGTTTTGAAGCCATATTTCTGGTTCTTTTTATCCGTTTCTTTGTCTTAATTACTTGTCCTAATTCGCTTATTGTTAGTGATGTGCTAATACATTATCAAGACCAGTCACAACATTGACTCTCTCGCAAAATTCTGTATTTACAGCAGAGTTTATTGACCATGTCCTGTGAGTAGTTACTTTACTCATCAGACAGTAAACAATCAACTTTATTTACAGAAGTTAATGCCTGAAGTATTTTCATTTTACACTGATTAGTTACTGAGATTTACGAAAAACATGTTGTCACGTCCTTCTTCCACAGAACCGATTCTACAGGTAGTATCTTCCACTGAGGGTTGGTATGAAAGAATTTTAGTTTGTTTGAACATCTTCGTTTGGAATCGTTCTTGTTGTCTATCTATCTCTCCATTCGGCTGTTATGGCCCTTTTTCACAAAAGACGTATAAAACGCCCTAACATTACTTCTGAGGCCCTTACATTTTTGTTGTGGAGGGTTGATAAATAATATACAGATTACCAGAAAACTTCAAACAACCTTATTCACAGCAACAACGACGATTTCACTTCACGCGATTATTCCTTACTTACCATCCCCCGTATTTTGAAACTTTGCCAACATTGAATTTTTGCAGAATAATGATAGACGACATATTTTTTATTTTTGGAGATATTTCTTTTAGTAACTATACAACCATTCAATAGAAATACGATAGAGATAGCAAAATATGTGACTTCTCCTTCATTCATCTATTTAGTTTCGAATAGTAAGCAATTTTATTACCACTGTGATATCACTCTTGTCTATTATTTCTTTTTTAAGGTAAGCAGATAATACGAGAACCATTAGTCTTAGACTGCTTCGTATATTTTCCAAAATTATACTCTCAACGATGGTGGCGTTTATTTAGCAACTAGTGTATTAATCGACTTTTAATGTCAACTAAATTTTCATCAACGCTCAATCATTTTTAGGAAGTACAGCTGTATCTAAACACACACAATATGCATAATCAACTTATGATTGAAATTTGTAACTTGGTTCACACAAGAGATCAACAGCAATACACGAAATCGGTTACAACAAAACTCCTATGCTTAGTATACAAGCTATAACACTTTTTGTAACTAGTGCTGGTTTCCACATATTCACTTTTGATTTTGTGTGTCTGGAGATATCGCACAAATCCATTCGTTTTGGTAATCACCAACTTCAGGAATATTTCGGCGAAGAAGAGATGAAAGTAAGCACAGGACTTAGAATCAGGTGATGAGCATTCTTGAAACCTGAAACGAACATTGTTGAAGGTTTGGTACATCATCTTGATCCAGTTGCTGTGACCAACATTACGTTAGTATGAAGAGGATTTTGCTTATTAATTATAATATATTCGCATTTGGTGTGTATTAAGCTTTGTTGGTTATACGAGGACGACTCCGTTTCCGCCTAGTGAGCAGACGAGTGGGAATATCGTTCAATGTGGAGCTGGAAGTGCTAGTAAGAGAATCGATCGAACATTCTTTCGTGCTTTTTTGGTCGTTTAAAATGGCTGCTGCAATTGAAAATCCCGCCCACTCTAAACGCCGATTTCTGTGTGCAAAGAACATGAAGGCTGCTCAGATTCATAGTCTTTCAAGTTTCAGGACCAGAACAGTTGTATAACATGACGTAATTCGCAGGCGGGAGAGTTCTATGAAGGGGCATTAAAAACTGGTTCATCGCTATGATAAATGTGTCGTTCTTAATGGCAAGTATGTAGAAAGGTAGCTGAAAGTAGTAGCTTTAAGTTGTATATAATAAAAGCCTCTTGATGTATTGGTGTTTCTTTTAATAACAAAACGGAACTTAATTTACGAATCGCCCTCGTCCATCAAAAGGTCTGTTGTCAACTATAACTCAACTTAATCCCTTTCCTCATCTAAAACACTTGATAGTATCATTGTTCACGAAATAAAAAAGAACCGATTTACCGTTGTACAACAGAATACAACGGAATTAATTGTTTAAGTGGAACATAAGCAGATAACAGCCTCCAGCCAATGCTGGTCGATGTAAGAAATGTACTGCGTCTTCATAGGACCTAACCAAGTACGGCATTTTTAAAACGACAATAATATTTTCAGATGAATGTTTTATGGATATGTACGCCGACAAATCTGCCACATTTCCCTATTTTTCTTTTCCTCTAACACAGTATTTGCTGATTCATTGCTAAATATTGGACGATAATAGAGAGATTTGGAGATAATTGCAGATTTGTCTGAAAAACTAAAAAAAAAAAAAAAATTAGCAAAGATAAACAAATTTCAAAACAAAATTTGGTTATTGGTAGGTCGCGGAAAGTTTAGGAGGGTTGATTCCAATCAATTCACTCAACGCCAAAAGCTAAAACATGCTTCTGACTTCTAACGCAACCAATTCTGCATCTCCCTATTCAAATCGATGAAACTATCTATAAAATATTATGTGACCTTTTGATACTTATCTTATATGATAGATCTCTACCATTAATAGGTCAATAGAACCAGGTTCAAACCAGCCTTGTTTTATTGACCTATTAATGGTAGAGATCTATCATATAAGATAAAATATTACAGGAAAACAGTATTCTGTAACCATTTTCTTTTCTTTCTAAACAACCAATTCACAGATTCTATCCGACTACAGACCTATGTATGTAGTATAGCTATTATAGAATTCTATAGATATCCTCAGCACTGATCTATAAATTCGATTTGATAGCAGTCACTGACGCTATCAAGCTCATTTTACATGATCATATTAAATAGTACGTAAGAATTGAATACTATTTTATAGTACAATATAAAATACTGTACCATTTTCTGTGCAAAATCATTGTATGAAATAAGAACCTGTTCTATTTTCATACTAAATATTTTAACTTGCGCCTGCTCACTAGTCTGTATTGCACAAATTCCAATCTAACCTCATGTTCTTATGTTTACGTCTTGTCCAGTCCTGTTACAGTATAAAATAAACGTGGGTTTATACATTATCCTGTGGTCATGTCAGCAAACGGTTTTATTGAGCGTTTTACTAAAAGTATTAGTGTTATTAGCTAAGCATAAAACTAATCTTTTTGGAGGTTATGAGAAATATTTGTAAATACTGTGTGATACTGGTGTACATGTAACGAGGATGTAGCATAGCACAGAATCACACACAGATTTTTTTGTACAAATCCATAATACATATGTAATAGCCCTGAAAAATGAGGGAGCCTAAATTCATACAATAATCTTGTACAAAAAACTAAAGGTAAAGCGTCTTACATTTTACTATAGCATAGTATTCAATTTCTTGGTACAATTTAGTATGATAATGTAAAACGGGCTTTATCCACAAACTGTAACTAAAACTAAAAACTTTATTTTCCTTTGTAGGTATTCATATTTTGTCTCATAAATGTATTAATTTCGCCTGGTACATATTATTAGTCAAATGGATTAAGTCGACTCGATACCGACTTAAATATAATAGACAAATTTCACCACCGATTGCAGTTTTTGGGAAAGTTTCTAATTGATTTCTACATCGTAGCGAAATAACTATACCGTTCCGTTCCATTCGAAAAGTCACGTCCACGATTATAAATTTAATAAAGTCCTAGTAAAATTTTTAGAATCCAGTAGCATTTATATCATTTTGTGCTCTTAATGCACTGGTATTATCCGATAAATCCAATAAAACGCTTCTAGCTAATATTAAAGCAATCACATGAACATCAAAAGCGGAAAATACAAAAACATGTAATTATGTAGATGCAAGTTATAATAATAGCACATGTGCAAAGTAAAATGCAATATCGTAAGTTATTTATTGTAAAAGTTATTAATGTAGAAATATCGATTTGATTAATTGTATCACTTAGTGTAATTTGCTTTTATGTTTCTCTTTGCTATCGCTTTAATTGAGAATTCAAATGATAAGTTTAATTATTCACGATTGTATTTACAAGAAAAGAGTGACAGTGAATCATTATTTAAATAAGGTACGGTACCGTATCGTCTAGACACTCTAGACGTTAGTATCTGAGCAAGCAAAGGTTGTATGGACGATATATTGTAATTTATAGCCTTATTAGTATTTCGTTTGATGTTTAAAAGATGATCCTCGGACCTCCGATGGACACCGGTAAGTAGTCATCAAAAAGCAATTGCTTTCGTTAGTATACACAAGTCGCAGGATATATAATTGTAAGTAGTCAAATTGAGAAAATTATTTATGAGACGTCAGTATTTGCCACCTCTTTCCCCGCAACTTCAGATCGATCAGCATACTCTTGGATATGTCAAAAATAGTTTAAGGGATCGTCCTTATTCGACTGACCAAAATCATCGACAACATAGATATCATCCAGAATGAACGGCTCGTCCTCCGAACCTGATTGTCCCTAGAATTGTAATTACTCTGCTTTTCAAAGTATATCCGAAGGGCCCTCTAAAGGCGAGTACACGCAGAAACCATTTTATTTAATAGCCCAAGCAGTTTTTGATAGTCTGACACCTACAGGCAATAACGTCCTCAATAGTTAGGCTTGTTAGGTCGTATTTGGCTGACAAATACGAATAAAAATCCATTAAGTTGAGCACTCGCGGATCCGGTTAGACGTCCCACGGGGATTGCTCCTAAAACCGCGCCTCTTCGTTATCATCTGGCACCGTTATCTAAACAACCTGCAGATGCGAGAAGATCTTCAAAAAATCCTCCAGAACGCTATTGATGGTTTCCTAAGCTGGGTGTCTGGAGACTAAAGATAAACGGATTTAAATACGTGGCAGTTACATTCAGGTGAAGAAGGAAGTATTCGTGAATAACATCGAGCTATGGAGCCCTAACGTTACGTACATAGGAATTTACTTTGATCAGAAATTACTATGGAAGAAGAAGGTTGAAGAGGTCCGCACTCGATTCATAACTGCTCGCAATGTGCCGCTTGTCCTCCTAGGGTGAAGGATTTCCCTTAAGCTGGGAAGCAAGTTTCTTCCCTACACCTCGACGCTTCGACTACTGTTGATCTACTGCGCTTCGGTCTGGTCCACAGCGGCTTCTTTGCACGTGAAAAGACTAGGAATCCTATTCCCGTAATCTTAGTCGACGCCCTCTGCTATTATTGTAACAACCGCATAGACGACAACATTACACTTGCGATGCCCACGTTTTTGAACTTCTCGAATAAGTTCGTCGGTTTTCATGAGCGATTTGTGATCTGTTTCCAGCTCTACAGCACAGACAGCCTTTACAACTTTTATCTCTTCTTGCAAGGCAATAAGAGCTGCTTTTAGACCATTGAGGTCATTTCCATATTGCTGATAATCCTTGCAAGTCCACGACAACCACATGTTCGAGCGAATTTTGGACGCCTCTACACGCAATAACCTAACTCAGGTTGTCTTATAATGTCGTGCACAAATATAGCAGTTAATATAAGCCCCATCTTTAATTATAGTATTACAGCAAAAATATGTGTTAATTTTTGCAGAAAAGGATGATTATCTAAGCAAAACTTAAAGCAAATAAGAATTAGGACACTGTGGCTATAATAACATATAAAATAAATAAAATTACCCTTACCATAATACCTTTCGGAAAAAATCCAGATTCGCATTTCGGCAACTTAGTTGCTATACTCAGTGGAAAAGTAGGGAAATTCAGTATCACTAGCGAATACCGCTACTGGCTAGTGTTCGTCTTGGGCATTAATCGGAGTTGCTGATACTGAATTTCCCCAGTTCTCCACTGAAAATTGCAACTTAGTTGGCGAAATACGTATCTAGATCGTTTCCAATAGGTGTGGTAGGGGTAACTTTATTTGTTTCACATAAAAATTGAAACAAATAAAGGAAGACAATAAATAGTCTTAAGCGCTTGCGGGGTCTGTAGCAGCGACTTTAAGACAAACTGAAATAGACCAACGGATGAACCAGAACAGAGGAGTCACACCATAGATATTTACATTACAAAAAAATGATGTTGCAGAAGACCTAGCAGACGAAAAGGTATGGAACAGCAAAAAGTTTCCGATGTGTGAGAATATTTACAATCGATTTTAACACAATAATTACGTGATAAGGTTTCTATACAGGCTGTCAAAAATCTTTACGCAGCGACATCCTTTGTTCGGTTTTGAATTGAAAATCTTAATCTGAAAGTCTTATATCATGCTCTGTATGGTTTTGGGAAGCACTTCAAGAAAACATGCATTTGACAACACTACACTTGCAAAGTACAGTGACAGTCAAAAGTTTTACAGTAATGTTATTGATAGAAATCATATTCGGATACAATCGTATTATTGTACAACGTTGCAAGGTGTGTTCTTCGTGAAAGCATGTTAATGAACAAAGGTTCAAAACATAATTGGAAGTCAAAAAGAAACCGTTTACCAACAAATAACATCAACAATTCTTTTTACTCTGAATTACAGCTATCTCTACTAACAGATATCGCGTATTTGTGGAATAAAGGTCCGAGCTTCTAGAACCTCGTGAAGGCGTATGAAACATGGTACAATATCTTGTTGAAGTTTTCGATTCGGAATTTCATAAGGAGATACGTCACGTACAGCTTTTTCGTCAATGTATTCACACCCGATATATATTTCATATATAAATATACATAGAAAGAATCACGAAATTCTAGGCTACCTGGTAATCTGTACTTTGCTCGAGCACAACGTAGGAAAACCACCAAATATCGGAGAAACCACGAGAGCAATCAGCGTTTTGTTATCACTATACTAACATTATAGATAAACTCTACTGCTACTATGCGAGATATGCACAGACTCATCGTGATCTAAATCTTGCGATTCTGCGAGAACATCTGCCCAAAATCTCTGAAGGCAGTTTGGGAAAGACACGTCAATAACAATCCCTGCGTCCCCTCACTTCGAGTGAAAATTCTTTAACATCGATTGATGTAACGTCCAAGATCCGTTGACCACCATCAACTTCTTAAATAACGAATTGTTGTTTACCTAAGAAAGGTTTTAAAATGTCTTTTTGTTGCCCATTTAGTTAGTAAACTAAATCTCTACTCATCACCGTCAAAACTGCGCGATTGCAGCAGTTTCCCAAGAAGATAAAGAGGTTGAAGACCTTCAGTCCACACCTCTGCACAAACTGAAGTTGCACAGAATTTAATGTTTGTGTTTCAAAATAGTAAAATAGATGCAATTCAGTTAACGGCAACTGTACTTTAGGCATCCTAATATAGGGGAGACTATACTTGAATATTCTGGTAATGAGAAAAAGGCATCTGAGTTCCAAGGACCGGCATAACATGTGTTATTCATAATTGGTCATATTATAACTGATCCATTTCTACATTATCTCATAGCGGATACAGTTACGGATACCCCAATTTTGTGTAACATGACAAAAATTACGTAATAAATAATCCAACTAAATTGATTGCCGTTTTGTCAGATTTATGAAAGTACACAGATATTTATATCAGTTAATTAAAACAAGGAATTATAAAGACACGGTAATTGATAAATTACGTTTGTAAAAAATGTTTTTTTATTAATCATGTGTGATGACATAAAGTAGCGAACATAACACAACGCATGTAATTGATCAAAAGTAATCGGTCCAGTCCGATTGGACAATTGTTCTGTTCGAATCTAACCAGGATGCGAATAAAGCAATCTGAAAGGACAAGATTGTGTGTACGTAGCGACCCACTATCGCCGACAAGCAATTAATTACTTTAACAATTGTATGAGCACAACCACAGCGGCATACCATAACACTTAATCATCGCCACCTCGCGTACTGTCAATAGAAAAAACAGAAAGAAATCCAAGTCCGGTGATTAAATTTGCCTGCCTCGATAATCCAAGTTCGACCAACTTAATTACCACTCCGACGCTTATAATAATAATAGAGCAAAAATTAATGGTCATTAGGTAAAGAATGTCTACTGTAATATACATAGAAGGTGTTCATTAGCAATTTGTAAATATATTATGAAAAGGGAGAGAAAGACAAATTGCACCATTACGTTGTGTTAAATTGCTGAATTTGATTGAGTGGTAGGTGTAATGTCAATGACAGATAAACGAAATTATATACAATCAATTCTATGGACTTGCCTAGGTTGCAGACAGTTAATCATCAATGATTGATTTAGCATTAGATGTCCTTCAATTATAACAACTTGGAAACATCCTTTCTGACATAAACATAAACACTTATCTACCCATATTCAATAGAAGAAGGAGATACATGTTGAAATCCCATTATAAGAGACAAAAAACGTAAAATCGTAAAAGTTTCAAATATTTATTGTAAAAAACCACAACGATATTGTTTTGCTATGCTCTAGCTTTATCAGGTGGATGAATAATAGCTTAGAATCTAATCCCAGATGATTTCTGGAATAGGTTCTGTACCTAGAAAAACGTTCTCCTCCAAATGGCGCTATGAAAAATGTCATTTAAGATAAAAGGAGGAAACAGTAATGACATCACAAAATAAGTATTTTGTAAAAATCTGGGTTTGGAAAATTTATGTTGACTGTCCGATCGTATTCTTCATTATTTACAGATTTTATTGGTTTTGTTCCAACCTATACGTCCGCACTGTATGTTTTCTAATGACGACGGTCGGGACTCCTTGAGCCTCTAATGAGAAGGGGCTCTTGATATTGACACCTATTGTGTACCTATTGAGCCATGTATTCACTTGTACACTGTTCTAGTATATAAACAACCACACAATTCACTTACGTCCAGACATCCGCTCTCTATTTATAACCAAGAAACTTGATGCTACCAGAGCTTGGAGATTACGGAGGCTGCGGTATTCATTCTTCTCCACCCCCAAAGCGGTTGTGGTTACACTTTTCTACAAACAAGACTGACCACGCTAGATTGTGGCAATTCAGTACAGAACTGTGCATAGTGTTTTCTGACATTATCTCCAGAACCTAGTTTTATAATAAAGTATTGTAGTAGAGACGACCTTAAACCGAAACTACTGCAACTTTACAACGGGGAATGATATATTTAAACCGACGACATAATAATAGGAATAACGCTAAGCGCGGTGACGTTAAGCGAGGATCCACTCTGCTTTTCCTCCAGTAAAGTGTAAAAGAACAAACTAAGTTATTGGGAAAAATATGACTTGACGAAAGTATTCAAAAAACCAGATGAGCAATTGTGGTTTGTTGTAATTTCTGTATATTATCCACGATTGCATACAGGGCCTCGGATATTCTCTTGCCAACGAATTATGTACTTCGTCCACGTGTTTTCCGCGATTATGTAGTTCTGTTGTGGACAGATATTTATCACGACTGTTGACTTTTTCTTGTCACAAAAGAGAACCGCAATTGTTCTTCACGTAATATGCAAATTAAAAATTTCAATTACTTATATATATCGGATATTTTAATACTTTTATTCAAGCGATATATATTGGGTCAGTATTGAAAATTGACGCTAAATTACTAGGTTAATCGTTCCCTCTCACAAGAGGAACGTCAAGGGTGTGAATAACGGATTTTGATGGATCTCGAATATGTTATAGAGGCACTTCCCCCGAGTAGCTGGCTACCAGCTTTTGTAGCCATTGGCCATAGTTCTCGAGAAAATTGCAAAAGTCTTCTCTGCCGTACTTTGTATACTGTTAATGTTAATAATTCTCTAACAAAGCGAGTGTGGTGCAGTGGAAAAGATGCACCCTTGCAGCGCTGGCGGCACATGTTCAAATCGTACCATTACACTTTTTTCATTCTCATCGCATATAATATTAAATATGTTTGATTTCATGCAAAATTGTTCAAAAATAATGTTTTTCGCCATGGTAATTTTTTCAATAAAATTAATCGGTCTTTTTACGACGAGTATCATGTGGAATTTTCTATGGGCGTAGAGAGCGAGGAAACAGCGAATAAAACGATTTAATTATAAAAGTTGATTGTAAAATTTAAAACACACACCATAATGCACATTTGCTTGCGATTAATTTTATTAATAAAATTACCAGGACAAAAAATATTATTTTTGAACAATTTTGCATGAAATCAAATATATTTAATATCGTATGCGATGAAATTGAAAAAGAAAGTCCAATGGATTTGAACACGTACCACCATCGCAGCAAGGATGGATTTTACCCACTGTACCACACCCGCATTGTTAGAAAATTATTAACATTAACAGTATACAAAGCACGGCAGAAAACACTTTTGCAAGTTTCTGGAGAACTAGGGCGAATGGCTACGAAAGCTGGTAGGCCTGTACTCGGGGAAGGTCCCTCTCATAGTCGAGACCCATCAAAATCCGTTATTCACAACCTTGACGTTCCCCTTGTCAGTACTAGAGACGGCGATCGCGATTGTTTAAGGATGAAAATTCACAAAAACCATTGATTTCATTAGGATTAACAATACCTGATTTTGTTGAAATCAAAAGGCGCATTTGTATAGCTTAAGATGGACCTGTAGCCATCAAAGTACACATAATAATTTAGATTGAGGGTGTGTTTGACTGTACGTTCTTCATATTAACGGGTTCTATTTTCATTCATTTATTTGAATTATTAGGCAATACATTGATATCAAAGGAGATCCCATAATATTCTTTATTGATCTAAATCTACATAAATTTTGGACTAACTAACTAAGTTCAAGATTGTCTTTAATAACATAAACAGATTGATGATAGGACGGTATGTCTTACCATAACATGAGTTTACTATTAAAATTTAAATATGATCCTTAACCAAATTACTTGCACATATCTAAGAAGTGTACTGGAACACACAGATAATTTACTATAAAAAGCTGCAGAACACTTCACATTTAACTAAAAATTACTTTAACTACATTGCCCGTTAAACAGATATACATATATGTAGATATATATTATTTTACTTTGCCCTGTCATACAAAATAAATACTGTAGTAGATGAAGTCAAGGGAAGTTCTTGCATTCTATCCATCCCATTAGAAATGCAATACTATTAAATATATACCACTTTCTTTTCAACATTCACTTAAAGCACTTTTTATCAATGTGTTAACAAATTTAAAACGATTCAGCGATTCCGACGTGCATTTTTCATTTGCTTTAATAGTATCCAATTACTTAATACGTGTAGGCACGTATAGATTATAAATTCTAACTTTCCTTGCTATAAATTGACAAAGCGGTATTTAGTCGACATTCGCACGAAATTCTTACAAAATGCAATGTAAGTGTAATATTTATTTGCGAACAATTAAGAAAATATGATAATTCAACCAACCAATTAAGCAAATTGTAGCATCGAATGATGTAATTGTGACTTAAAGTAATGGCAATTTCGTTGCCGGAAAGTGCGAAATGTAACTAAGAATGCATACTTTTGAATAATGGCATGTATCGTAACCCGACTTGAAAGTAGAGTTAATTTGCAACAAAACTTTAAATACGAAAGAAAAAACCGTTTTGTAAATAGTAGCCTGCGGTACGAAGGAAATTATTTTTTATTTAAAGAAATTTGGTTTTTATCAAATTCTTCCAAATTATTTTTATGTTGTGTATATATAAATTGGTTAGTAGCGCTTTAATACAAAAGCAACAACTACCAAAACCAAAGAAATGTGGAATTGAAACGCGAGCACTGTCGTGCAATGATATGATATTTCGAAGTGATTTGAACTTAATTTCGTGAATGTCATTGCACAATTTAGTCTTTGATTTTTATATAATTATATTGATAACAATTCCAAAATTTCAATGAGCACGAAATTACATTTAGAAGTATAATCGACTCTTGTAGTTACAGTAGCCGACCGAAAGTGGCGTTATTACACAATTTGAATTAATTGATAAAATCAACCGAGTGGGAACGATACCTGCAAGCAAATCGGCTTTGCCGTAGAATACGATAGCGATAAAAATGTCTTAATGGAAGTAATTAGTTTATTCGCTCGTTACTTAAGCGAAAAGTAGAACTTTCTTGGAAATTTAGAAGGGAATGTAGTGTAATAAAGCAACGCCAAGTTTTATCAATTTATTGCTACACTTCACCGTAAGCATCCAATACGGAAATAGGTGGAAGTGGATATAAGAAAGGAATTATAGGTTGTGGTCGCATTTAGATAAACTCATTTGTACGATATAAAAGTTGTTACGGAATTTATCTCCAGATTCAACTAAAATAATTCAGATATGGAAGCAGTTCTTGTCAATTCTTTATACAATTATGGTGGTAAATATATGTTTGTTAAATTTTAGTATTGGGACCTGTGAATCAAGATATAAACAGCAACATCGAAGCCTAAGCATCTTTCCAAGAATATATTTTCCTTTTTATACTCCATTCCGTGCCTGTTTCCATTTATTGACCTATAAACATTCTCTCACATTAATTACATCCTAATCAATTTACAAATGCATGCTTTGCCACAATATGTATGATCATATACATAAATTTTCTGGAAGGAATGAATGTGAGATCTCACGAGCTGATATCAAAACGGCATGAGTAAATGGTACGGAGCTTTCTTCCTTGTCAAGGCGTCATTTTTACGAAAGGATCTGCGTTAATTTCATAAATTACGTCCAGTCGAGATGCTGAAATAAATGTTTCTTTAAATGTAACATAATGAGCGCGTATCCTTGAACGTAGATACGTGTGAGCATTGATTTATGGATATTTTGGAATTTACGCCCTGTTATCGCGTTTGCCGATTCGAATTTGTGTACTTGAACGGTCGGTTACAATTTCGTAGCTTAATGCTTTTTAATCTGCACATTAAGGACGGTAATAAATTGCAAAATTGTGGTAATTGACATCTAAGATATTAACTTAAGATAGTACCATTAAATATGGAAATAATTTTGCCGTTTATAATGAGTGAATGGCAAATATTTAGTGTAAGCAATATAAAGTTTTTAAAAAACACTAATTTAACTTTTACTTGCAATTAGAACGATTTAATTTCCGAACCAGTTGTGTGTTTCGGAATAACAAATATGTTGTTCAATTTATTATGTCTTTTAATATCCCAAAAACTATTCATTCAATTTTTTTAATTATCTTGTCATCATTAATGGAATCGTTAATCTTTTTGCCAAAATGAATCCTTTCTACTTAGTCGCGTGAAAGGTATTTATATATTAACCTAGGCTACAAACTTGTAAGCAATAAATTACAAATTCTTTATGAAATAGTGGTCTACCACCTGGAAGCCACATCCGTACGTCAAAACACAGAATAGATTCCAAACTACTAATTCGGCAGATACAATCAAGGGCGATTATGTTTTGGAGATTTAGACATTTAGATCTAGATTTTCTCTTTTTAATTAATCAATAATGGTGACCGGTTGTGACTAATTGATTCAGTGTATAAAACTTTGCAGGTATCGATAAGTGAACGTGGGTTTGTTCAGGGTAAATCCTTTTGTTTCGATTTGGACGAAATAAGGTTTTGTAATTCATTACGCTGTGTTTTAAATTTTCGAATTATTGCGAATTATTTATAACACTAAGGCCAGTTGCAATAATTTGTAGTCATTCTATTACTAGCAAGTTAATAAGGTGAATATTGAAATTATCTTTTATCCTTAGGGCTTCACAAAATCAAAAAGAAAGCTGAATTCTCCGACTAATTTCAAATGTTCTATCTTGACCACAAACATATAGCATGTGTGATGACATTTCAAATTACAACATTACAAATCCACTACTACAAGTGGTATGGCGCTGCATAGGTCACTGTTTGTGAACTTATTGCTTTTGCTGTACAAGAAAAAATCTAGAAGGAAGATGCTTGATTTGTATCGGATATGATATAGACAACTTCTGTGGATAGTAGGTACGCTTGTTTTGAAATCCAGAAACGCAACGTAACATGCCCGGTTCAAATTAAGAAAGGAACCCGCGATGAATAGGGACTTGCGAGATCCGATGGTGATTGATATGCTAGTCATACGAGACCGTATACTGTTGGAAGAAGTGTGGAGTATAAATATTTGGATGCAGAAGACACATACCATCAACAAACGAACCCTGACTACTATACTTTTGAACACTTAATTTTTTGGGCGTAAATACAGGTTGAAAGATCTTTAAGTTAAAAACAAAACAAGAAAAGGTGTTTTCAAGTATATAAATATGAATCATATATGTTTGTGAAAGAATACAGAATTGGTTTTCAAAAAGACTTGTTGTCTTCTCAGTGCATTCAATACGAACAGAGAGAAGATTTTTGAGCAACGAATAGTTAAATCTCTGCCAATACGAATTATGGGCATTATTAGAATAAAAGCGAACGTAACGATGAACTGAAGCCAAATAGAGGAAATAGAAGCAAAATGTTCTTTTGCAGATGAATTATTTAGTTCTTTCATTGATATAATTTGATCGTGGATGCCAGTTTTTGGCTGGCTTCATTTGTCCTGCCATTAATAGTCTTAGTGGAATCACTTTCGTGGAAATTTTGATCCTAATTTCGAAGGCTGTTTCTTTCTTCAACTTCCGATCGTACAGTATGAAGATCGTATTCGTGGCTCCCCATCTCACCCTCCACGCGCATTGTCATTCCCGAGTCCAACACGCCATTAGTTATCGAGCTGCAGTCACGTAAACATGGTTCTCTCTATTGATTCCCCCGCCAAGTGTAAATTGCGAAGTGTTATTCGTTTCTTCCAGGAAGAAGGGAGTAGTGTAGTGGAAATGAAAGAATAAAAATTCACAAAAGAAGAGGCTTGCTGACTTCTGAAGTTATTCCGATAGATGACAATGCCCTTCCTCACACTGCTCGTGCAACCCAATGGCTCTTTGAGCAATTTGAATGGAACATTTTCGAACACCCGTCATATAGTCCCGACCTAGCGCCAAATGAGTACTATCTTTTTCCTGAACTGAAGAAGTGGCTTGGAGGAGAGTGCTTCCAAACTGACCAGAACTTCAAAGAAACCGTCCCAACTGACTGCAAATCATTGGCGACAACATTTTATGAAGAGGGTATTGCAAAGCTTGTTCATAGATATGACAAATGCCTCAATCGTCAAGGTGATTATGTAGAGAGAGTAACCTTTACCTTTGTACATTATGTTTGGCAATAAAATATTTTTCTTTATTCACCCGTCTTTCCCTTATCGTATATGATGGGTTTCTACCACGATTAGGTCAATTAAACAAGAGTGATTGAAATAATAGTTATATTCTCAGAACGTTTACAAACGCTTTCAGAACACCTTCTTCAGTAAAAACATAACTAGATAAATGTATAAACAAACATGTGCTTTTTACTCGGGAATTATCAACAAAATAAGTACTGACTAGAATTTCTTGATGTATATTGCCTGTAAAAATGTCTTGTATTATAAGTAACGGATTTAATGTGCAAACACATACATGCAAACTATGAAAAAACAAAAAATCAAAAAATCGTTATCAAAAAAACAATCTTTGTTATAGCCTATCGGAGGTTGAAAAAACAACAGCCCTCGTACTTTACTATGACGGCGAGTTCAACAGGCAATCATTTATTTTGGCAAGAGTCGGAGTAAAGTTAAAAGTATAATTCGTTAACATTTCCTAACAAGTAATTAGGCAGGACTAAGGACTGCTAACTCAATTTAGGTAGCGTCAAGCATCCCTTTTCAAAAAAGTATGTGGTAGGAACAATGCTTTACGCGGAGATCCCCAAGTTCTGTGTCACATCTTTACCCGTAAGAAACTTTCTAATTCAGAAGATGGAACAGAGTGAAGGCAAGAGACAATCCTGTGCTCGCATCTGCAATCCTGCCAAACACTGTATCAAGAGTAAAAGAGGATTATATTGTTCTCCTGAAGGCGTGGCATATTGGCCTGTAATTTGCAGCAGGTCTTACAGTTGGATATCGATAACCAGGACTTTCTCCACTCTAGAGGTTTGTCTGCTGGTTTTTAGTTACTACGGTTCTATTCTTTATTTATTAGAATACAATAGGAACCCGCTGTCTGTATTAGGAGACGGCAGATTCTGGATTCACGCGCCCACCTCCACAAATAGTAGTTACCCCCTCCTTGCATGTATGTATGGAAGGTAGAACAACCCTCGCGCATATTTGCCTGGAAGGTGTGTCCAACCCATCCTCAAAATTCTCGCCAACATCCCCCCCGTTAATGCTCGGTAAGTCGGCAATTCTGCGCTGATTCATGCCTGGAAAATAGGTCAAGCATCCTCTACAATAAAAATTTGCACAAACCACGGCTTGTTCACGCTTGGAAGGGGGCAAACCCGCCGTACATGCATATCTGGAAACTAGTACGACCCCGCCAAAAATTCAAAATTTGCGTAAATAGTGATAACGTCACAGGATCGTTGGTCGCCCGTCCAAGAATTCGTCCTAGTGAACGCTATAGGCCATCGCTAGTACCAATCATCCCACAATACATCATTAGACGTCACAAACATACATCGACATTATACTTTAAGGTAAAATTGTAAACTTATGACATGCGAATTAATTATTTATTAATTTAGTAAAACGTCTGAAGCAAAACACCAGGGGTATGTTTAAATATAACGTTCATGGCAGCGATAGCCGATGATCTCAGGTTCAGTGATTCCCACGTAGTCTTTCCACATCTCTTAGAAATATTGATTTTCTGTCAAAAGTTCGGATTTTTTCGAATATGCTTTTGAGTCAATCCAAATACAATTATTATGTCTACCCGATAATTCTATTTCAGTGAAGGCTAAACTGACAAATGTAGCTTCTCCATATCGAAAAGCAAGAAACAGTCGAGTGAACAGTTTATATTATTCTTTTCTCTAAGGACCGCTTCTCGTCCTCGAGGTGAAGCCGAGGCTCCAAGGGCTCACATCTTTAGTATGGCGGCTTCTTCCTCACCGCCTCGAAGTTATAGGAAATAAAATGAGGGTACTAGGAATCACGGTGTTGGACGCGAAATAAGCATATCGCAGTTGATTTACATTATTTATGACAATAATATACCAAATTTCCCTATTCTAATTTTATGTATTTGTTGTTGAAAGATTTAAACTATTGGCATTTTCAGTTTTCTCGGAAGAACTTTGAACTAAAATAGTAAGTGCGATTCCTATAAAATAAAAACTGCACGTAGCTATTTATATAAAAGTAAGTCACCTGAACATATATTATTATATTAGCCAATATTACATCATCTGAAAGTACGACTATCTCCGCACACACACCTACTAAAGCTCGCTCGTGTTATATAATACATGACAACCTTTATATAATTATGAACAACAACCAGTAAGATTTACAACTTAAAAATAAATTAATGTTTTCATTACTAGTTGTCCAATATCAGTGTCTTACTTTCAATTCTATATTCACCTTTCAATAAAAAATTATCGTTCCAATATTGCATTTTATAGTTATTACTGCGTTCGAGCGGTAATAGGTTGACGTATGGGATTTTTGACTATTGAACAGTATTCGCTTCGACGACTTCCCGAAACGTATAAAATTTTATGTGGCGCTAGACGGTAGGTTTTGCGTCTTTGCAGACAACTTGCGCAAGTCGAGCACTTTTGGACTTTTAATTATTTACACTGTGAAGAGTTATAGTGGTGGCTACTTTCGTTAGAAAGCTAATATGTTTAAATTGAGAAGAGGTAAACATTCGTAATTGATCATTGTTCGAGCATTATTACATCGCACAGATATCTCTCCATAAGATTTGAAAAATCGGCAATACGCCTGCCTTAAAGATCTAGGTTTACAAACTGTTAGTATTTCTTGCGCTGGTAATAATAATAATAATATTTATTTTAAAACATGACAACATACCCTTAAATGTACTCGTAAAATACATGACCGCAAACAAGTCATTTTTTTAGATAGATAGCGATTTATTTACTGTAATAACCATAACAATAAAAGTCAAAACATAATCCATATGAATATAAAATATAAATAATTTACACGTAGGTATACATATATGAAACAATTTGAAATTTAGTGTACGACATTGAACATTGTAAAACACTTAGGGCAAACAATAAATACATATATTAGTTAATAACTAATTCGTATTTAACAGAATAGAATGTATTGTCCATTAGAAACTTTAAAATGAATTCAAGGAAAAAGAACAAAGACTAGGTACATATATTTACAAGCACATTCGATTCAAATTTCAGGAGTCTACGAATTCTTCCAGCGTATACTAAGCCTCTTCAATGAATAAGTTCCTTACGGCGTTCTTAAATTTAGTACTATCTCTTTGTTTAAAATTTGCTGGAAGTTTATTATATTATGTCGCGCCCCAGTAGTCAACTGCATTTTGTGGTGCTTTCAGTCTGCGATAAGGTGTTCTTAGTGAGTCTTCATTTCTTGTTTCATAATTATGTGTATTGCCATTCAATCAAAGTGAATGAAATAGTAATTTAGTTTAATTAAATTACATTTCTTACACTTGCGCTCTAACAATTGAAATTTCTTTTAAACAGATTAATAACTCGTGAATATGCCACCCTTACATATTTTTCTAGAGAATTTACGCAGGACATTAATGAGAAGTTTAGTGATTTCACCATTTTGGACACTATCCTAAACCAGACAGTATCTTGCTTTAGATAGGGGTTCCAGTGTCTTTCCTCCTTAAAGAAGTAAATGATCCAATAGAACTAAGGACTGCAGGACATTTCATGAATTTAAATACATTTAGTATTGGTATATGTTGGGGTAATTGATGCACTGTTTTAGATTATGTATTGGGATCTCCGACTACCAGCGTCTGGAAGTTAGCTCAAATTACTCCTCCTTCTCAAACTTGGAAAGAATACTAATCTAATACCTTGAGTGGATTCAGCGATAGATTCCTATCCTCAATCTGCTGGTATTCCAGGTGTCGCATCCTTAAGTGGTGCATTTAGTAGTAATCTGTCAGAAAGCGTTGGGTAGTCTCAAGTGCCTTCTTGCAAAATCTACTGCTGCTATTTACCACACCTATGCTGTGTAGATATCCCTTACAACCCTAGATGCCCAGGCAGGACATCTACGAGGCTTCTAAATTGATTTTTACTGAGGTCGATGAGGGTTTTGTGCGGGGTACCCGATAATAAATATGCAGGTGGCTGTTATACAAACTGCGAATACGGAGGATTGGTGTCGTGCGCCATTTTCCATAACGAGACATGTGAATGCACATAGTACTAGGGTCTGGAACGTGTTTTGTCCACGGCAGACTATTCGAAGTGTGAGGTACGTGAAGGTACCAGATTTTGTAAGGCGAAATTGTATACAACCATTAGAAGGAAAACACCTGGACAATTATGCAAAGGAGGAGAACTTCTGCGCGATGGTGCAAGAACTCATACCTCAAAACAAATCAGATTGTAGTTGATAACGGAGGTCCTGCAACATCCCTTGTGTACCCGAAATGTACTCCTTCCAGATTTTTATTTGTTCGGACCTCTGGAGAAGAGGTGTCCAAGGTAGTGTCACACTAAAATACATTACCGCGTGCTTACGGCCAGTACGTCGAAATATAAACACAAGTAAGTAGTTTTGTCGAATGTATTTAATTTACTACGGGACAAAAAAGTACGATTCACCCAGTAAAAGTTTATATCTTTAAACCACATTTTGTGCGCTTGTTGGTTGTGGTTTTGGCAATAAGGAATGATAAAAATGAAACAGGAAAATAATAAATCTTAATGTCGCTTTTTTGCTTAACTCTCACAAAAACAATTTTCCTTTCTTTGTTCTACTTTACTTCGGATATTTGACTGTGATTCCTCTGAATTACTGGATTGAAATCCCAAAACTTCGAAGACAAATTATCGGTAGCTAAAAAATTTTGCACGGTCGTATTGTTGCATTACATGAAACGTGTATGGCACTTCGTGAAGTTGCTAAGTGGATGCAAAGAAATATTGCTACAGTTATTCGTTGTTAAAGAAATTGGTCTCTCGAACAACATCATAGAAGAGGCTCTGGGCACCCTAGAAGAACAACCGAACAGGAATATAAGAGACCAAGATTGTCTACCCTTAGGTATCGGTATAGTACCTCAAGGTCTGTGGGAAATATGTTTTTGGCAGAGATGAACTATTGAATACCAATGTCTTCCATATATTGCGACATTCGTCCGATTGGGCCGATTTTCTATCGTCCAAGACTAATACTGTCTCCCACTAATCGTGCCATTGTGTCATCGTGCCGTCAGATTAGAACGCTCGATAAGCAGATGGGTTGAGGAGTGTAACAATATCGCTTTTTCTCAGGCAAATCTCGTTTCTCTTTTTCGACATATGATGATCGTAGACAAGTTCAATGTCGAAGAGGAGAAAGGCAGTTTCTTGTATTTACGTTTAAATGCTCAACTTTTGAAGCCATTCGCTTTACGATATATCCCAACGCTAAATAATACTCCATGTTATCCCAGATACATTACACAATTCCTGCTGGAGGTCAAGATCAATGGCCTACGCGATAATCAGATCTATCGCCCATAGAACATATCTAAGGTACGATAGGTCGAAGGGCTGATATGCTTCCTAACTATTCAAGGATTTCACAACAGCTTCATGATGTCATACTGTTGGAAACAAACTTCCACAAGAGTGAATAAGTTATCTTCGTGAAAGCATATCCAGCCGAGTAGTATTCGTTTATGTGGAACAATAATTCATTGCTAAAATTTTCTGTGTGAAAAGTACGAATTTTACAATGAAATTAATCCTTTATTATTCTCAACACAGTAAACAATTGTTTTAAAAATGATTTTCAAACGATTGGCTTTCTCTGTCGCATAGTGTACATTGTTACAGTGTACAGTTACAGTGTACAGTGTTATTTCGGCCTATACCTTCATTATCAGACACCCCTCGTAGATCTCTTTCTGTCACAATTAGCGAGAAGACATTTAGCCTCCCTCATTCTCCGCTCATTTGCCCAGCACTTTTCCCTGTTCCGCTTTCCTTCCCCTCTTAGCACGAAGAAAATGCTCACTTTGATCACAAAAGGACTAGGATCCTATGAATGATCAGGATTACCCTTGCCCTGCAAACTTATCAGTGTCTTCATTGCCTTCTACTCCAGTGCGAGTCTGTGTCTGCACCTTGTTGCACTCTCTCGCGTCCTTTCCAGACCAACCCCTAAATTGATTACCGGTAAATTCAGCGCTTGAATGACGGCCGAAGTATCAGCACAATCTGACAATCTGCTGGGATTAATATCAAATATGTATATTTGCTGGACGTTCTGATATCCAACGATAAACAATCGCACATCTGTAGGTCTGTTCCTAAGTGATATATAATATCCATTTGGAAATTTGTTGATTTTATTACCAACTGTAAGTAATTCAATTAGCAACACAATCAATTTCAAATAAAAACGCCCACATCTAAACCGTTCTCACGCAGTATCGGTACGGCTTACGTATACTATTGCAATTAAGTACGCATTTTTCGCCTTTTATTCTGCGCGCAAGTATCTAAAAAGAATTCCCTAGCAATTCGATCTGTTACATATTACTTAAACTTTGACCTTATGCGGAATTTACATTTCATAAACGTAACGTTGTTCGTGAACCTGGTACCAGGTATATCGATCATAAAATGAATTCTTTTAAGGTTCCGCCTGGAGAGCAAGCGCGAGTGATTGGCATTTACGCGAAGTTATACGCAATACGTGTTCGTTGCTGAAATACAATGGTTTCTGTTCTTTAATGGTCGCGAAAGAACAAGAGCAATTGCCAATGGCGAAAGGAATATTATTACCACCATTAATGTGAAAATAATTGCGATAAATGTACTTCGAACGGTACCGACACAATGTATAGTCCCATTTATTTTATTTTCGATTCGATCCAGATAATTTCGGAAAGGAACAGCATATTGGATAATGATCTTATAAAGCGCTTATTTTTCAAATTATTGTTTGGGCACCGTACTGGTGACAGCTAGGAGTGGTATGCCCAAAACCACGACAGCCTTAGCGTTAGGAGAAAAGAACTCATTCATTGCATTTATTTGCGCGAAATTTACATGTAAAAGAGGGACACATAAACATACCGTTCTGATATCTGACGTTCGCAACACTAAATCTAGAGCGGTAACGAGAACTGAACCGCTGCAAACGCTTTCGGGTCCTACGTCCCGTGGGGTTTTTTTCTGGTTTTAAAATTATATAACATTTGCATATGTGGTTATACAATATCGCGTATATCCGAACGGACCACATACCGTATATATGTAGTGGTAGATGTGGACTTACCACACATACACATATGAATTTGGTAATGCATTATCCTTGATACGAGTGAATGTAGGTGGGGTGGGCCGCTAATATGTGTAGAGCTACTAGAGAGAACGTACAATGAATGCGAACGGTTGATATAAGCTCGGCATGGACTTCAGGTATCCGCACCTTTCACCATTTTACACTCCATATCGGCGAGATTCAAGATCAGAAAATGCCTTTCCGTCGGTTTCGTGTTATGTCAGAATATGGCACATGATATGAAACGACGTGCGAGCAAACAAAAAATATGTGCTGCGAGAGACGATAAATTTTCGTTGTGCGTCACGAAATATTACTATAGGAAGTTCAATGAGTTTCAAATTGTGGACGCATTGTTCGAAATAGAATGGAAGTACTCTACCATTAAGGAAGTTAATTGCACATTACGTTGCTGTATTAAATAGAATTTAGACAACATGAATGCCAGCTCAAGTTCACCGAGTCGGTATATATTACAAGTTAGCGGAACGCTATTCCCCAAATATTTTTATAGATACAGATGTATGTGTTTGGAGCAGAGAAAAAGAGAATTTTTACTTTTAAGTTAAAATAAAGAATTGATCGCCGAAGGAGAAGCAATAGATGGAGAAACGAAATATACCGCATGTCCATTTGAAAACTTTCAATGTTGGTTTTGTTTAGTGCCAATAAATCAGGCACTTAGGCATGATCCACTTTGTACCGATCAATAATTTCACTTGCCTTCGGATAACCCCGTGCCCTCCACAAAGGCCACCATCTTGATCAAGGGAATCCTGAGTATTCACGTAGAATTCAATAAATTCTAGCCGAAATGCTTTCGCCTGAGTCTCTTGAGTTCCTCACAGGCGCAGATAATATTCATATTAGTTTATTCTTGCAGTTCACATCTCCTATACCACCATTCGCTTGTCACTCCCATGTTGCCGCAATACTTTTTGAAGGGACCATGTGTGAATATTAGGCCAGTAATAATCCTAATATTTTTCTTCAGTTCTTCTAACTTGGTTGGCTTAGAATTTAGATTCTAGCATACCTAACGGTGATTAGTGTAGAATTGCTTCCAGTCAATTTCCCTTTCTTTGAATGTTCTCTTTCCAAGCTGTTCCTTGCTTGATCAGTTCGTCAAAAATTAAATTGCTTCTAATGTCCTGACATCCAGTTTAAGGACATAATCTTGTCTTGTTGGGGCTGTATTTTTCTTGAAGGTATAGTCGATATGCGCAGAATCATTTCAGTAGTATAGTACGAAAAATCAAGATGACCTGTCAAATATGGCGTCAAAGTAGAAATGGGCATTGGTTAAAACTAAACACTTGATAATTTCTTCAGGACAAGCTGCTTCGGATCTTGATCGCCCTTTCATGTTCAACATGATGAAATAACTACAAGTAGGTAGGAAGTAAGTGAGCTAGCTAATCTCCTTAATAAACATGTTTGCACCGGTGAGATAGTGGAAGAACTTTTTTGGAGTATAAGCTGATAGTTGGATAATCTGTGGTGAAACTTTCACGCTCACCTGATTTATCAGCACGCTATTACTTCTTCTGAATGTATATATACATATATATATATATATATATATATATATATATTTCGTGACCTTTTGATACTTATCTTATATGATAGATCTCTACCACTAATAGGTCAATAAAACAAGGCTGGTTCTGAAAATATAACTGTCGTTCAAACCAGCCTTGTTTTATTGACCTATTAGTGGTAGAGATCTATCATATAAGATTACTTCTTCTGGGGGCATTTCAAACGGCGGGAATCCACCTTAGCGCGTGGGCGACTTAAAGGAATCAATCATGACTGAAGTTCAACGGATTCCATTATAAATATTGAGGATTCTGGGCAACCACCAATACGATAGACGTAGGGTTTGTTTGTTGTTTATTTCTTTATTAGGGCTAAGTTCCAGGTATGCAAAAATCCTGCACATCTATATGGAACTTATTCATTAAATGCGATTTATAACCCAACAAAAAATTGGCAGAACCTGAAGGACTAAGGATTAAGGATTTTCAAAATAACAAACATCGTATTGGCAGGGGATCTACGGTTTCCATTCCTATTCGAGGAGAAGGCACGTCTCAAATTTTCTGCAATTAAAATCACCTGCCTCGCCTAAGTTTGGCCCTGTGATCTTCCAGTCTTGAAACCCCTAACACCCTAACCATTATTAGAGGATTAGTTAGAATAAGGCGAAACAAACTGGCGATATATATGACTATCTGAGAGTAAGAGAAGAAGAAAAAAAGTAGGCAGTTCTATTCAAATCTAATAGAGGTGTAATTGTGCGCAAGAAGGATATCTTAGTATATTTAATTCTTCAAGTTATATTCAGGAGCAAATTTTTCCACTGATAGGCCAAATATTGAACTATACCATGGTTGAAACCCAAAGTTTAAACACAACGTCTTTCATAATTTGTAATGCCCAATGAAGAAAATATAGAAAAATACAGCTTAGAAGAACTTTCTTTTACCAATGGAGCCTTACTCTTCTTTGCATTTTCTCCCTGAAGATGACAACATACATATTAGAATACGTACGCTTCGAGATATCCAAATCGATATGGTCGTGGTATAAATAATTGTGGCCTAAATTTAAGATTCTTAAATGTTACCACATTTCAAAGCAATCCAAATGAGTTTCCGAACACCAGATTCTACTCGATAGCAATGAAATTGACTAAGGAAGGTAAATGTTAACATCTTGCAACTTGAGCGTATATAAGAAGTAAAGAATAAGCTCATAAGAATTTATGTTTATCATAATTGTCTTAAACGGTCGATGGGAACAAACGCTCTCCATTGGTTAGATTAAGAAAGATAGAAAGTGGACTCTCTCATGCGATGTTGAGTATCTAGTTTGCTGTAGGATAGAGCCAATCTTATGTTATTTTTAAAACTTAGTAATCACATAATGTGCTTTTGTATAAATTTTATAATTACCTAGGTATTATTATTTAAATCTAACCATAAATTACATACCTCTCAATTTTCAATCGTTAAATCAATTTTGGCGCGCTGTGTATTAAAGTTTCCCATCGTAGCAAACTAATCTGAATGGTGCAATTAGCAAGTTCAGCTTAAATGCAGTGAATTTGATAGTATTTCTTAGAAGTTTCTGTATTCTTTTGTATGCACCACCCCTTTTAAGCATTATTACTCGCTTTGGAGCCAACGAGGCCCAAGAGCAACATTATTGATGTGCTATTCCGAATTCATTCGCCTCTTATGGTCCATATATACGCATATATTATTATTTAACCATTTGCTTCCAGCTTTGAACTTATTCCATAATCATAGATTTCTATACAGCCGGTTCAAGACTAGTTGGCTTCACTCTCACTAGCAAAAATATGAGTAGTAAGTAGCCTGATCCTACATTTCTCTAGATCCAAGAACACGAGGGCGATTTGTAAAATAAGTTCCATTTGGTTATTTAAAAAAAAGCACCAATACATCAATACAACTTACAGCTACTACTCTCAGCAATTTTTCTACATAGTTTCCATTAAGATTTAGACATTTTTCATAGCTATAAACCAGTTTTCTAATGCCCTCTTCATAGAACTTTGCTGCCTGTGAATTAATCAATGCTGTAACACTGTCCTACAGCTCTTCATCGCTCTCAAACAATTGTAATCCAAGTTATTTCTTCATGTTAGAGAAGAGAATTATCTCCTCGGCATTACCCAAAAGTTCTTCCGTCGCAATAGTCGGTCTTCCACTCCGCTTTTTATTATTATCAATATTAGTTCGTCCTTCTCGAAACATACGGCGCTGTCTTCTAACCACATTGTCACTCATGATGTTTTCATCATAAACAGAACAAAGTTCACAATGGATCTCAGCGGCCTTCATCTTCTTTGCACACCAAAATCAGATAACAGCACGTACTTCGCAGTCGGCGGGATTTTCAATTGCAGCAGCCATTTTAAACGACCAAAATAGCACAAAAGAATGTCCAAACCATTCTCGGACTAACACTGCCAAACTCATATTGAACCAGACTACACCACAGCGCTGCAATCGGTGTGATATTCCAACCTTTCCGCTCACTAGGCGGAAACGGCACTTATTTTAGGAATCACCTTGGTATATTAACTTTCAATATCTTGAATACAACTATCCACTGGATAGAAGCAATTTTCAATTTGTCACAATTTGTTTTGCTTCGGGATTAATCATGTATGTTTATAATTTTCTTCCATATTGTCAAAATACCTACCTATTAGAAACTAATGAAAACTTGAACAAGATTTCCTACATATCTAGAATCGGAACAGCATGTTTCACAATCGAAAAGAACCACACAGAGACGTAGCAATCAGTCACATGCCGGGGATTTATGTTAGCAACTTTCTTTCGCAGGACGGACCGTCCACCGTTTACCTACAATGCATATCTTGTTTCCATTCGCTAGATCAGAAAACCGTGCTGTCGACGAACGCGACAGGGAACACAACCCGATTCGATATATCGATTGATTGCAAATTACGTAACTACGAGAAGCTGCGAGAATTATACGGAACAGGTTCGTGTGTCGGAGAAAAACGAGCGGAACGTCTCGAAATAAAGTGACAAAGAAAGCCATGAAGAAAAGAAAAAGCGAACGTAAGAATGAACGAAAAATTGCGCCGTCGATTGAAATATGCGCGAAACGACTTTCCTTTAATCTGGTTTTGGTCGCTTAATTAGCCTCTTATGTAAATCGCTAACCGTTTCATATATGTTTATAGCATTCATGACTAAGTACGAAGGTGAAGTGTTCTAATTCCGATTGTTATCGAGTGTTAGATATGAGTTACTTCCTTTATCGACTCATTTCTTTAGTTACGTTTGATGACAAATATGGCAATATCTTTAAGGTAGTGAAAACACACAACTAATGAGAGCCCACGAAGTATTTCGAATGTACGACTTCCTGTAGAAACCAACATGTAAAATTATGTTTATGATGCTTTTGCTTGCTTTTTATATTAAAATATCTCGAATGTACCTGAAAGCTTTCTCGAATGCCTATGTACGGCGCGCAAGGTGGTAGGTGCAAGAAACAAGCACAAATGTGATTTCCTTTTAATTTACTGGTTCGAAGAAGATACATACATGTGTATATGATAAATATTGACAAATTCAAAGTAAACAAGTAGAAATGCACATATAAAAGTCAGTGTTAAATCATGTTAATTTGGATATATTCATGTATGTAGTGTGCTTTGGACACAGGCAATGGAGTATTCCATGATGGTTGTTACCTAGTCGATAAGTGTAGTACCAATCAGTATGTATGGTTATTAGTTGAATAAATTAATCAGGGAGTTACATGCTGCTTCTATGTATGTTGTTAGTTTATGAGCAAAAGCACAACACATAATTAGCGACGAGTAAGTAAACCGAACCTTAGTTTTTCAAAAAAGAAGGAGCTCCACGTACCACGCTGTGCGAGGGAACACGTGGAAGTTTGTAGAATTTAATGATCAAGAAGAATTGTTTGAGTCTTGGGAGAAGAGACTCCCACAACACTGTATAGTCCATAAAGTAGAATAAAACCTAAAAGTAGCACACTTACAATTAGTAACCTTGTTGGAAGCGAAAAGCGAGAACGTGCTGAAAGCAGCATTTTATCCTGAGTCACCAACTGGAAAAACATACAACGAATTAATAAAAATACTAGGGGAAACGTAGGCTTGTATCAACTAGTATGATAGTCAATAGGAACCAAAGCAAAACCAAGAAAAGAGTTTTCATCGTGTCAATGCCCACCAATAAATTGGGAAAGTTTTAGATGCAAGAAGAGGTGATAAACAAGTGTGGTTTGTAGGGGAAACAAAGCCAAAAATATAACCAAGAGTAACAAGGAAGCAATCAAGAAGTAATAGAGGATTATTGGAGCCCACGACAATACCCCCTTGAGCAAGGTAGTGGTCATTGTGGAGAACACGGGGTTTCTTAAATGGAAGTTAGAGTGTTATTTGGGAAGCGTGCAGGGAGCATAAAGTTCAAGTGCTTGATTTATTTATGACCAACGCTAAAGGAATGAATGAAGGAATGAGTACAGAAGTAGCACATACCATCTGTTCTAATTAATTGAAGATATAGTCAGGGCCACTAAAAAGACGTTGCACTTCAGAAAGCTACAGAGTTTACCTTAAGTGAATGGCCTATTAAAATAGTGAATAAGAGCTTTAAACTTTATCTTCTCAAAAGAAAAAAATTGTTTGCCAAACAAAGTTGCTTAATGATGGTGGTCAAACATAATATCTGATATTGACAAGTTAATCCAATCGTGTGAAGTATGTCAAAGAATACAAAATTTTGTTAGTCAAGCAAATGAAATGCCGTGGATTCAAACAAGTAAGAATTTTGAACTGGTAAATATTAAAAATTTAAAAAAATTTTTAAATAATTGTACGTTTTTGATATTGATTGATAAAAACTCGTATTGGTTGGATATTAAATTGATGCAAAAGGGTACCTTAGCAAAAGAACTCATTATGAAACTGAAAGAAATATTTTGAGTTGAATTAGTAAGCGACAATGGTCCGTCATTCAATTCCAAAGAATTTAAACATTTCTGCATTGCGAACGGTATAAAACCCATTAAGTCTTTACCCGGTCAGTCACACAGCTGCTGCGGAACGAGGTGTTCAAATCATAAAGAAGGAGCATTATTATTTTTTAAACAGGAGTGATAACTGAAGATGTTATGGTGTCAAAACTCATCAGTTATTTATTTACATTTCAAAATACTCCTTCAGTTACTAAGTTCTCACCAGCTAAGTGTGTCTTAGAACTTAAACCGCGAACTAGATTTAGTTTATTAAGACCAAATTTTCAAAATACTACAAAAAATTATTACGAATTTCTATTTTGTAAATAATGTATTAGTAATGAATAAACGGTCAATAGCCTGGAATTTAGTAATTGTTCCAAATTAGTTATAGTACATATTAGTTAAACTTAATGATATATGGATGTAGATATGCTAAACCCTGTAAACGAAAATTGTATTATTCAGCTACCTATAAGTGTACGCAAACCTATAGTTAACAACTCAAGTGTGAAAAGTGAAAGACAACCGAATGTGACAAATAGACAATCACAATCCATGATGATTGTTACCTAGTAGACAAGTGTAGCATCAGTTATTAAGTATGTTAGGTTATTAGTTAGTAATAAATTATTCAAGAAGTTACATGCTGCTTGTATGCGTGCTGTTAGTTGATGAGTAAAGATACAACAATGTCTTATTCTCAAAATTAACTTTGTAACATACATATATATATGTGTGTATATATATATATATATACCGTGATCAAGTGCAACTATAGACGAATTTTGTTGTGGCAACACTGAATTATTGGTGAACCTGGTTAAAATTAAACAAAAATTCAGTGCCGTTCCAATGGGAAATTACTTTCTCAATATTACACATTTACGAAGACAGTTAGCAAGTAAAAATATACGAATTTCAATTATTTTTAAATTTGGACACATATTGAAACTAAATAGCATAAGATACGACGACTATTTTTTGGAGTATAGCTATTTTGAGATAAAAATAAATAATGCAAATTGTCAAATTTGTTTGGGAGTCGAAAGTAATAACAAGACCATTCAAATATAATGTTATTCACACTAGCTGCTTTATCTGGTTACCATCATTTTGTATGCAAATGTTACATCTTTGTTTCATAATACCTGTAAAGTTTCAACACTTATATTTCTAACTTTTTCAACACTTATATTTCTAACTTCTTCAACGACTACCAATTATAATTCTTCCAATCTGTGTATGCGATTCTGGATCAATAAATAGTTGCAATATTAAACTTCGATAGTTTTGTCTATTAATAGTATTATTAAAAAAGATTGAACTGATGATCCTTCTCCGGTTCATGGCAATCCATATCCCCAAGTTCAGTGGAGGTAATGTAAGTAACTTCAATTAGAGCATGCGAATGCCCATGTTCTATAATTTTGTGAGTTCACAAAGCCACTGAGATGAATCCATGCTTCGTCGGAAAAGAATGTGACAACTAAAACATTAGGCTGTAATTGATGGATAGCTGAGACTTTATATGGATGAAAGACATAATGAATATTAAAAATTACATTATGCTATATTACTTGAATTAAACCTTTTAACCTGTTTGTAATGATAATTGACTTTTTTGGACTTTGGAGTAAACGCTGTCGAACATCTTATACTACTTCTTCTGTTAAAAGGGCCTGCGTGTTTTGCTTTATTTATATTACCAGTATTCAAAAATCGGTTAACAACTCTGTTTAGGTATTGTGAAAATGTATTGTAATTCACATCCAGGTAGGGATACATTTCCCCTAAACTGTTCCTAATTATTCTGACGTGAATACTCCCAATCGCCTGCATCATTTTGTCTTTTTGTGAGGAAATAAGCCAGTGAAATAAAAGCAACGAGTACTTCTGAGAACGCCATGATCTATATATCAAAAAAATATTTACAATTCATATTACAATACACAAATATAACCTATAGACCACAACTGGATCTCTCGACGAATTAGCACTGAAAGGTGCTGTTTTCTTTCTTCAGATAAAACAGGTAAAACAACGGAGTTAAGTAAATCGAAAGGCGAGACTAGCAAAGACAAAAAAATAATAAAATAACAAGAACAAACGGCACTGGTATAGGTAATGAAGATATAAGGTATATTTTTGCGGTACCACTACAAATCGTTAGTTAATTCCCGCCGAAAATTAAATGGTGACAGTGCCACTCGATCACCCGGTATATATGCCGATGTATTTATTTCCTACATACAGGTAGATATCCTGAATATATCTCCCCTTAATACAGCTAGAGCAAATTGCATCCCAAGAACACTGTTTCTCTAATAACTGGTGAAATCCGATCCTCTCATTGTATTATAATTTCATAATGATGTAACGATAAATGCAAATGCGTTTTATAAACTTATACTTGCACGATTGTGATTGTCATAAGTGGCATTCTTCGAATTACACGCCGAGCATACACGACCATAATCGCGTGAGAATTTCTTAAAACTGAAACTAATAAAACTCATATTGCAATAAATTACATCTAATTAAGTTCCGTTGTTTCCTTTATAATACTAATTAGGAGCATAGGAGGACATTCTAGGACGGGCACCTAGACTGTAGGTGGAAAATTTGCCACTTGTGGGAAAAAATATGATGAAATTGTTTCGTAAAGATGCAAATAAGAACACTGAAATATTTTAGAATAATTAATAACTTGAACGTTAGGATTAGCGTAAGAAATTACTCTCTAAAAAAAAAGGGAAACAGGTTTTCTTATTAAAATATTTGCATTGAAGAGAAGCAATTTTACTTCGTTCAGGTTGCAGCATGATACGAGTTCAGTGCATTGCATTTGGTATAACAAAACGTCTACAATTTACGCTTTTAAGTCAAAAACTGGGTACGTTCATATTCCTCAATTTGTTATTTAAATTCAAGTGAATGCTAATTAGTATTATACTCGGCTGTTATTAATGCGGTGATGACCTGTCTTAATATGAAGAATATTTTAAAATATACAAATTATATTTTCTTGAGCATTTCTATGACAAAAGGCGGTATTTTTACAGTAACAATACATAAGATTTTTTGCGAGAAATTCAAGAATGTACTTTGTACCCACCTTTCGTCCTTCTGAGAAATACGAGTATTTATGACAATAAATCACACGAACCTATGAGAGCATTATTCCCCAACTTGTCCACAAAGTCTTCGAAGAATTTCACCTTTCTATCCTGTCAATCTCATTACAGACTGACGTACAGACTTGGTGAAGCTATTTTATCTTAAAATCCCGCTGACGTATCTGCGGTATTAAATTGTCCAATTCTATCTTTCTTAGATTCGAGGGTAAAATTCCGATTTATATTTGATTTACGCTCGCATCTCATCCTAAATTCTCTGTCAATTAATTTACTGTCTTCCCCAACTTTCATATTTTTATTTCGTCGAGAAAAAGTTAATTTCTCTGTACTGTTTTCAGTCCAGACATCCCTATTTTCACAGAGTTTAATACCCAGAAACTTAGTTTACTGCTTTTATATGCTTAATTAAACACCATAAGGTGTTTGTTATCTTACTTCCAGAAGATTTCTATTTTCAACGCAGCAATTACCTACATTAATTGGTATTTACATTTATTTACATTTATTCATAGATCGCATTCGTGCACACGCACGTACATAGTTTCCGTTGCTCTATAGAAAGTTAATATTCTTTTGGTTCCACTAAAATTTAATATTTCAAAGTTTATACTACCACTGTGAAGTTTCAAATTTCGTCTTTTATTCTATAATAATAATGCTAGTTTTCTGCTACTGCCGAATATGTGAATTTGAGTTAATAGATTGTGTGTAAGGAGTTGAGTTTCGATCGGCGAAGAGAGCGATTGTCCGGCGTGTGCGGCGATAAGTAATTTCGTAAATCGAGCCTTATCACAATAAGCGCGTCTAACAGTTACAGAAAACATCAAACAGTGAATATACATAAAACAGTGGTGACACAGGGAGGGATTTAGCTCCCGAGAAGTCGATTCGAGCAACGTCCCTGACGCTGTGCTTCTGATATAAATACAAGACTGGAACAAATACACTCAGAATAAAAAGTGATAATAAAAAAGAACAAAATAGTACTAAGGAAAGAGATACAGGGATCGGACGAAAAGTTGGTGCATTGACGGGAGAATATGGAGAGTGATGACAATACGTCTGAGGATCTCCGGTAGAAAGAGGGGAAGAGGAAGAGAAGACTCAAGTGAAATATTCAAGGGTAGTAAAAACTAATAAGAACACCGCAGAAAGGGAAAGAAGAGGAAGGCAATCTAGTCGCTATGATGAGAGAAATAATGAGAGATGTAAAGGAGATGAAACAGAACCAGAAAGAATACCAAGAAGAACTGAAGGAGATAAGAAGGAAAATGAAATATTAAAGGAGGAAAAAGAGGAAATTAAGAGACAAATGAAATCCATGGAGAGGAGAATGAATAGAATGGAAAAAATGAGCATAAGGAACAACGTTGTAGTATCGGGAATGAAAATATCAACGGAAGACAAATACAATTTGAAAATAGGAATGGAGAATTTTATGAAGAGTAACATGGATGTGGGAATAGAGATAAGGGAGGTGATAAAAATGGGAGAGTCAGTGTTTAAAGTGGTTCTAGAGAAGGCAAGAGATAAAGAGGTAGTGATGCTGAATAAGAATAAGTTAAGGAAGTTAAAAGAAAGAGTTTACATAAATAACGAAATGACCCTAGAAGAAATAGATATACAGAAGAAACTGAAGCAGATAGGAGAGAAAGAACGTAAAGAAGGAAAAAGAGTTAAGCTAGGTTATCAAAAGATCATAATTGATGGAAGAGATTATAAATGGGACAGGGAAAGAGCGAGGTTGGAAAGATACGAGAGAGAGCCCCGAACAGAAATTCAAAAACTGATAATATTAGGAAAGAAGGGACTGACGACGACAACCATGGCAAAGAAGAAGGATACGATCGAGGGCACGTGCAAAGCGGAAGAGGGGTGAGGATGGTAGAAGGGAAGGGCCCCAAAAGGGAAGAATCTTGGGGAGCAGCGCTGGAAAAGGGAAAGCGAAAATACATTCGCACTGGAGGTAACTCGACCCAAGAAGGCAACTCAAAACTTAAACAAAACGCGAGGAGGGGAAAACAAGGGCTTCAAGGAAAACGGCAAGAAGAACAAGATAAAAGAAGAAGGAAGGCAGTATAGCACACTGAGAGTGGGTACGTGGAATGTGAGAAGTGTGAATGGGAAGGAGGAGGAGTTAGTGATGGAAATGGAGAAGCATAAGATAGAAATAATGGGAATTACGGAAACGAAAAAGAAAGGGAGTGGCATGAAGAGAATTCACAAGGGATACTGGATGTTCTGGTCTGGAGTTAAAGAGATAGAAAGAGCAAGAGGCGGGGTTGGATTGGTAATAACGCCAACTAGATTGAAAGACATGATGAAAGAAGAATATATAAATGAGAGATTGTTGAAGGTAGAAATTAGTATATTGGACGAGGCTTGGACTCTAATAGTGGCATATGGGGTAAGTGAGGACGTTTGTAAAAAGAAAAAGACGAGTTCTTTGAAAGACTCCAGAAAACAATAGACGAAGGGGGAGAAAATATTATAGTATTGGGAGATCTCAATGGCAGAGTAGGAAATCTGAATGAAGGAATCGATGATATCATGGGAAAAGGAGGAGAACAAACAAAAAATAACAATGGAAGCAGAATAATAGAAATTTGTATTGAAAACAATCTAGTCATAGAAAACTCGAAGTTTAGACACAAGGACATTCACAAGTTCACGCGAGTCGAAGAAAGCAGGAGAGAAAGATCAATTATAGACTATTTCTTAGTAAGCAAACACAAAGAGGAAATGATACAAGATATTAAAGTAACACGCAGTGCAGAAATAGGAAGTGACCACTACTTGGTAAAAATGGATATGACAGGGAAAGAGAAAAGAGAGGGACAGAAGAAGAACGAGGATACAAGAAAAAATTAAGAGTTACAGTTTGAAAGAAAGAAAATATTATGAAAATACCAACAAATATTAGCTAAAAGATTTGATGACCCGGAAGGAAGCGGAATTGAAGGAAAGTGGAATCATTTCAAAAACAGATTATTGGAAGCAGCAAAGGAGAGCTGTGGAGTTAAAAACATATCAAACAAGACCGGAAAAAGGACAGAGTGGTGGACCACTGAAATAAAACATATTGTAAAGAGAAGAAAGCCAGTTGGAAAAGATATCTTGAAACAAGAAACCTGGACGATTTGGAAGAATATAAGGAGAAACACAGAAAGGTCAAAAATGAAATTAAGAAAGCGAAAGAGAGGTGTTGGATAAAATTTGGAGAGAAAATGACTAATAATTATAGAGAAAATAAAAAATTATTCTATGGAACGCTCAAACAATTAAGACAGAAAAAAGAATATAACATGGTAAACATAAAAGATAAGTATGGTCGTATAATTACAGAGGAAGACCAAATAATGGAAAAGATGGCGGCAACACTTCCAAGAGCTGACAGAAACTAATGTCGTGACAAGGGAAAAAGAAGAGGAGACAGAGGAAATACAAAATATAGAGCCAATTCAAGAAGAAGAAATAATGGAGTTCGTAAGGAAGCTGAAAATAGGAAAGGCTCCAGGAAGAGACAACATAACACCAGAAATGATCAAATATATGGGAGAAAAAGGGATAAGACAAATAACCAAGCTAATGAATACGATTATACAAGAAGGTAAAATACCGAAGGAGTGGAACTCGGGAATAATATTGCCCATTTATAAGAAGGGGGACAAGAGGGATTGCAATAACTACAGGGGAATTACACTAACAAGCGTCCCAGGTAGAATATTAGCGAGTATTATAGAAAAAGAATAAGAAAAATAACTGAGCAGAGCATAGAAGACACTCAATGTGGATTTAGAAAAGAAAGAAGTACACAAGATTTAATATTTGTGATAAGACAAGCAAGTGAAAAGATAATTAACAAGAAAAAACAAATACATATATGTTTTATAGACTTAGAAAAAGCTTTCGACCGGATAAGAAGGGAAGACATATGGAATGTCCTAGAAAAAGAGAAATATAGACAAACGAACAATAGAGTTAATAAAAGCGATGTATAGGAATAACACAAATATAGTACGAATCAACAACGAAGAATCTAAAGAGTTTACAACAAAGATTGGGGTAAAGCAGGGTTGTGTGCTTAGTCCACTGCTGTTTTCTATGGTACTAGATGAGGCCATAAAAAGTGCTAAAAAACAAATGAAACCACTAAAAATTGGCCACTGGAAAATGAAGGAGACTAACTTGTGTGAATTGATGTTTGCGGATGATATGGCAATTCTGGCTGAATCAGAAGAAGCGCTACAAAGGAACCTTGAAATCCTAAATAAGGAAATAAAGAATATAAACATGAAAATAAACATCGAAAAGACCAAATCAATGATAATAGCAGGAGAAAGGAAAAGACATAACATCAAAATCGAAGGGAGGACAATAGAACAGGTGAATAACTACAAATATTTAGGAACAATAATCCAATGGGACGGAAAAATGGAACAAGAAATTAATGAAAGAATGAAAAAGCGGCAAGAATGTTTTATATGATGAGAACAACGTTTCTGGGGAAAAAGGAAGTGCCAAAACGGATTAAAACGGAAATTGTGAAAAAGTGATAAGACCAACAATAACATATAGTAGTGAGTCCTGGACAAGATCAGAAAGGGTAAAATCGCGGGTGAACGCCATGGATATGAGATTCCTAAGACGAATAGAAAACAAGACCAAGAAAGACAAGATAAGAAACGAAAATTACTGGCAAAACCTAGGAATAAAACCCATATGGAGAATAGTGGAGGAGAGTCAGCTGAGATGGTTCGGCCATGTGTGTCGTATGAGTGATGATAGACTGACAAAGAGAGTGTATGAGACACGAGTGATAGGAAAAAACAAAAGAGGAAGGCCAAGAAGAAGATGGAATGACGATGTCAGGGAGCAGCGGCAGAGAGGGAATTGAGTGGGAGGGAATAAAGGATCAGACCGGAGACAGAAAACGGTGGAGAGAACTATATGGAAAATAGGAAACTTGACACCATCCAAGCCCTACACCGAAAGGTAGATAGAGGAATATGATTAAGAAGAAGAAGAAGATTGTATGTAAATTGTGTATTGTAAGGATGCAAATGACAAATTCTTTCCGTAGCTCTACATATTAAATAATTTCGATATATTCATTAGTACTTATAGGCCTATAATTGTTCTGAGTCGTTGCTGTCGTACAAAGGTACGACAAATTGTATTGTATAACTAAAGAGTTATACAATTTTCTATATATTTTCGTTGACCATTCTAAACTGCATACTGTTCACCAATAACACAATATTTGCTAACAACAAATTGGTAATCACTATTTAGGTCTTTCATATCGAAGCTATGTTTTAGCTCACCCAAAGTTTGTTTGCATTTCAATCATTTAGGAACTAGAAAGTAAAAACAGTCTAAATATTTCTCTAACGTTGATCTATAATTTTCCCTCAATTCATTAACGCAAAAACTATTAAATGATATCATAACCGACGCATATAATATTATGTCACGTCCTAAGCTATATTTCGGTCTTACACGCAAGTTGAGCGAGATAATTAGGATAATTATAATAATTTGACTCCCGTTTTAAAACAGAAATTACATCATTAATGTTACGCACAAGAACGAAAGTCCACGTTGCATGCTTTTCTTACGTAAAACCATTACGATCTGCTCTTCGATTTTGTCCAGTTTATCAAACGTATTTATTTCTTTTACTTTTACATTTCTCCGTGGGTTTTAATTTTAGGACACAAATTTGTAGGCGGTTGTTACAAGTCACTCTCCGTCGGATTTCACGAACAATGGGAAATCTTGAAAGCGAATAGTGGATTGTTGCTTAATTCATAAACTATGCAAATATGTTAATTTGGTGTATGCAAATTAAATTAAGTGTATATTCTTTCTTACTTCAGAAATTAACTGACGAAAGTAGGATTTATAGTATGATTATAAGTAGCGGTGTAGGTGCTCTTCATGTTTTATTCATTTAATATTACTGTCTGCAATTAAAATTGTTCAATTCTCGTATTGTATCCAGTAGGGTCTATACAGTTTTCGAACTGATTTGAATATTAGGCACTGGCTCATATCTGCCAAAATGTACGCTGTCTACAGCTGTTTTGAATTACAAATTATGTAGATCTAGATTTAACGAAGATACGTATCTACCAGAAGCTACTGTAGCTTTCGACGGCACTATCAGAGCAACCAAAAGCTTCGCTCTTCAATAATACTGAAATATGGCAATGAAGATGCTATTGCTGATGACAGATGTTTTGAAACAAAATCGAGAAATGTTAAACTCCGTATGTTGGACCATTTGGGGTTGTAAGACTCGGGAAAGGATTACAAACATACGTTTTTGTAAAAATCCAGTTTCCAGTCTCAAAGTTGCACTTTGTAATTGAATTAAACCTGCTGGCACTATCTTTTTGATTTTCTGTTAAGAAGTTGGTGCCTAACGCTGCTGCCGCCATCAATTATGAGACAATTGTTAACAGTTCTCGAAAGATTTCCGATTTCCAGTTGCAGATTCACATATGGCAATCAGCTTTGTAGTTCCCTTATGGAAGCTATAAATCTAGATCAGTTTCATTCGATTTTTGTAGTTCTTTCAATTATGTCCTTCACTTGTCGTTTCCTTCTTATTTTTTATATTTCGTCAGCAAAACTCCCAACTCCCGTCATGGAGCCCGTAGTATTGTTTTCAATCTATTGACTAATTGAGTTGTATCAGTTTCCATCCCATAATTCACATCAAATTGGGTAGAAACGATACATATACTTTTGGGAATATAATAATTTTTATGTTTTCCAATGTAGAAATAATCGATGAAAAGAACTAAATGGAGAATAAAACATCTTTTTATTTGAAATTATTTATTGTTGAAGTTTGATGGTCATCGAGGGACCTAAGTGCCTTGCCTCGGCCGATATTGAACAAATTTCCTTCTCGGCTTAATACTTGCATCATTTACATATATCAATGACGCCATGTTCAATGTAGCTCGTCATATAATCGAATAAGGTTAAGGGTCACTTATCATTGAATAACAAATTTCGGAGGAGTGACATGGTCAGTCCGATTTACGCTACTTCATGATAATACGTCATCTACCTTTCTAGCAAACTCTTGTCATAACTTAGTCTGAAGGCAGGAATGTATCCTGCCATGTTGAAAAAATATGTATAATACAGAAAAAGGTTACCTATATCATAGCTGCTGTTAGCGAATGCGAGTGCTTGATTAGTATAAGAAAAGGTTTTGACAAAACAATTACTAATGAGGATGTTCATATTAGTAGTAAAGCAAACATTCGATGGCAAGACTTCCCAAAACACAAATTCTTTCACTTATCTATTCATCACCTTTTAACGTATTACCAGCAACCCTAAAGGGCTCTAGTTTCAATATTTTTCGGATTTAAGTTGAATTGAGGTTTTAGTCGCAATCTCCAATAACTAGACTTTGCGATATAAATTATTAATAAATTTAGAATTTGTAAATGCGTTTAAGAGCATATAGAACGAATACAACAAAAAGCATTAAAATGAACTCTAAATCATCTAAGGGACAGCTAAAATTTTCGTGTAAAAATCCGATGGCGCAATAAACCCGACAATTTATCACGGTAGACATTTTTGTTTCTATCAATGCAGTGTGCATAAAAATCTTGTAAAATATCTGCATCTCGAGAGCACAGCTATCTAAGTTAGTTTTCCCTGCGATTTATACCAGTCCATTTTGTAATTGTTCCTGGATTCCTTGTAGCTGGTCATAGTTATCGGTTATATCGTAGGTATATCACCAATGGATCTGGAATGATTTAAGTAATGACTGCCTAGGTTTATGTCATCTTTCTCTCAATTGAGTTTTTGTAACGTCTAAGAAGATCGTTTCTTCGTATCTGCAAAACTCGACTAGTGAAGTCTTAGAACAATAAAGGATATAATAAGGATATCTTGAATTGACGTCTACTTTTCCAATTACTTATAAAATGGAATACAGCTATTGAGACGTGAATCAACTTTTATCGTTTCTAATATCACACTTTATTCAACACTACGTTTCGCTATTAATGTATTAGTAATAGCACAACGGATATTAAATATAACGTAAATTCAAAATCACATTACATAACACACCAAACATTCGTTTTTGATCGATTGCTGATCTAAATGTAGACATCAAAACGAAAAGAGTATTTTAACCGTTAAATGTTCGAAACGGTAGCAATTAGCTAGACATATCGATCTACTCCAAGTTTAAAATAAATTAATCTAAGCACATTCATGCGTTGAATGCGCCGTTAAAAAAAAACTGCATAAAACGCAACTTTATTAACTCCGTCGCCGTACAGTCACGTATAGATCTTGATATGTGTAACGAAATTACACAACCGCTTTTGAACCAATAATGTGGCATGTATCCATGACGATTATGATTTCAAAATTGGCCCTAGGGTCACCAGTAATGTCTTGTGTACGTACTTACCTACGAAATTGTGTTACGATTACGCAGTCGCCGGATAGTAGAAAAAACTGTAGGGAAATTTCGAAAGACCGTCGTAGTGAATGTGCGTAGGCTCCCTCAGTAGTACCGGTGATCATTTTTATTCTAAATTTCTATGCTATATCGCATAATTTTTATTTATTCATCATTCAGAATTAAGAAATCCGCTTTGCATTACACTTATACGTTCCCTTCAAGCTGAAGAGGTACATTGAAATTGTATATCACCTATCCAGCTAACTTAATTTAATATGACACGGAATCAAGGAATCTAACGAATGTGATTGGTATTTTTCTTTATACGAGTACTTTGTAAAGAAAAAGAAATGGTGTGCATAGAATTGAGATATTGTATAAACATATGATGATCCCAACTTCAAAGGAAATTGGATATTTCCTATTAAACTACTAGGATGGGGCAAAATGGAGGAAAGAATAAAGAAGCTGTCTTTTAACTTAGAAAAGGTTTTAATTACGAAAACTGAAAGCTCAGATGTTACCATTTAACAATGAAAAAGTGAAATTATGTTCTGAAAATGATATCAGACAAATGACGTCCGTTTTCTTCAATCCACTCCTGTAGTCGTTCCTCAAAGTTCAGCATCACCCTCGCACAGAAGTCGATGTCAATTGCCTTAAGTTCTGTTCTGATGGCTTCTTTTAAATCTTGCAGATTTCGACGTCTATCGACGTAGACCTTCGTCTTTAGTTATCCCCATAAGAAATAATCACATGCTGTGAGGTCAGAGGAATGAGCGGGTCATGGCACATCAACCAAACGGGAGGTGTCCAAGGAAAATGCGACGCACTACTTCCATCATGTTGTAATCAAACATTTCTTGTTAATTCTTTGTCGTCGCAATTCTGGGATAAAAAGTTTACAATTACTGTTGCGCCTCTTGCAACTTGGAAAACATAAGTTTCGATCACTCCAAAACGGCTCACAGAGTACCAAACGGCGACTTTATCACTATGAAGTGGGCATTTATGTAGTTCATGAAGGTTTCCTGCCGACCAATACCGGCACTTCTGTTTGTTAACAGATCCGCTGAAATAAAAATTAGTCCCATCGCTCATCATTATTACTGGTTTATTTTCATCAGCAAAAATCATTCGCATTCTTTGGGCGAGCTGCTGGCATTGGGCAAAATCTCCTTCATTCAGGTGCTGAACAACCAACACCTTATAGGGATGAAAGTGAAGGATTTGGTGTAAAATTCTGCGAAGTGTTCGACCACTCATTCGGAGTGCTGCAGCCCGCTTTCAGAAAGAGCGTTTTGGACTTTGAATTACCGCTTGTTGTTGTGTATATTATACTGAGAATTTAGATAACTATATTAACGAGATTGCACCGGCTTAGCTCTTAATTAACGATATCATTAAAAACCATAAATTATAACAAATTGTATTTACAAGATTTTAGAAATATTTGATATAAATTGAATTATCTATTGTGTAATTTCTTCTATTCGATGAATTTCTTGCTATGGATCCCCTCTTAAATTCTTTTTTCGGTGTGGCGAAGCTCTGTTTATATAATGGTTACTTCTTTTAAAATCCTTTGGAGTTAAATATAGTTGAAACTTCTATTTCAATTCTCCTTTAACGTAGTAAAATCGTAGTTCGATGACCTATTGTGTTGTTGCTATTTTAGGTTATCAACCAAACATACCTTAATTTTTTCCGAAACCAGGACGTTTTCCCATTCAAAGTTTACTATTCACTATGAATAACACTCCATCATGGCGTGACGCTCTTACAGAGATCTATATTGTTGATGCCCAGGTGTCCTTGATTTCTTATATCCAGTGGTAATTAGGAATTCTTGTGATGTGAAAGTGTTGAACGTATGTGTTTAAATGGCTACATTGCTTTCTATCTTTTAATCGATGCTTTTTATAATGATTGATAATTTTATTTCGAGATACATTTTTGCTCCCATAAAACGTCTCTGGCTAAATACTTAAAAGGTGGTGTGCGTGGTATCGGAAAAGTGTAAATACAACTCAAAACTAAACCGAATGTCATTTGAACATGAACATCCAAAACCCCAACATTTACTGAGTATTTTGATATAATGAATTGTAATTAATGATAAACTATTTAATGGGAAATAACTATGTGAATAGTAATATACTACAATATGCTTTTAGTGGATTGGCAGTACTGTACGACCCTCAATCACCTCTAAGTGTGTGTCTGCTGTGCTGTTGTATTCTAGTTGTACTAGCTTTTGTATATATCAGATTACAAAAAACCACACAACCCACATTCCTGTTTATTACCCATAATACACGACACTTGTCTCACCCTTTCTACACATTAATTCTAAATTAAGAAGAAGTCAATTCAGGGCTATAACTGGTGTCCCCACCGGACATTGGATGGCCAACTATCACCTGCATAAAATTATACACAGCAGTGTGTCTGACAACAAATTCTGTAGCGAAGTAGATGAAATTAGAGAGTTCTGGATAAACTGGTGCGACGATCTAGCTAACAGTAGGCTTGCATACTTACTGGCAGATTCTGCAACATGTGGATTTTAGACGTGTTCGACCAAAGAGGATTCACTTCTTCTACGGAGCATGGGGGCTCTTGGACTGATCCGTCGATTCGGGAATGTTATGACAAAGGCCTGTACGGGGTCTGACTGTGGCTCTTGCGGGCTCTCGGTTGTAAACTAACTAATACAAGGTTTGCCGTAACTAGTGCGTCAAATTTATTTATTATTTATTATATATTATGTATAATATTTTATTAAGTAAAAGCAAGAGAGAAAAAAGGGCAGATAAAGGTGTTGTTTTGCGACCGCCGGCTTATTTATCGCATAAGATCTTTCGGTGCGTAAATGAACGTCGTTAAACCCTAAAATACAGGTGAAGGAGCTACCGGTAAATAAGTATAGATGACATTACTGAAGACATTGACCTAATTTTACTACCGTATACATTTATTTCTCTAAATTTTAGGTATTGGGCTTTTCTTTGCATTGAACCTATTCTGTTTTAATTTGATGCATAAGTTGTGGAAACCAGTATACACCCTCTGTCCCAAAAGTAAACGCAATGCGTCTATAAATCAGAAACCAGTGGCGTCATCTCTTGGTAGTTGATTGATTATTGTAGTGGGACTCTTCCTTACCAACCTGACAAATTTTCATGACATTTGGTGCATAGTCAGCTGATACATCACGCATCCTGTGAGAGTGTTTTTCGTAAACGGTCAGAAAATGAGTCACGAACAACGAGTCAATATTAAGTTTTGTTTTAAACTTGGAAAAACTGCAACCGAGACGTATGAAATGCTGCAAATTGTTTATGGCGACGATTGTTTGTCGAAGAGGCAAGTGTTCGAGTGGCATCGACGATTTCGTAAAGGCAGAGAAGATGTTAACGATGACGAAAGAGCCGGTCGTCCTTCGACAACTTTGGCCGAGGCAAATGTGGAAAAAGTGCGCGAATTTGTGAAAATTTCGAAGAAATCGTCAGTGAGATTTATGGAAATGGAGCTTGGCATCCCTAAAACAACTATTCAGCGCATTTTGACTGAAACCCTTGGTTTGAAGAAAGTCAATTCGAAGTTTGTTCCGCACAAATTGACCGACGACCAAAAGACGCTTCGAATCGAACACTCCAAAGACATTATTGCACGAGCCCGTGCAGATGAAAACTTCTTGAAAACGATTGTAACTGGTGACGAGACGTGGTGCTTTCAATACGAACCAGAAAGCAAACGTCAAAGCGCAGAGTGGAGGTCACCAGAAGAAGGAAATCCGAAAAAATCACGAATGGAGAAGTCGAAAATCAAGTCAATGCTGATTTCATTCTACGATTCGAAGGGAATTATCCATAAGGAGTTGGTTCCATACGGCTCAACGGTTAATGGTGCATATTACCTCGATGTTATGAGGCGTTTGCTGGGTCGCATTCGTCGTGTTCGGCCCGAATATCGCGAGCCAGGCAGCTGGAGATTACTGCACGATAACGCACCGTGTCATCGAGCAACCATTGTCACCGATTTTTTGGCGAAAAATGAAATATATTCGATATAGCACCCACCGTATTCGCCTGATCTGTCCCCATGCGATTATTTCCTGTTCCCTCGTCTTCATTTGAAGCAGAAAGGAGTTCGTTATGCATCCGTAGACGCCATTCAAAGATCGACGACCGGCATCCTAAAGGTCATCCCAGAGATCGACATGAAAAAGTCGCTTGAAGCACTCGTTGACCGTGCAAATCGATGTATTGTAGCACATGGAGAATATTTCGAATAAATACAATGATTTTTGTGGACATAACATACATAGCGTGCTTTATTTCGAACTATTGCGGTTACTTTTGGGACAGAGGGTGTATATCGATTGAAGATGACAACCTAATCGACAAAATATGATGTTTTCAAATTTGGTGCAAGAACTACGCTATTTACATTAATTCAGAACAGCTTTCCCTGCTTTTCACGACATAGTAAAATATATACCCACCATAATAACTAATAACATCACTTATTTCTATCCGCACTAATAAAATACTAAACTTTACCATTATTCTGTGTTAACGTACAATGTCATCTAATTCTCCAAACGATGTATACGAATGTTTCTGCTTGTATCGCCCGAAGACAAATTCGTGATCACGATCGCGATTCTCTTCGTAATCTAGGTAATGGTCTTCACTCATTTAGCTGTGTAATCGTCTAACCTGCCTCAAGTCGGTTTTGTGGTAGCCGACTTTCCTAAGACGGCGGCAGCAATAGGTCATCGTATTTATTGAACTTGAACTGGCGCTTTTCTCGAGATCCCAAGAACATCTCCGTTTGCGCAAGAACGCATACCGATTTGTATGTACGTATGTTTACAAACGTTACGAAGGTATTTAACCTTGGCCGCTAACGAACAAGAAGGTATTTTATAATATGTACGGATACAGGAGCGGACCTATCGTAGCTTCTTCGAGTCGTAAGTTTGTGGTGTAATGCACTTGAACGACTTCTGTTTAATTAAACTTGCATCAGCTTTTGTCGGTGCTTTCAGTTGCGATTTGTATTTCCGTTTTCGCTAATTGCATAAAGGATACGGTGGCTAGTTCTATTACGTATCTGCACTATATCTAAGGTTCTAATTTATAATATACTGAGAGTAAATTAAAGGAGGAAAAGGAGCTACAAGCTTGATGAATACTCGTGCGAATAAAGTTCGTTAAAAAAGAAAATAAAACGAACATTTTTCTCGTATTTTGCTTTCTTACTTTCGCAAAAAGATGAACTCATCGCTGACTCACAAAAAGTTTTGCGCTCTGTATGGTTACGAAGTTTTGAATGAATGACGGTTCGAAAATTGGTTCTTTAATTTTTGTTGTTTTTTTCCTATCAAGGATAAATACCATTCAGGTTGCTTTTATTGTTCTTAGTGAACACGATCACGGGTAGAAGGACTAGAAGCTCCAGTTTCGAAAACGAAAGTTTAGTGGAAAGATCTTGTGCGCGTAACCAAAAATAGAGAAAAACATGGAATTCCAGTTATAGAATTGAGTAAATTAAAAGATTAAATCAGCAACACCCGGTGGATTATGCACCTTGTTATGCACCAGTTGCCTTAGGACATATATATATATATATATATATATATATATATATATATATATATAGATTAAGTTGTTCTAATGTAGTCGCATTATTGAATATGAATTATCTGACAATATTTACACAGAAAACAACTACTGATTTCATTAAATAAATTAACATAAATCTGATTAATGTGCTATTAAGGTAGGCGTTCGTATTGTTATACTTATGGTTTGTCAAGGAGATTGCTTCAATCTAACGATGATAAATGTGAGTCTAATGCTAAACTTGTATCGACTTCTGTACTAATTTCAAGCTAAAGAAAAACAATTAGTATCTGTTCTCCTCGTATGTACGCACATCAAAAATTTACCTGAAGTAGCTTAACATACATTGTGAAAAGTAAGTAACCGTGATTGGCAAAACTAAGGACTTTAAATACGAATATTTTTGTTTTGAAAAATTTTCGACCCTGTCATTTCTTGGTTTTGCAAGTTATGCCATGCATGGTCCGTTGCTCACTTTTGTATAAGTGCTATTACCACTGAATCATGTGCTTTCATTGTTACTGCGCATTTTCGAAGTGATATAACTTAGAAAGATTAGAAAGGAATGAATTTTTATCTATCTAATTTTTTAACATCTAACAGACTTCATACACACCATGGGAGTAAGATTGATTTCTAGTAATTTTCGGTTTTATAGTTACCTTCTAGTTCAAATGCACATTCACAATGTCCCATGTCTACTCCCAGTGTCCGAGAGAATCTGAAACAGCATTTTTGCAACAATTTCAAAATCAATTTCGATTTAGAGATTTGAAAAAGTTAAACCCGAACAAATTAAAAGGAAACGTCGTGTATTTCCTGTTTTAAGATTCCTTCATTTCTCGCTAACCCATCTATTACGTTTCTTTTGAAATTTCCGTTGGAGTTATTCCCTCCGGTTTATGAAATGAAATGAAGATTCCAAAATGTTCTGATCTAAATCTTTCATTTCTTATATCAGAATAGGTCAAATGCAAACTTTAAGTGAATTGAATGAGGAGGATTCCCTAAAGATCAGAAGCCAGAGAAGAATAGGATCATGAGGAAAACATTGAGAAATTTAAATTGCAATGAAGATCTAAAGAGAAAGGAACTAGACATTCTCGGATTTGCTTCTTGGTTGGTATCCCTTATCACTTGTCATTTAGTAGATGAAAAACATTATGTTATGTATATATGGATCTCAAATCCGTGTCGTTTTGTTCATCCTCTGGTCTAGCGTATCTTTATAGAATAATTTAGATCTTCTTCTTTTCTGAATTTTCATTAACAAACTATAGATAATAACCTGCTCAGTTCTAGGCAGCTTTTTGCAGATTATTATGAAACAATGAAAACATTACTGATTGTCTTTTTCGTCCAAGTCAAATTGATATCGTACGGAATTGATTTTGACAAATTGATGTCATGGTAAAAAGTGAACTCTGATAGTATTTTAGTAGAGCGTAAATACCTCATGACAGGTATACATACGTATTCCATTCGATTATAGAAATTTACTTTCACGGTCCACATATCCGACGTATGCAATCGAAAGTTTCAATATTTCTAGTTAATAAGGTTCCAAAAGAGTACTACTCAAGTACGTTACACATACCCTAGGTAAACAGCATGGTACAAGTGTCTTCATAGCAAAAGCCGGGTAACAATCGGTAGAAGCACGTAAATCGTAACGCCCAATCAACCTAAGCCTATTTCTAATTAAGACCATGGAGAAGGTAATCGATCAACACATGAGACGTGAAATTCTAAGCACCTCTAGACCGATAAATTTACTCTTGATGCTCTTCACAACTTAGATACTAAGATAAAGAAAGAAGTGCTCCTAGTCGCATTCATTTATAATTGGCAACACCTACTTAGAATCTTAGCAACGGCAATGTAAAGCAGAGGTGCTAAAATCCATGCTCGAAAATCGGCAAGTGACAACTGTCATATTATTAATACTGAGTCGGCAACAGTATCTGCAGCAAAAAATTGCGGTATAAAGCGAAGCATCATTCCCACTATTACAGGCGCTCATTGATCAGCTTATGATTTGTAGTAACAAAGAGGGCTTTGTCGTTCAAAGTTAACACATGACCTAATTCTCGTTATAAGATGCAGATATTACTACAATCTGTCGAATCAAATCCGAAGTGACCTTCAACTTGTTATTCAACTGATATTCAATAGTGTGACTAACTGCTAACCACCAAAAGACATATTTTCGCCGAGAGGGAAGAAATTTAATCAAAAAGTTCGCAATTTGAACAGAACTTGCGTAGGGTTTTCTGTGTCTAACTTCAACTCGTCTTAAAATCATTTCTGCGAAAGCCGTAACGGTAATCTGATCATGTCCTAAATTCTTTAGACAAACACGTGATTACAAGCAAATATTTCAAGTATATTTCGGTGCTATGAACACATCTCGTTACTTTACATTTCTTTGTGAGCAGAGTGGTTACACTATGGAATCCAAAAATAGCGTCAACAAAACAGAAGACACGCCCTCTTCACTGGACATTAAAGGATAATCACTACAACATGTTTGTGATATCTTATGGATATGTCCAAGAACAACACGATCAAGACCTATAACTTCGAAATACCGTTTGAAGTGATAATTTATAACCAGCGAGACGCTAACTCGATATTATAGCGTCATAGTAATACCAACAAACGCATGTTGGTTTTTTTGTAAATAGCACTATGCTGTGTAGACGCCCGTAGAGCACCTACGTTGTTGCTTTATTTTAGGCTGCCAATGTGAAAAGCTAGTTCAACTATAGCTGGATCAGCCTAGACCATAGTAATGACCATTGCTAGGCAATAAAACCGTGACAACATAGTCGGCTGCCGCACAATTTACGCACAATTATATTTGTATATTTCTGTCCAGAAATGCATCCAAAGAGGACTTCAAAATGCAAGGATTGGCATATATATGAACAACCAGATAACGTTAAGGTTACTAAATTAGTTATATTTGAATCAAAGGCTGTCTGGGAAGTAATCTTCTGATGTAGATGCCATGACTGGAAAAATCAAAGGCGACAATATTGATAATAACGTTACGTATGTCTCTCTTTTTTGGATCAGAACCATTTAATGATATCGCAGAAGGGCATATTATGGGGAGAATACGAGAATGGGAAGAAGCTACTAGGATCCTTTACTGGAGAACTATTGGAGGACGAACGAGTCACAAAGGTTAATTATCTTCTCTGTCTATAAAATCAAGAAATTCCTGAAACTACAGGAACAAACTAAATAGTGACGAATTTTCTCAAGGGTAACGATCACCTGAGATGCCTTCTCAAGAACATACCGCAGACCATTGACCATGTGTTTCTATGGGCTTGGTGTGATTGGGAAGTTACAGCACATGCAATCAAATTAGGACCACTTGCGTTTTTAAAAATACTTATTATACATCTTTGTGTACTAAAAAAACAAATACATATTCGTGAGTAAATATATTTTTAATCGCGTATTTGTCAATTCTCTTACGACAGGTATAACACCCTCCCCTCCATTCATGAAAGACCCCTTTGAAGCAGATATCCGCATCTTAGACAAATATGGAACGGTCGCTTTGCGTTGGATTAGTTATCGATGAAATCGATGAATGTGTTGACTGTCGGTGTTTCTTCTTTACCTGTTTTTGGAACTATTCTGTGAGAACATTTGTTTTCCACTTTCATTTCTTCCTTTGTAAAGGTTTGCTAAAGGGAAGGTTTGTAAAAATTAAAAATTTCATTGTACAAAACTTATATGATAGAGATCTACCACTAATAGGTCAATAAAACAAGGCTGGTTTGAGCGATAGTTATATTTTCAAACCAGCCTTGTTTTATTGACCTATTAGTGGTAGATCTCTATCATATAAGATAAGTATAAAAAGGTCACGAAATATATATATATATATATATACATTTAATTGTACAAAACGAGGAAAAGTAATCTGGACTATAATTCCACAGACAGATTGCGATTAAAGAGTGAGTTTCCATCAAACTGTTGACAGAGTAACCAAATCTGTCAAACAGAACTTGTCGTCAACGTGGAGCGGTCGAGCACGTTGTCGTAGTATTCGAAAGAGGATTATTCGGAGAGCATTAGTAAATAGACAAGAAATAATTAAAGAACTAAAGCGGATCCTGGATGCGCATGGTATTCCAATATCGAGTTCACGCTCAAGTCGAGCATATACGAAGAAAACGTGAAGAGTCGCATACCTGCACAAAAGCCTAAATTAATTCCCAAAATATTTTATATTTATTATATATATTATTTATTGTTTTCTATTTTCTAATGCTCACCGAACAATCAATCTGTCCTTCTGTTGAATCAACTTTCGAATACTATGACAACTTGCCTGACCGGTCGGCGTTATCGGTAAGTTCTATTCGACAGACCCATTCTGTCAACAACTTCATGGAAATCTGCTCTTTCTTCTCAATCTCGATAGGAACATACTTCAGATTCCAGCAGAACTTTAATTCTGATTCTTTTTCACTCGATGTGTCTTCTACCTTTCCTCATTTTGTAAAATTTTGAATTTTCGTAACCCTTTTTTAACAAATTTTTACAAAGAAAGTGGAAAACAAATGGTCTTACAGAACAACAAACAACGCTTAACACATTCGACGATTTACGAATAATTGATCCAACATAGGCAAATTGACCGTTCAACATTGTTCTAAAAGGCGGATATTTACTACAGAGATACTTTTCATGAATGGAGGAAAGGGGTGTTATACGTGTCATAAAAAAATTGACGAGTAAGCAATTAAAAACACATTTGGTCGGTAATATGTAAACTGGGCAAATATTCGGTATAATGAGTGATCTGTCCTTTTCACAATGTAATATTATATTACGGAGGACAAAGGACAGATGATTCATCATACCGTATATTTGCCCAGTTTAGCTAATATGTATGTATATATTTTTGGAGTACATAAAATGTTTGATATTTATGCATGCTGAAGTGGTCCCAAATGGATTGCACGGTACTGTACAAGCCTATATTTGCGACACAATCTTATAGGCCCCTATATTTTCTAAAATATCACACATTAGTTCTAGATATCGAGGTCTTCGATATTATTTCGGATCAGTATTTGTGCGCTTATGTTGTATGCACATTTATGTATTCACCTATTAACATAATCCTTCTATAAAAATATGATTAATTATTATTACAATGTTTCTTATTGCTGATAGCTAATAAATTGCTATTTATAACTAAATTCTCTAAATTTTTTCCGCAAGGTATCAATAACATCGGAGATTATAAAACGGATCACGCAACACAAAAATTAATTAGACTTGGGAAAAGATTAATTATCGTTATTATATGGACAAACAAGCGTAACGCAAACAACTTTCTACCGCCTTTAAGTAATGTAAAAAAATGTTACAGATTTTTATGCACGCGTGTCCACACTGAATTTATGTATGGATCTTAAAAAAGAAAAATGATATACGCATATTATATATATGTATATATATACTTGTAAATACATATGGACATGAGAATACACCTTTACTTGTTATTCCAAAAGCTTTAACGCGAAAGAAGCATAAACCCGACTCTCGCTAACAGCGCCCTGCGACAGCAAAATATTGCTTACAATTGTTTACGTATTGTTAAACGACCCCTTATAGCGTCACGGTTATAAGACACTTATTTTCAGGATCGCTCAGAGTTTCCTTTTTCAGTTGGTTCGGAAACCATTTCAAAAGCTGTATATATTAGCTCTAAAAGATGCGCGTATAACGACAAAATTGTAATTGTTTACAGCTTTAAGAGCTCGAACAGGTTCAATCTTTTGCTAATAATAAGCGAAGAACCAGCAAATTTGTTGGCTTTAAAGTTTGAGTACCATATGTTCTATACGGTAGTTAACAAATTTGTAAAGAGCACTTTTGTGAATTCCTTTATTATCGTGACGGTCGGCCCATGGTCATTTTGCTATTCCCTAATTTAGGCTACTTTTAACAGCAAACAAAGGATTTACAGAAAAAAACTTTTCGATAGGTCGTAGCTATGCAAAATTTAAAGCCCGTAAACTTACTGGTTCTTCATTTATTATTGCCAAAAAATTAAAGCTTTAGCTCTTAACACTGTAAGCTAGTATTTTGATCATTACACATAGTATTTCTAAAGCTCATATGTACAGTTTTCCAAATAGTTTTGGAACCAGTAAAACATTTTTTAGTTTAAGCGATTTTGAAAGAAAATACCTTATAGCCTTAAGGCGGATCCTCACTAGAGCAGCGCTTCACAGCATAGCAAAATGCTCCTCGCAATTGTTTACGTACTATGAAAAGACGTCGTTTACACTTAAACGGCGGCAAAAAGTAACGAGTTGCAACAATAAGTTGTATTGAAGTTTGGAAAGTTAATCTTACTAATGTCGAAAAATAGTAAACTCCACGATGGGGACCAATAGAAAACTACTTTCACCATACGCAGACGCGCTTCGCGCTTATACCGCTCATCAGTGCCACTTTGTGAGAAGTAGTTTACATTTCTATATAAGCACTATATATGCTAGTCCGTTAGATATTTGTACATATGAGATTTTCCCCAATATGTACTTAAATACGCATTTTTGCAACTATTTAATTCTACTTCTCACAAAGTCGCACTGATGAGCGGTATAATCGCGAAACGCGTCTGCAGATGGTGAAAGAAGTTTTCTAATTACGCTTTTCCCCACGGTGGGTTAGCCGAGTAGCGCCACCGCAGCTACTACAGGAGTTTGTGGCAATTTAGTTGTCCACTTCTGTAGAATTAAATAGCTGCAAAAATGCGTTTAACTACATATTTGGGGAATTTCCTAATCGAATTCTCCTATGTATGTATCAATAGAAATATGTATTGAACTCAATAATTTCGCTTTCTGTTGGTTTAAGTATTTTCCAAGTTGGTGATATATAACCGCTATGGGATTAATATGTCGCCCGAAGATGATCTGCAGTCTTTTCTACCGTTTTCCCGTCAGCTGCTGCAAAGCGCTGCTGTAGTGAAAATACCTACCTAAAAGTTATAATAAAATAAAATGTGGAGGACACTCTATAAACGATCTAATACTAAAATTAGGTTCGTTAATGGGCAGTTAACAAGTAACCATGCAAAAGTTTACAAAGTAAGCAGAATTTGCATATGCCAATAATCCTGTAGGAAATGTTGACTATGTCAATCGCAAAACGCAACTGCAGACTAATTAGTTTCGTCCTTATTAGGACTCGTCAATACAGTAAAAATGTCCAGGTGATATGTCGATATCTCAAATCGACTACCTGAAGGACCATTCCCTTATCTAATTTTTAACTAATTTTGCGTAGTGTATGGAAGAATCTTTCTGTTGCTATACGAAGTTATCTCATACAGTAAACTTATCGATAAGAGAATAACATTGGATAGAATGCTGCGGTATTGTAAACGGTCTAAATTGTTTCCTATTTTCCATATTTCATTAGGTCCTGAATAAGATAATAAACCTCACACTTTAACTCTGGAACATCCACCGCGTGATTTGATTTGCACAACATTTGGTAAAAGGAAGGAAAGGAGTTCTTACGCCTATACATTTCCATTTTCTGATTGCAGTATGATTGTAAAGCTAATTTCTCGTGAAAACTACTGATTTTCAGAAATCTTGTCGGCGTCCTAAATAATCAATGGCAAAGTTCAACCTTGCGTGCCTACGTTCCTAAGTCAATTCGGGTTTTCCTGCCGAACGATAGTGTTAAATTTTTTTAGCTGTACATGTTAGGACCTAGTTTTAAAGATGGAAAAATTATTGGCTGCAATCGCCAATAATTTTTCCATCTTTAAATTTAAGATAGTATTTAATACCTCCAGCTACTATTTTCCTTCTTGCTGTTCGTTCGATATCTGAAACATTGGAGCCCTTATCACTGTACCACAACTGGCAAAAACATTTCTGCGAAGATAGATGACCAAAGAATAACCTTGGTGTGCCGTGAGAACTTTCGATTGTGGCACACTTATTTGTCTTTCAACACTGTGATGGATGTTCTATTTTCGGTGCAATTTGTTGATGGCTGCATGGCTTACAGTCAGCTTCCTAGCCACGCTTCCTGCTAACCAACAGCTCTCCGGCATACTTATTTCTCGCACTCTATTGTCAAGTGTAAGCATTGTTACAGATCTCATTTCCTTTTGTTTTGAATTTTTAAGACTAGAAGTAGTGATCTACCATCACTTTACGTTTCTGGTTTTAAAATAATTTGGTATATTTTATGATGTTAAGGAATTAATATTATTCGAAAAAAGGAAGAAATACTGATTGAAATATATCTTCAAGAATAATCTATTACTTCTCGTCTATATTATTCAATCAATTACTGTTAGCCAGTCCAGGTATTATTTCTTAAGCAATCGTCAATTTTGGTATTTGTCTTTATAATCCTTATTTGAAAGGATAAAACTAAAAATTCCCGACAATTATTCAATTATCGACAAGCACTTTTTACCTTTCCATTATAATGGAATAACGATCTATCGCTTTCTATATCTGTACTCGACTTCCAGGCAAATACTAAATATTCAAACCAATTAATGAAACTTTCCGCTCTACACTGAAATTAACAGCAATTCATTTCAAATTCTCTGCGTGTGTATAATAATTTAAGTCCCGCGAATATATTCCTTTCAACACCGCGAATTTCCAACAAAGTATGCAAAATACCCTAGAAAATTGAACAAGCTCCTTTAAATAACATTCATTAAAGTAATTCACGCGTCTGTATAGAACATTATGGAGTAGTCTTTCTGCAATAGAGTCATTTCGTTATTACATCGGATATTTTACGTTAAGACTGCATAGATTTTGATATGTACTACATACCTATGTACATGGGTTACATTGCATCGACGTATTACAAAAAAGGAGCTGGTACGTTGTATCTATATTATATTGATGGTTGTATGTTGTATGTCTTGTACGAACATACCATGTGTACGTACATGCGTGTTTTGTATCTGTCTCGACCGGATAGTTACTTCAGGTGAATGAGTATTTATTCAATTGGAATTTGATTTAATTAGTATCATGTGATAAAGTTTCACAATGATTGCGAATAAAAGTAAAACTTTTTTAATACCTCTGTTGTCAACTTAGTAACGTGCTCTTATACATTCGTCCTTAAAGGTATTGGTCAAGAAATTGTATCAGGGTCACTTAAGTTTACAAAGCTGAAATAACAGTAATAAAAATTTTAAGAAATTAATTTTATTTTCATCTTCTTGCATATTTCCACCTTCAAAAAGACAACCATGTTCTGCCTAAAAATTGAATCTGCAAAAAGATGTCTACCTATACAGTTTTCAGAACTTCCTTCAGTTCCTCTGAAGTCATATACTTTATTATACTTTTTACATAGTGTCTTCTTCTCGTACTATCATAAAGCTTAATACCCTACAGCTTTGCTTATTCAGACCAATTAACACCGCGGCGATCAAAATTAAGAAAACGAATATTTTACAAAAAAAAAAAAAAAAAGAAATCAGTAAGATTGCTTGTCCAATGCTACACAGCTTGGCTTGCATCATATTCTGTCTCGGTATTTGTAATGCGAATAACAGATTTAATTTTGCACCATTCTCCTCGGCCTCACTAGATGCAAGTACTGAAATAAGAAATTGCTTCGCGGTGTTTTATTTTAGTTGTTTGCTTGTATGCTAAACCTAAGTGTCTGATGTGCACAAATCCTTCCCATTGAAACGTATTTCGATATCTAGATATTTTGTCCTCCCAACTATAATTTGATCTAATCTGGGGCAGTCCTAAAAATGTTTAGACTACCAAACATCTTCGTATTGACACGAAGTTTACGGTTTCACCAAGAAGAAGGCATCTCAGAAATATTTATCTGCAATTAAATTATACCGCCCACAATCGGATTTGAGCCCACGCTTTTTCGGTTTAAAGAGCGACATAAAGGTCATAACACCACCGAGTCTGGCGTGTTATGGCCGCATTTCATTCAATCCTGCTACTACTTTCTCCTCTAAGTTGCTCTTGACAGTATGCCACCTTAGGCCGTTTTAATGACCAATTCCCCATTCACTGATTTCTGTTTCTGTCAGCTGGATATTATCACCGGCAATGTTCTGCGGCATGTTTCTAATGTCAGAAATTCTCGCGTGAATGAATGATTAATGTCTTCCTTTGTGTTAAAATAATGAAATGACATTGCTCAAGTCAATCTTCAAATATGATTCTGCTAACCTGAGTATATCAGTATGTAAAGTGCAAACGAACTTTTGTCAATATTTTGCACTTAAATAAAGAATCACTTTGTTCCAAGCATTGGACCAGGAGCTATACGGTATCTTTCAGCTCATTGTTATTCACGTTAGCCATGTCCCTTTGGTCAAAAATCCAAGAAATTTAATCTCTTATACGCATCAATAACAAACAGTGAAATGTGTGGTCCAGATTGCCGAAGCATTATTTAATCCAAATTATAGAATACGTAATGTTAGAGCGTACAATTTAATTATCATCCGGATTACTAACTGATCTGCTATGCCTGTACCATATTTCAATGTAATAGAGGAGTTGTGAAGAGAAATCCTCTTCATCACTCACTTCGTTAATGACTTTCCTTATTTGTTGGTTGTTTGATTGTTCAGCTTTGGTAGTATTTTCCATGATGTTCTAAGTTGCTGGTGTTAGCTCAAGCTGGCGAGTATTCAATTATGTTCAGCCCAGATATTATAATAAATAATTTCCTCAAAAGCTAATCATAGTCTAACAATAAGTATCAAAAGCAGATCAAACATCAGTATTCAATCTTAAGGTTATTTTCCAATAAATCATTGACATTTTGTTAATTCCTTGTGAATATACAATATTGAAATGATTTATAGTCAAACTAGCGGATCCTGTGCCTGCTTTGCCAGGCAAAACAAAATAAGAAATGAAACACACTGGTTTTTAACAAAGTTGATTTTCTGGATTATATTTATTCTACTTTTATTTCCATTTGTTTACAATATAAATCCTATGTTTTAACTTAAACTATCGCAGAGCTCTGCTCTGAGTTTTATGTTTTGCCCTGGGTTGTAGTGTAAATAAAGAGAACTGATGGCTTGGCGACAGGTGAACACGATACATATAAATGACCGTGGGAGAAGCATGGATATTCCAAATCAATTCCACACGATGCCAATGATTGCCCTTGCGCTTTATTTATTGTCATAGCAACTGCAAGACGTATCGGAAATCGTAGTCTTTTGAAGTCAAATGGTAGATCTTGTGAAATCATTGGAATACGCGGAATAAGTGCATCTTCCCCTTAAAATTTCCCTTTTAAAATGGTTGTTTCAATGAGATTATACATAACCCTATTGACTGCTAATGTGGTCCCATTACACAATCGAGGCTGATTTAAATTTCGGAGCATAATAATGGGAGCACCAGCTTTTAATTGTAAACGATGAGGCGGAAAATCTGGTAAATCCAATGAATTCAAAAATTCTGTGGGATAATTAACAGCGTCATCTTGATTTGCAACCGTGTCAACTGATTGATGTTACAACTTCGCCAGGAACATGGGCTAAAATATCTGCATTCAATGCACCAACGTCCTTGTTTTTCGCTGCCAGTATCGCTCTTTCAGATAACCAATTGTGATTTCGATAATCTTTCCAATGTTTGGAAAAATACTTGAAACCAATTCTTGTTTTGTTGGTGCGAAATTGCAAAATTTATCGGGCAAAATCAGTAACAATTTGTCCATTTCCTATCGCCAGTAGTTGCGTAGAAAATACATCGGCCCATGGATCATTTTGTATTTGAACTCGCACATTTGTAGTCAAACTGAGTGTTTGTAGGTGTCTCCACAAATGAAATGATTTTAAACATGCCTTTATTTCAGCTGTTGGTGTTGAACGGGGAATCACAGGCAATGTTTCACGGAAATCACCAGCCAATAATATCAAAACGCCACCAAATATTGCTAGACTATTGCGTAAATCTTGCAAAGTCCTGTCCAAGGCTTCTACTGATTTCTTATGTGCCATTGTGCATTCATCCCAGACAATAAATTGGCATTGTTGCAAAACCTTTCCCATTCCAGAATTTTTGGAAATGTTACACGTAGGATTTTCATTGGCATTCATATTCTTCAGTGCAGAGTGAGCTGTGCGACCAACATCTAATAATGTGGCGGCTATTCCAGACGATGCAATTACTAATGCAATATTACTCTGTGATCTTATAGTCGCCAATAGCAAGGAAATCAGAAATATTTTCCCAGTGTCTCCTGGGGCGTCCAAAAATTACACTCCCCCGCTTTAATTTCGTACAACTTCCATAATGGTATCATATGCATGTGTTTGTTCTAGATTAAATTTCGGCGAATTCGAATTTATAAATATGTTCAATTCATTTAAATCGTATCCCAAAATCGCCTTCCTTTTTGATATATATAGAAGTCAAAACAATAAATTTATGGTATCTTTAAATTTATTTATCGCACGCATGCAATTTCTGATTTCAACCAAACTTAACATAAACCATATAGGTCCCAATACCTACCCTGTGTATAAGTTTGGTTGAAATCGGTCGAAGCGTTTGAACGTGATGCGGCAACATACGTAAGCCCAAAATCGCCTCCTTTGTTATATATATAGATAAAATGATTAATCAAGGACAAGTATAGTTTTGGATAATATGAGTACAGGTATCAAAATGAAGTCTTACTATAAGGTTTTCATAGGGGCAGTATTCATTATGTGTAATCTTGAACAATAAATTGGTAAATGAATAAAGAGAATAACGTTTAGTATCTATCCAAACCCAAATTGGCAAATGTGTTCAACAGTGAATAGCAAATAAGTTGCAAATTAAAATAATTATATAGTGAAAGCTACCATTAAAAACTAATTTAATCGTTAACTCGACACATTTAACATAGATCATATATCGTTACAAATCAAGTTTAAAAATTATCTAAACTGCACAGGTGCAATATCGCACTCTCTCTCTCTCTGTTTTGCACAGATCTACCTCATCCGTTCACAATCAGTTTAAATATTTGCCGCTTTATCCGTAAATTTCAACATCTTTGCAAGAAGCTATTAAACGCCGGAATGTTCGAGCAAAAGCGACAATTTTCGTTTGTGCAATCTACATATTTGACACTCACCTTGCTTCACTAACTTATTGTAACAGTGCATGTAACATTCTTCCATTCACCGTTTGTTCCATGCCTCCTCACGATTTCTTAGCGCAACAATCAACCATTTTCAATGGTGTTGCGGTCATTTGTTCTTTCATTTTGGCACATCAATCTTGTCTATGTGCGTTCGCGCCATTAATAAATCGAATAAACGCTTGGTTATTAATAACACGACCTAGTTATTTTCGGTACTATTCTTTCGCGCCTTTTTCAGTTCAACGGTGCGATATTATCGTAGAGATTACGCGAAGGAGTTCGCTAATTGCTCCAAATTAAAATATGTGGAATGAGTAATTGTTAAGTTGAAAGATCGGGTAACTCCTTGTCCTACTCTTGACCGAAATTATTATAATTGGTTAACTAGCTTTCGCTGTAAGGTTTAAACTTGATCTAGAATTCCTTTTGTTGTTTAGTGTTTGAGTGAGGCAATATATTTCTCCAGAGTTTTCTACTTAATAAGTGGCTACATTACTTTCGCTTAAAAATTGTTGTGAGCTGAAGAAAGCAAACGGGAAATGTAAGATTGTCTAACCAGAACAAAACTTGGTTTGGATATTTACTCTAGTCAGGCTCACCAACGTAATATGAGATACGTTAACCACATGGATGCAAAAACTTTTGAAGTAAGTTGATGTTCTGTTAAATAAGAATTTGTCGCTACAGCAGAATTTGACACCGGATGAATTTTTATAAAATTATCCGGCCAAACTTGTCAAGTTAATAGGAAGTATATCCCAAAAATTGCTATCTCCAACTTATATCAAGAATTTATTCAATGTCGTTTCGTGTGTATCAAAAACATTCACTGTTATATTAATATATAGGTACCCGAAGGTCATTTATAGATGAAATATTTCGGGGCATTGTAATTAATCGCACGCATTTTCGTGACTTCCTAATGGTACAACGCCCCCATGCTAGGTAATTTGTACATATCAACACGATACGAACACGATAAATTATATCGAATATAAATAATACATTTTACAATTACTTATCGTACGTATGCTATATGATCCCATATGTCTAAAAGGATATGAATTCAAATCAGAAAAGGAATAACAAGTAGAACGTAATTTTGACTTATCATTTGTATCTGTAATTAGGATATGGAAACAAAAGGCCCAATCAGAAATTAATTTCCTGTTCGTGAAAACAGTTAAACAGATTGATAAAAAAGCGTTCAACGATATCTATTCTAAAATTACGACTAACGAAACAATTCTAAAATTACCGCGAGAATATTAGGTGTGTCTGATATGCGTTTGTGTTGAGCGTACCATTACAACTGTTGAAATGACCTTCTGGTCGCTTGAATGCTGAACAACAAGGAACTGGGGTAACAAGTTTGTCATCTTAAAAATACTGTTATGTACGACAATTTGAGTTTAACTAGTAGGTAAGTACTTGCACAAGAACACCTACTTGCAACGTTATGCAATGATAGAGTCTGATAACTCGTTCTGAATGTTTACAATTCGCTCTCATGAATAAATGTACATGTATCACATTGTAATATATTGCGCTTAAAATGATAGCTGCGCGACTGTTACAATGACAGCGACAATTTGGAGTACGTACGTTAGAAATTCTTAACGACAAAACACCACCGATTTTAATTTCTTGTTTTAATTGGTCTAACGCAGGTGAATTTGCGGTAATTAATGATGGGTTAGATTTTATTGATAATTCCTAGATGTATTTTATTTAATCAGTTTGGTGTGATATACAAGAAAGTTCTCTAATTCACCATACAGTACGTCTTTGGATTTATTGGTCAATTTTTACCAGAAAAACAGATAGATTCAGATGAATCCATATCGGATTGAATTTGAATAACTTTCAACAACTGGATTTCGATTCTAGGTGTAAACACATCATCTATACTTGAAATCTATCGATGCAGCCAGCCAACGTATAACTGAAATGAAGAAAGACGCAGTAGGATAATTACAACAAGGCCAATAACGTGATTTCATTTTTAACGTCGTCTTTTGCCACGTCAAAAGAGGGATGAAAAGGAATACTAAGATCGAAATAATCGGTATATACGTATCAGCATTTAGATCCTAACTCAGGGGTGGGCAAACTACAGCCCGCGAGACGACGCCTAACCACGCTAATTTTTCTTTAATTTACAATCGGTGAATTATTAAATCATAAGAACGGATTAGGGCAAGTGAAATGTTTTATCAATGGTTATCGTAGACCCTACGAGGTCTGGTCAAATTATATATATATATATATATATATATATATATATATATATATGAAATTCGTGCCGAAGTTGCTAATGATGGAGCAAAACATACTGCGTACAGAAATTAAACAGAACATGCTGGACGCGGTAAACGATCACCAGAACTTCATGAAGAACTATTATTAAAGAGTCATGGGTTTATGACTATGGTCCTGAAGCCTTCCCAATGAAAACATCCAACATTTCCGAGTCCAAGGAAGGTACGGTAACAATGTTGGCAGTTTTCTTCGACTATTGTTTAGTGGTTCATCATGAGTACGCTCCTCATGGGCAGACCATTAACAAGAAGCACTACCAGCAGGTCTTCCGTCGTCTTTGTGATACCGTTCAGCGCGAGGAACCAGATCAATGGATAGCGGGAACTTAGCAGCTGTATCATTACAACGCAGCGGCGCATTCCTCTCATCTGATTCAGACTTTCTTGATCAAACACAGCATCCTAGTTGTTCGTCAGCCTGCTTATTCTACCGACATGCCACCCTGTGACTTCTGGCTGTTTCGCAAGTTGAAAATGCCGTTGAAATGGAAAAGATTTGACACTCGAAAGGACATTATGCAGAATTCGACGGAGCAGCTGAACCGCATTACAAAATCGGCTCTCCAGACATGCTTCCTACACTGGCAGTAATCCTGGGATAAGCGTGTACCGTTCCGAGGAGAGTATTTTAAAGGCAATTAAGTTTTTATATCTTTAACTGAACAGTTCGACTTTTCCAGGCCAAAGGTCTGATACATTTTGAACAGACTTGGTATATGTTATGGTATTTGTTTGCTCTTTTGTCCGATCTTCAAACCGTTGGTACTTTTCTCTTCGTCCCGCCAAACTATCGATAATTTTCTGTTCAGCCCATATGATAATCCTAATAAGAAGCCTTTGGTTTATCCTGGACTCCAATAAATTCAATTATTTAATTGTCAAATAGGTGGATTGGAGAGACTTAAAATAGTTCATTGAGAACGGATTAAAAAATATATTTTCGCCTTGTGATTCAATTAAATAAAGATTATATCGAAAATTGACCAAATAAAGAAGATATAGCCAAATTCCTGGAAGTTTGGAAACTTGTCTCCAACATTCTCCATCAGCTAAAATTTTCCAGATTCAGATTTGTCATTAATAGGAACATCTGGTCTGCCACTAAAGTATTATATCGTCACTTCACGAGTAGTAAAAATCCTTTGAAAATCGTTCGTTTTATTCTTACCACCAAAATGCTATATCCAGCGACCGTTTTCACTTAAAAAAATACAAAGTAAAGCAGAGTTCTGTCATAAACTTTGGTCCTTTTACCTTTATAATCTAACAATAAGAATAGATACATACTAGCTACTAAAGATTATTAGAAGATAATAAAGGGCATCCTGTCAAAAGCTCTAGTAACCAACATTTACGGATTGTGCTTTGTGTTTTCTCCGTTCGAGGTGGCAAACAAGTTGTCTTCTGAACCACAAAGTGGACATCCTCGTTAAAAATTTCAGGAGAAAGTCTCGCTCGTGAAAATTGGTTAACGATGTTCTTAGACACTAAACATTAGGTACGTAACAATAAAATTTATTTGCATTAATTCATTCCATTTCCTCTCCTCTTAGTTGAATTGTTAACAGAAATAAATGCTCATTTCGTTTTTGAAAGTACTACGGCGATACAAGAGGGATGTGAAGAGTTAAACTTTGAAGTATTGTTTGTCTACTTCCAGTTTTGCGCACTAAATTAATTTAGGTTCTGCATTACGATGGAGGTAGGAGAAGAAAACATTGAAAATTATTTGGGGTCATATTGGATCAACGCAAGATAATTTATCCATACTATAACGTACATTTACATGGCCATAGTGAGCAACTGTTAAACTGTCTAGTGTTAGATCGTGACAATTTAATTAAGAATTTATTAAATTAAGAGTAAAGCAAATTAGGTTAAGGGGGTGGCCGTTTCGCTACGAGATCGGTTGTGCCATAAGGCTCTCATTGAAGGAGATGGCGTGTCTCAATAGCGCCTGTTATCACCCGTCGAACTAAAAGGATTAATAATCTTTCTCTAGGGAAGGGACATCTAGAAATAATAGTACCTCACCGATCTTGCAATACTTCGTAATGCATAGCTAAAAGATGCAATTTTTGTTGCCATATAATCAAGATGTGGTTTCCAGTTGAAGTGTCCATCAATCCTTATTCCCAAGAGAAGGTCGTTTTCACATGAGGTAAGTTTATTATTCTCGTATCTTATTTCAATTATTTCCTTCTGTGTTGTAGAGAATTTTATAACATTTGTTTTCCCTATGTTGAGTTTTGATTATATGTATATTTTGATTATTTGCAGTAAACCATCTCTGTGTATCACTGATAGATTGTAGTAGCTTATGATGGAGTGCCTCCGTATCCTTCGCAATCACTACAATGGAAGTATCGTCCGCGAACAGGGCCGTGTGATTTGTCTGTAATTTTGGTAAGTCACTGATATATATATCAGAAAATCTATAGGACCTAATATAGAACCCTGCGGCGCACATTTATCGCTTTTACCCCAGAGTGACAAAAGCTGCATTCCGTCAAGATTTGTTACTACTGTACATTGTTGCCTTTGAAATAGGTATGATTTTATAAGTTTCAGAGTGATGCCTCTGAAATCCATTTTCTTCTGGTTTCATTAGCTGAATTTCATGGCTAACGCTGTCAAAAGCTCGCGCTAAATCCATAAACTTTCCAATGGTGTGATATCCATTACTAATCGCTTCCAGTGCTGTTGATATTACTTGATAGACAGTGGTTACTGTAGATCTCTCCTTTTGGTATCCACTTTGTTCCTATGTTATTAACCCATTAGTATACACTGTACTCAGTTGGGTACAGTTTACCGTATTAAAATGAGGACCGCGGGAACCAATGGGTTAAGGACTTATTAATTTCAAGCAGATTGGTTCTCCCGGTGTAGATAATCTTTTCAAAAATGTTTGGATACATTTGAAAGTAACGCCATCGGTCTGTACTTCGATAGTTTGGAGCGATTACGTCTCTTATGTATGGGTTTTATAACGGCTTTCTTTAGTTCTTTTGGAAATATACCATTCGCAAATGATAGATTAATAATCACAGTTTTAGAGATTTGTTCTAAGGCGGTTACCTAGTTTGGATGCAAAATGGTTTTCCCACCAGAAATCTAAGCAGAACTTGATTTTACTTGCTCCAATTCTTGTAACTCAAGATCCGGTTTGAAACTATTTCAAATCAATTATTTTTACCGAAATATTCGGAATTGTTTTTATACTATCGACCCATTTTGTTAACATTCCAAACTCAAAATGCGTAATACACAAATATTTATCTATCGCTAGCTACTAACAACTACAAAAAAATAAGCAATACCGACAAAACTAGCCTCGTTTCACGGTCGATATCCGTGGTCGTAAATTGACCCACTTGAATAAAAGTTGGACGCGTTGAGCAACAGTAATAAGTTTTTGTTGCTTTTTACCGAGTAGCGCATAACGTGCCAGCGCATATACAATACTCACGCATTCTCGAATGGAGTTCCACTTTTACACTTTCGATTTACAATGTGAAGCCCCACATTTGACCACTTGTTCTCGATGATTTGACGATGAAAAGAGTTGGTTTACTTACTATCTACTTATCTTTATAAAATGATCCTTTCGCTATCCTAATTGATAAGTTCGGAAAAATATGTTTGTGGTTTTCACAGATTCACCATATGAAATTACAGTGATGATATAATTTATTAAGTTTGATTTAAGTAATTATGTATACTTCTATTCTGGTGGTTTTGTAAAAAGTACTATCAAAAATTATTGCTCTTAATATTAACAACCAGAAAACACGACCTTCGATATATGACAATCCCGTTATGTCATAAAACGGCGTACCGATCCGTAGCTTAGAGTAATTTACGTTGAAACATATAAAAGTCAAACGATAAATGATAATAATCTCATAGAGTAAAACGCCCCCAGTTGCTGGATAATATTATAACGAGCTGCAAAATTTGCATACTATAAAAGTACAGAATAAGCAATTATAGTTGGTGTATACGCAGTCGAGTAATTGCAAGTAAAGACGGCTTGCGACTACCTTGTAGGCGTCATAAATCAAACCGCGAGTGATTGTGAGATTTACGATAAATTAATGGGTAGTAGTTAGCAACAGGAAAAAAATTCCGTAACGAGAAAATATTGCATTCTGCAAATATTTTTCTTACTAAGTCCGCCCACGAGTACTAATTCTGCATAAAACGAAAAAGCTGATAAACTAGATGGTGATGTTGACACCGATGTCTCCTATAATGTTACGAATCAATCTCTTCCATAAAAACAAGCAGCCTCTTTTGCCCATTTTTATCTGAAAGCTATGTCCTTCGCGAAGGACAACGCCTACATTGCCGCTATTTGTGGAGCCTGTCTTGCCCTCTGGGTAGGCGCATCAGCCTTAGCATCAAAGCACACAGCTTCTCAGATTTTTAGCAAGGGCTATAGGCCCTCGGGGAGAGACAGTCGCAGTCGTTATATTTCATACTATTAGGGCATATTTTCATTATCATATATCAATGTGCATCTTCTAATAGTAGGAAAGTTAGGTAGACCTAGATAACGAGTAGGCATATTCCGGGAGAACCTAGAAAATTATAGGTCGCCAAGGTTCCAGAGATGTGAATTGGACTTATGGGAAGGTGCGTTAAGCCTCGGTCTACTCTTTCTGACTTGGTCTCAAGGGTTAGCTATTAGTAGCCTATCACATTAAATGAATAGGTTAGCACTTCTCAAAAACGCCGTTTAATTCTAATGGAGCCGCTGATGCCCATCAAAGTTATTTCATAAGACAGCACACCCCTTACAATACTCAAATACCCAACTCAAGTATGACAGGGTTAGATTAAAAATCCGCCATTAGGCAAACGTACATCCGTCTGTTTGTGCAAATGTAGAAGATTATGGTTTAAATATCTGACAAGGAACGAAACATACAAGACAGAAGATGAGTTCAATCAAGTTAGACCTATATCTCCTCAATATTTAAACCTCATAATTTGCAATTTCTTTTCAATTTGAACATGTAGATTACCGTTCCATCACATACAAACCTTATATCTCTTAGGTTTATTTTTATAGCAACTAGAAACTAGCAACGTCTGTTTTTCGTAGCAATCCGCAACAAATTATCGACTTTCTCTAATCGGTAAGAAATAAATTAATTAGTTCTGTTGAATGAGAAATTGGGAAACAGGAAAAAGTAACTGGCAAGAAAGAATTCGAATTGGAGCAGAGCGGTATAAAATTCAGAAATTGCGCGTTTCGCGCGGTAGCTTTTTAATCGACTTTAAATCGAGACTTTAACTACGATAGGGATATTGCAAAGACGTCAAACAAATGATATCCTTCTTGTTAGATTGGAGTAGCAGAAAACTATTCGTTTTTGTATATTGCGGTTGCATAATATTATTTACGAGCAAAAGTATTCGAAACGAATCCGACTTTTTAAGGAAGTGACGTGAATTTTATAAAATAAACTTATAAGAAAGGCGCATTTAATTAAATTAATAATTCTGCGGTCTTAAAAATATAAAATAAAAGCTGCATTCTATTGCATCTTACAACAAATAAACTGCGTCCCGGAAAACCAAAAACTTGTACGGAACCTTAAGTTTCTTCTCCATTGAGTTGGCGCACTTTCCACTGATTTAGTTCTAATTGAATTACACAAAATGTAAGAAAAGAAGAAAAGTTTGCAAATAAGACCTCATAGAAATAAGTTCCTGTATTTAATCATGTTTGCGCTATTATATATCATTTATGAATGCGACGAAAGTAACATTTTATACCCTGTCTAAGTAATAATTATTATTTTGACTGTGTGCAAAATGTATTGTCATTGCGCTATAATTATCATTATAGTACAATAATGGTAATGGCAAGGTAACCCAAAACACAACCGAAGAAGGGGATACAATTTTGGCAAGTATCAATGCGAGCGTTCCTTTTTTAGCAGTTTGCACTATATTTAGATGGCGGAAACACCGAGAATTAAAAGGTCATCAAGGTCATACATGCGATTCGACATATTTAAGGGGGAAAATATGAAAAGTGGAACCCACGACCAACGTTAGTCGATATCCGCAAGAACCTTGAAAGTTCCGTATTTCGACGAAATGTGCAACGTCCTTGTCAGTGACCGCGCTTAGATTTTTTATTAGAAACGATTTGTGCCTTAAATACGGTAGTGGTATTAATATTTAATATCACGCGCGATTTTTTACGGTGCTAATTTAATTAGTATAAGTTACCCGTGCAAAAAGCGAAAGAATTCCAAGAAATGGTGTCTGACAGTATAATGAAGAAAACTGTCACCAATGAAGGTTTTGTCCTGTCTAAGCAAAATTATATACATTTACAACCTTCATATTATTAAATCCTCATTAATATTTTAACTATAATAAATTATTTGCAATCTACATTGTCTCAAAAACCCTGATATATGTGCAATTTAAATTTCTATGATTGCTAAACCTGTCAACAAGCAAATAGGTATAAATGTTCTGGGTTTAGTTCTGAAGGAGTTCTCTTGGTTCTTGTATTATAACGCTAAGAAATCGTGCAGAAATGCAGCATTACTAAAAAAACACTAATACTCTCGGTAAATCTGATAACAGTCGTCGAGGATATACTACCTAGGTGTCAAAAATTGTAAAATCCTGAAGACTTGTTCTGGAGGTGGTCTATTAGAATTGTGTTAAGAACAGAAAGAGAAACATACTAAAAAATGAGAGCTTATACAAGTAAACATGAAATTCTCAACGTGTCTTCAATAAATTACCTATTGTTGTAATTAAGGCAATTTTGGCCTAAGACAGAACTACTAGCGGGATAGAACCCCCAACGGTCATTAGATTATATTTAGATCGAGAATTGTGCCCCAATTTGAAATACAGTAAGTATAAATACATGTGCTAACTAATAGGGACGTTTCTGTGTGGGAGTGCTGTAATTATGTAAACCAGAAGTACCACATTGAAGTCCTGAGCAAGCTGAGAGAAGGGATGAGCAAGAATACATAAGATCTTTGAAGAAGTAGATCATGGATTCTGCACATGGACAACACTTAATGATCTGCAGCACTGCTATGGACAATGGAAGAAACGTATGCAGCGGTGTATAGATATAGAAGGGGAGTATGTTGAATATAATTAACAGCAACCACTATTTAATTGTCACATATAGCATAGTAATTTTCGACATAAATATAACCCTGTTTTTCAAAACTAGAGTTTATACAATTTTGTGTATAGTATGTTGTCTCTCAGAACTGTTATGTTCTTTGATCTTACAGCTATATACGTAGCTAAATAGAAATTCATTTCGCAAGGTATATCCACTTGATTTGAATCTAGAAAAGACATGGTTAAATTGCCTTGTTCGCGTGACCAAATTAAGCCAAGAGTATCTGACAGGTTCCGGTGTCAGTAGTAATCTCCCAAAATTTTATGTAAATTACTTTACGGGCTTGGTTACAGTTAATTTGCAATCCTTCGGGAACGTACAACAATCTATTGAATGTGGTTGTTGAGAATTTTGTGAAGGCAATGGTAGTGACGTTCTAAAATTGGTAGTGATGGATGACAAATTGATAGGAAGTTTTTCTATTACTATTATAATTTTTTTAGTAAATGGAATGTGAGAAGACCCAGGAAAGGAGCGCGAAGAAAAGTGAAAATGGTTTCATCTCAAGAAGAGAGAGATGACCACAATTTCTTAAGCCTGCGAAAACATACTCATAGTGGATTTTCGACAACGCAACACTACCGTTAACGTTGAAAACGATGCCAACCTGTTAATACATACACTACTGAACACAATTTGCAAAAACTATCAGAAGAACGGGTGATAAGTATTCGCCAACTCGCGAATGAATATCAAAGCCGCGCTCTTTGCCCCTTCTTCTCTAGCCTTTCAAATATCTCTTCCAACTTTCTTAGTCTGCAAGGTAATAATGCCAGTTCATCCACATAGGCAATGCATTGATGTTTGTGGTTACATGCTTCGCCCTTGGGATGTGCTTCACTTTCTCCCGAAATTCTTTTCAGCACCAAAGTATATGAGACAGTGTATTATTCTATCGTAAGCACCGGCTAATATTAAAACTTTATTAAGTGCAACCTTCGATCGTAATCGTTGGAGGGAATATAGAATGCCCTACTACTTCCAAAATGTACCTATTTTTATTGTATCGTAAGCTTGTCTAGAATCCATAAACGCTGGTTTCAGTGATAAGTTAAACTGAGATGAACCAGCTCGAATTGTGAAAGCTTAGTCAACCACAGATCTATTCGGCCTGAAACCAACTGAATACTCTTCTAAAATGTTCTCTGCGTGGACTTTAGCCCTATTTCTAATTTACAATAGATTACATACTGTATCGTGCAACGCTATCCCTCTCTGGTTTCAACATTCAGTGGCTAAGTCGCTGTAGTAATAGATTGGAGAAACAATTGCTTCCCTCCATTGTTCTGGCAGCTGTTTCAATTGCACCACCTTTTTGCAATAACATTCTATCTCCCTTTAAAAACTCAACTGTAATACCGTTTACTCCGGGTGCTTTATTATTCTCCATACTATTTATGTCTTCTAAATTTATTCTCTCATTGATATTTCTTTATTCTCGGATTCTACTCTTCCAGATAGTGTAATATTATATATATATATATATATATATATATATATATATATGGGCAGTTTTTAGAAAGCAGGAATGAAGAAAATCTAGAGATTACGAACAGGATATCTAAGGAAGGTAGAAGTGGTGGAGGTGGGAATGAGTTACTTAAATCTAACAAGATGTCGTAGAATACTAAAGTAAGAATATATACCACAATTAATTGACCTACGGTACCACATGCAAGAAAGACATGGATTTTTAATAAGGATGTAGACCTTAAACTGGAGAGATAAGAAAGAAAGATTTTCAGGACATGGAGGAAGGAAGAGAGAAGAAGTAAGAATGCATGTATAGAAATCTACGGTAAACTACGAAAATAATGACTCTTCCTAAGATACAAAAATTGAAGTGGCTTGATTATGTCAGCAGATTACATCGTTGATCGTTGGAGAAAGATTTTCAGATTCTTAGGTTGAGAACGCTAGAGGAAAATAGAATTCTAGATACATAACTTATTGAAAAGTACATTTACGATGTTAGGAAAGTTCTTACAAACTAACAGAGCAACGCTTCCACAAATAAATGCGAATCAATCAAAACTTACAATGGTTATACCATGAGTTTGCCTGTATTTCTGTCTCGGTATAGAATATGGTTAGCTTTGCATTGTCCCTTCTACTGTCGATGTAAGACTTGACGTTTTGTAATTTTCTTAACAATACGCAAAAGTTTTATATTTCTCTGCTTCCAGCATCATGGTTTGTCCCTTGATCCAATAAACTGATTTCCAAACTGTTCCTCTTTTTTCTGTAAACCAACTATTTATTCCACCAACTATTATTTCTCGTACGTGTATGTATTTATAAGTATAAAATTTGGCTTGAAGAGATCATACAAATTTTGCAAGATGTTCAGTATGTCTATTGAATCTGTAATAATTGTGGTTTCCAAGGAAAGAATCAGTACCAGTGGTAGTTGTTCTTGCCCCGAGGAAAATATTTGCGTTTCTGGATCCTATTTAAAGTTGGTGTCTTAATTCTAATATACAAGGAATGCATATGTTACACCTTACTCTATTTCTTGATCTGTTAGTAAAATTATTGACGTGTTCGGCAATTAACTACATTCATTAACGATGCAAGCAATTCTTAGTCATGTATGCAAACACAGTTAGTATTCTTCTTGCATGTATAGCCCACTATTGTAATTATATGATCTGCATCTATTTAAACTTTCTTCTAACATTTCTATAACAATTTTTCGTAAAGACTTGGGCTACGTTGAACTTTCTTGTATTCTCGTGCAGTTATTCTAAATTTAAAATATTTATGAAAAAAAAAAAAATATATATATATGAATCATCATTAAAGGTACAACACCTCACACGCACGAAATCTTACTTTATCATTTAATAAAAGGTAAACACCTATTAACGGAAACAAAACCACAACAGTTGGAATTTCACTTCAAATTTCTTCGCTTTTGCGTACCAGCAGAGTATTTTGATTTAAGGTTTTCCTAGCGTACCATGTTAATTTACGCATTGAAGTATTGAACAACCGGTATAAATTACAGTAATTAACTGTAAAAAAACAATCCGTCTTAATACAAGCCAACGGAATGCATGTATATCTTGTCAAATTAGTTACAAAATTACACCTCATCCAATTCATATGTGATTTCTAAAATGTACTTTTTTACGTAGAATGGAAGCAAACTGACCAATTACATACCTCGGATTCGGTGAATAACACGCTCGACAGTGCGCTTCCACTTCAGTTCACAGCGAAAGAAAAACCGACGAATCTCGTAATAATTTCACCGCTTGTTGACAATAGAGAGTGAAATGATGTATTATATAATTACATTACAACTACTATAAACAGTACTTACATGGTTTTCAACCGGAAGATTTAAATATAATGTGTGTGTTTGTCATATTTGGTCTACAAATTTATACGGACGACTTGTTTTTTTATTCTAAAAGTGACACCTTATGACAAAAGATGATTTTCTTCCGGGAAATTATATCTGCATAACAATAACGAAATTACTGTAAATAAATGTGTAGATTTAGTAACTGTTACTTTCTATGTGACAAAAATTTTATTCTTCTTCTGCATATTTTTGCATTTGCTAACATCTAGTAAGTACTCTTATCAAACCTGGTGCTTGGCGTGCGCTAATAATCCAGCATACCGGGTAAAGATTAAATTACACCTTAATCAATTACATTATACATCATCTGTAACTTCATTACCAATGTGGTTTGTTGTAGAGTTGTATGGGCGAGGTGTTATCGAATCCCCTCACTTACTGTACCATATGATGAAGTTCACAAATTTTGTTCGGAAGGCCATGGAAATAAATTAAGGTTTTAGTTTTCTACATACCTTGTGGAATCTGCTCCAGTATGTGAGATATGATGGTATTATTGGAAAATTGTGTTGTTTGACTCTTGTAGGTACAGTATTAACATGCGCTTTAAGACATCATCAACGTTACCATGACCAACCACGATATACAATGGCCCTACAAAACATTATTCCCTGCATTAGAGCAATATGTCGCTTAGCACAAAATTAAAATTAACGTTTACCACGTAGAAGCTTCACTCTTTCACGACCATCATGGGTTCATAAACAAAACTTTGATTTATTGAAGACAACATGACTCTATTCATGAGTTCATGCTGTGCTGTCGCCATAACATTGAAGTCTTGCCGCATAATGATTTGGTGTAAATAGTACGCAAAAGACTGCATCAAAATAACGTACACTTTTATCAATCGAAGATATAGATTTTCTGCCTTGCGCTAGATTTAATCACTGGCTTGCTACTGTTATGGTAATTGAAAATCGATCTCGTAGAGCTGCAATAAGAAAGAGCGATCTTCTCGGTTTGTGGTCTTCCTCAATATCAGGTAGACGTCGATATTTACCTTATTGTGACCATTTCTTTCAGCGCTGCAAAATTGTGTATACATTAAGATTTAGGCAAAGGTTTAATTGATCGAAAGGTAGAAAAACGGAACGTAGGCATTTCAAAAGAAAATATTCAATTAAGCTCTCAACCTAAGGAACAAACGAAATAATGCATCGCGAAGACAAAAACTCATTGGAAAACCCAACCATCCTTCAAAATTTAGTTTGGCATCGATAGATGTTACAATTATCCTTAATGTTTCAATACAATTTATTCACAAACACCAGTCGTTCGGATTTTTATATTTCAATGCCCAGAATATTACACATCATAACATCCTCCAGTTTGTTTGTTTGCCTGTTTGTCAAATTAGATTATAGAAACATGGGTGTTTGGACTTTTATGGAAATTAGTAATAGTATATGTATTATTTTGGTCCTCGTATTTCAACTAAAATGAGCAATTAAATCTATAACAATTCCAAAATCAGATAATATCATATTTCGTGTATCGATTATCTTACAAAATTAGATTTGTAAAAGCATACGAAAAGGTCATACTTAGAAAATTGGGGCATGGAGTGGCTTCTGTAGATAGCTGAGTTGCAGGAAATGTCCTCAAACATTTCACACATGGGTTGCAAACAAATCGTCGAGTAAACAATGAACTTAAATTCGGGTAGGCGGACACGACAAAATTCAGAGGAATAAGATCCTGCGTACTGTTGCAAAAGGGTGTATGAACCTCAACCTTCCCGTAGTACAGCAAAAAGCAATAGTATGGAGAAACTTTAAGATTGGATGCAAACCAAACAGCGGTCATTGGAAAATGTTAACGCTTTTCTTGTACTATACTTCGTATGCTACAGCTTACCAGCACCTCCACCAAAATCGTGAAGTTCCTATTACATGTTCTTATGGCTATATATTTTCTTCTGCGTAAGAGTATTGTTTAGAAGCATATTGTGGCAACACTGTTGTCATATTAAAAGATGGGGATGGACATCCATGGATTGTATAAGGTAATAATATGTCGTAAGATAAGATAGTTCATTCTATAAACTCTACATTCCCTCAAAAGTTCTAAAGCAATAAAGAGAACCTAATACATCTAACAGCAGTTATATGTGCATGTAACCATTTTCTTGCATTGAAATGATTAGCATTTACTAAGTAGCTCCACAAAATAGAAACAGGATAATTACAACATCGTGCAAGTACTGATACGAATACCTTCGCTTATTTCTTCTTTTTTATTAAGCCTAACGCGAGAGTGTAAAAACCAGTACACATAAATGTATCATTTAGTCTTGCATAACCCTATTTATTTGGAACAGCTCAAATTAAGCTTTTTATTTGTAAAAGAAAAGCTACTGAAGGCGTTCGCTGCCGTACGCTTCGAATGAAAAATAAATACAACGATCGGTGCAACCAAGTGTTCCTCGAAAAAAAGTATACGAAACGCTATTGGAGATAGTTGCATAAGAAGGGTATTTCCTGCAATTCCAAACCGACCGACGCCGGCAGTTAGTTTTACAAGCGGCTTTTATTTTTGTGAAATTGCCGGTTTATTATTATTGTCATTAAATGTATGTGTGATACGGTTTTGTGCCATTTACATGAAAACTGAGTATATCCTGTAATTAAACAAATGCGTTGTAATACTTCAGCGGGAAATAAGATCTCGTATTCCTAGATACTTCTTGCACACGCGTGTAGCAAGAAGTATGTACGTATACACGTCTCGCCGCTTTGGTTCGTTATTGAGAGGAAAAAAGTTACTGCAAAATGTTGTTGAGAAAAGTTGCTCAGAATATGAGATTTTGCCCCTATACAATATTTCACAAATATCGGACTACTTTGACTAACTTTGTTTTGTAACGACAGAAAAACAAGTATTCTGTATAAGCTGCCAAAAAAAAATTATGTGTTTCTAATTAAGTAGTACTCTGGTGGACCGAGCCTTGCTCGGAGTTCCCAAAATTTGTGAATAATTTTGAACCAAATAATAACGCCCTTTAGTTTAGGTTTGATATTTAATTTATATTGTATATTTCAAGTATATACATATAGTAGCACACATATATTAAAAGTTTATAAGATTAAAAGTATGTGAATTTACATGTTGTTGTTAGTTTTCGTAGATATTTTTCTTTTATTAACATACTACTTTTAGCGCCATTTATGGTTTAGTAGTAAAGTTCTAATTACTTATAATTTCGCTTGGCTGCATGATGTTAAAAAAGTTGCTAACCCACGTTTAGGCCGAAATTGGTGAAAAGCTGGACTAAATGGATTGAATCGAGATCGGGACCATGCTAAATCGATTTTTCGTCCCCAAAAACTCGCAGATACTAAATTGTAACAAAATCTTGAGAGTAATATTCGATAACACATTCTATGTACCGCAGAAATAGGTAAAAGCGGGACAAAAAAATTTCTTGGGACCGGGACCATGCTAGATCAATTTTGTGTTCTCGAAAATCCCCAGATACTAATTTGCATAAAAATTGCTAAAGTCATTTTCGATAACCAATTTCACATACTGCAATACCAGAAATGTGTGTAAACCGGCTCAAAATGTAAATTTCCGGGACCGGGACAATGCCAGATCGATTTCTCGTCCCCGAAAATCACCAGGTACTATATTTCATCAAAATCGTTAGAGCTGTTTTCGAGAAACCAATTCTATAATTGAGTAATTGTTTGAATAAAATACTTTGGTAGAAGCTTACATAATTTTTTATAGCTTATAGAGAATACTTTCTTGTGGTTATAATGTAATTTTGAACTTCATCTAGTACTTGCCGTAATATGACTAATTTGGAAGTAAATATTGTCAAATGTCTTTGCGGAGTTGCAGTCGACGGTAGAATATACTCTTAATACCATATTTAGTATGTAACAACAAAATTATTTTTGATAACCGAACCTGTAAGTAATATTATATGTAGAAATCAATAACGGTGAAAGGAAATAACCACAATTAAATTGAGCTGGAGAAATTATTTATTAGAATTATGCATTATAACATGACAAACATACTGTACGTAACAAAAAATGCAGAGCTAGCAGTATAAAATGGTTATCTGTACGTTTCTTCATTAAATTCATAGATAATTCGCGTTCTCAACTAATTAGTAGTGGTTTGATTGAACCGACTACCGCATACCTAGATCTTTTCTGGAATAATTTTATCATACGCTTTATGCTAATTAGTGCAACCATGTATGTAAAAATTGTATGCACTGAAACTTTATTACTATTAATAATGCTATTAATACTAAAACACGTTCTTGCACCAGATTCGTTTATGCTATCCAATAAACAGCGGTATAGAAGTCCATAAAATCCTCAGCTTTACTCCAATAATGGAAATACCTCTAAATTTGATAACAAAGATGTCATCTTCAATGCCTATTATGAGGTGTATGTTTCTCCAGCCTTGGGGGAAAGACACATATCTTCGAAATTTATCATTCATCTTAAAATATTTTACAAAATTCCATCAATGTTCTAACCTACTTTCAATCCAAAGTCAAAACCTCTCGTTTAATTTTTAACTTGGCTTACTAACATTCGAAGTTGTTATTACATAATTAATCGTGGGTATAAACATGTGCCAAAAACAATATTTTAAATTCCTTCAAGTTGCATAACATCCACGTATTGGCTTTACGAAAATTGCGGTTATAGCAACCGGACAAGGAAATTAATTAATAAACCGGTAAAATTATGCTTGTCGTGTGTTACCAATACATTAATTACAGCAAAAGTAGTTTAAGTTATAAATAATATGTTCGAGGAAGAAAAAGGTGAAATCAGTGGGGCAAGTATCATGCCCTTTAGGAGCTGAGTATTTCTCGCAATTACTTTGTGTTATTAAAGCTTGTAAGCCCTGTTAATCAAATTGCCAAAACGCTGAATTTACTTTCAAATAATTTAGATATTTTTGTATCATCATTTAAGGAAATTATGAATGTAATAAACATGTTGTACCTGGATTTTACCATTTAAAAGGTGATATAAATTTGTTATATTCATTGCGGTTCTTTCTTTAATTCTATACGTATGTACTACCTGTTAGTCTATTGTAAATAAATAAAAATAAAGATAAATATACGCTAGTACTTTGTGGAGAGATGTTAAATACGCGAATAATATTAATCTATTAATCACAGCATAAACCGCAAACCGCCAAGCAAGAAGTCAATAACGAGAAACGGAAGCTTTAATGAAAACAAAATACAAAAAGCACGAAATCGAGCTGGTCCGGAAGTTTGATCGCCTTAATAAGCGTAGTTCCTTATTGTCATTGGACCGCTTCATGAATTAAGTTCTATGCTTTAAATTCATGAAATTATAATGTATATATCACGTCTGTATACTACAATAATAAGCAAATATGTACCTTTAACTTCTGGCATGTGCTTTCAGATTACCTTCGCAAGGGTATTTACTTCAATTGTTAGTGCTGCCTTTATATGTTTCACCAATTTATCGTTCTTTTTTGACTCTTCACTCGGTACCCTTCAAACGCAACATGAGTGTGAAAACTACGCAGTTGCAGTGAATTACAGGTTCTATTCCTTTCTTAACACATTAACTCATTGTCCTATGTGTCAATCAAGACTATATTCAAGAAAACTATATATCGTTCAGCCTGAAAGCAAATTTCCAAGAATAACTGCTTCGAGCTTCCACAAAACCAGTATGATAAAACTTACGCTACATCTGCCTTCTTAAATTCGTCCAAGGACGAATGGAAATGAAATGCAAAAGGGAACTTAGGAATCAGAAACTGCAGAACACAAGTAAGACAACTTAAAGGAACATGTTTAGATCACTCTTTCTAACGACCTATTAAATTAGGTTCTCTGTTAGGCAACTTTTCAAGAAAGTTATGGAACGGCTTACCAAGTAAGCACCAATTGCAAATGTTAATTACTAAGATGTCATTGAGCTAAAAAAGAAATAATTTTAGACGAAATTTTGGAAACAACCTAGGAATAAAACAGTACTAAGCAAATCTTACTTGCGGCTAAGCATGAAAGTGTGAACGTAGCAAAATTTGTTTTGTTTCCTGTCTGCAAGAACCTTGAAGATCTAGACTTGAAAAACTGAAAGTAATTCAAGAGAATTATAACACAAGGAAGTGATTCTGCCAAAATATAACCAGGACCGAACAGGCTGTCTGCTTACTATGAAGGGAAAAAGGCAAGAATGAACAAGCGGAAAGTGTGGACTTGAACGGAAAGTTTCAGATTTAGAGGAGAGGGTAGAGAGACAGGACAGAGAACAATGGGAGCCATAACATTATAAATGAAGAACGCGAAGGTAAATGGAAGAAGGTGCGAATCTATAAACGCAGAACTTAAGAATTCCTATCCAGCGAAACTACGAGATCTTCCGAAAGCTTTCAGTCAAACGATTCCTTAAGACGGAACGGTTAGTGTGGCGTAAAAATTTGTTTTAAGAAAGGTCTGTAATGATGATGATTCGGCGGAGAGACGCGTTAGACTTATGGACGATTACAATAAATTAACGGACCCAGTATGTAATCTAGGTTGCATGTGATTATCGCCGAAAGTTTCGCGCTTTGAACACAAACCATCTCAACGTCAAGATTTGTAACATAAAGTGATTTTGCATATAATTAATACTTCGCAATATAAACAAATGAAATTAATTTTGATTTTTTTACTATTACAGGGGCACACTTTTCCTTTGTCCGATTAAACGGAAATTTGAAACAGATTATTTTTTATAAAATTGATGAAAACTCGAGTTTTGAAAATGAGAACCATCCTAACCAGTAGATGGATATGTATGTTAAGACTTGGTCTAGAATATTTGGATGCTGACAGTACACCTTCACCCAAAATGGAATTCTAATGGTGGCCAAAACTTAACACTTCACCTCTTCACTTCCACGGTTCCAATACAACACTATCGGTCTAATTACGATTTTATAGACCATAATCTTTGTATTATGTACACGATAGGAATTTAGGTCTAAATTACCTTGAAGCTTATAGCAACGCTTATTTTACACCTTTATTTTCATTATCTTTCATAGCTTTCGTAATTTCAATATTTTCAATAATAATTGATCATAAATATATCAATACAACCAATAAATACACATGTAGCTCTGCATTCTTATACGCCATTAATTATGTACCTTAGTCATAGTTATACAATAATTTTTGTTATTCCTTTTTAATGATCTGTTTGCTATTTCTGTAATCGATTTGTACATTTCTTTAATTTGCTTGAAGATCCACATACTGTGCCCCCAAAAGTCGTTCCTATTACATTAGTTGGTTATTATTAGATCATCTCCTATATTATTCGATTTTGTGTGGCTGCATTTCTTCATTGATGCATCTTAGTGTTTACTAACCGTTACTAAAAAGAAAATAATTTAAGAATATCTGTGGTCTCTGTTTGTGGACGCTTTGTTTCCCTTTATGTTCTTAACTGACAATGAGTGTGACCACTTGGTGGCTGAAATACGTATTTGGAGTATTCCAAAAATAAATATAGTAGAGGGTAGGGACTAGTCCATTATATTTTAACTAGATTAATGAATTGATGTAGTATTTCCAGTCTCTGTATTCCTCGAAGTAATTCTTGTCTTATTAGGAAACTTTAAAGTTTACTAAAATTAACGAAATGGTGGTGAAGATGCACAAGTACATGCATAAAATGCTTAAAAAGTTATCCAACATATACATATTTAACCAACCACTAGAAATGGTAAATCATCGATCTATTTTCCGCATAAATATTCGTTTTCTTTCAGATAAGGTAATAAATAAAATATAGAAATTTTATATATACAACTGATAAAGTAATCTCGCAAAAATTTTGCAATCTCATCGACTCTACAACCCACATTTAAGTATTTATAAATTATTTTCGTTCTGTCTAACTTATAGTTAGGGAATCTCATGAATAAGAACATCATTTCGAATATATCAGAGAGGTTTAAACATCATTCGGCATGTTAAGACGTGTTCAGTAGCTGATTTCTTGAGCTGTTTTGAAAGGTAAGGAAATCACAACTTTACAAACAATTTCTCATATTTCCCACGAGCGAATGAATTATTAGCACACAATCGATCAAGTTATCTATATAATAATATAATTATTCAAGTTATTAAATATCCTCCTCCAAAACCAGCTAAAACGTATTTCAGCGAACTGTGATAATTTTACTAATTAAGTAGTTATTCAAGGTGTGAAGGTTTCAAATTAAAGCCCTGTATAACAAAGATAACTTTTATTACAAAAAGTACCCAAGAATTTTCGCGCAAAAACACAAATATAAAGAAATACATTAGACAATAAACACAGTAGGACCCTCAAGTATCGTTAAAGATTTTCTAGGAATTTTCTAGAATTGCGAATGGGTATAACTACCATAGTATGTGTAACTGTCTAAATAACCGCTAAATGCTTTTATAATTTTGAATTGTGGTAGTACAACAACTTCGTTGTTACAGTTTTAGCAAACATAACCGTTTCGAAAGTTATTTAATTTGTCAACAACAGCATTTTTCTTACTTAGTTACTCTTACAAATTATCCCATTTCCTGATCCGGAAACCGTCCAGACACGCTAAATTTGATTGTGTCATGGGACAAAGCTTGCGTTTTTTGACAAAGAAACGCACGTCGTCGTAGTCTTGACATTAGAAAACTACCTCTCTAATTATCTCCGTTAAAAACACACGAAAACTGACGTAAGAAGCAGGAATGGTTTTTAACATACGTGGATACACATGTGAACTAGTTGTTCCTCATTCCCTGAGACACTGCACGAAAGAAATTAAAACGAACGCATTTGGGCGTGATTGCGTGCGAGCTTGGATGTCCGTTTAAAAGGTGTAAGTGTCAATTTTCATCGTTGTTAAACAAACAAACTTTTTATTTCTTTTTGAAACCAGGACTACACCGCTTTATTTCTAATTTGTCCACAAAACGAAAACTTTAATTCACCTTGACTCCAGTTCCTCCAGGTATATCGCTGTTATAGAAACCTGTATTGAATGCCGATGTATCCTTGGTTACTTCCAGTAATTTACCCCAAAAGAAACCGTATGACAATTGAAGACCATAACTCCAACATTAACTGTAAATTTTGATATACTGCAATATACACGGGAATTCGACCTTGGGAAGTTAATAGAATCGTTAAGCGAGCTTAATTGAATTTACATTAATCGATACACCTCAAGTGACAAATAAGGTGCTGTTAAACGTCATTCTCTCGTCTCAATTTGTTTTTTTTTATTTCTTTTATGTCAGTTTTAAATAGAGTTTTCAAGTAATTTTGCAGGTCGCTTCACGACGGGATAAAGATTCAAAACACAGACAGTTCGGATAACCTCGTTTCACCTACTAAAGAAGCTGGAGAGCCTCTCTGACTCCAGACACTTAGATGTGATTCAATTCTATAATTAGAGAGTGGCGCCTTGTTACTAAATTCTCGAACTGGAACCTACGCTGTTTTCATTGGGCTAGCACGACCTGGATCTCCATCTTTATCACCAACGAGGTGGGTTATTTGAACTGTAACGTCGAGCTTCCGTATTGGTTACGTTTCCGACTTTTTCTTTCATTATTACAATTTAACCAAAAGTTTTAACGGCTAGTAACACTTTCCCCATTTCTTGAATGACCACAGATTATCCTAAATGTATAATTTTTCTACAGTTCTTCTTTCTCTATTATTTGACTTCGTGAAACTCAATTACGTACATCGGTATTTTTAGATCTTTCTGAAAACTCTTGTAAGCTGCTTTATCTGTCCAATCCGAAAGCTTCCTGCAATAAAATTACATATTCTTATACAAGAAATGAACAGATATAACGCAAATACCCATACTTCTATTTCACAAACTTTTTACTGGATTATGCACAACGAGACGGGAGAGTTTTATCAAGATACCTTATTCTAAGGCGAAACCAGCAACTTGCGACTGCGTTAGTTGCGCTACGTGAATGTGCAATTGTGCATGACGAGTCCGTTTCCGTCAATTCGTTTCATATTTTCATAACATTCGATCGCTATGACAGCTCGTTGTACCTTAGATACAACGGCGTGGTTTTGCATACCGATCAAGACTATAACTTTCACCAACACCCGCTCGCCGTATAGTCTCGAGAGTAATTAGATTATCGCTCGAACTGTCGACGATTAGAATAATGATCTGAATGACCGCACTCGGAATTATCCGCAAGCCTTATTAAAAGGATCATAATAAAATACGAAACGATTACGGGCTCTATCAATGTATCGATCGAATTCTTGCATTATAAATAAGGTTAAAATCCGATTTCTTGTGCGGAAAAGTGACAGATATATCGACGTCTATTGTTCGCTACGTTGAGTTCTGAAAATACGATTCTTGCATCGCTGTTTAACATCAAGCGTTCTAACCTATTTCTGAAAGGGAACGCAAGTCATTTGTTGACAATTGAAAGTGATACGATTAACTAGTCGGTCAATTGTATCGCTTAATTTACAATTGGATCATTATTAAATTATTTGCCTTTCATAATGTGCCCCTGTAGAAAATGTTAAGTTGTATATCATATGTAATTGCCAACTATTACATTATTGGTTTCTATTTTAAATCCTAACGGTAAGCAGCATATTGTACTGAGAATTTAGTTACTTTCTTAAACAAAATTGCACTGGCCTAGCTCTTAATTAATGATATAAAAGGTATACATTATAACAAATTATATTTATAAATTTTGAGAAATATTTAACACAAAATAAAGATAATTACCTAGTGTTGTGTGTGTGTGTGTAATTTCTTTTGTTGGATGACGGTTCTTCCTATGGCTTCCTTTTTCGATGCCGTTCTATTTATTATGGGTTCTTCCCTCTCTTAACTTGGGTGTGGCTCTATTTTCTATGGATCCTTTCCTTTTTTTTAATTCTTTCTTCTCCGGTGTGGTAAGGTTCTTTTATTCACTGATACTTCCTTTAAAACCCTTTTGATCTAAAATATATTTTAAATAATATATATATAATATTTAATATTTTTTGTTGACTTATCTATCTTGTCAATTTTCTTTGTCGTTAACCAAACAAACTTTTATTTTTTCCGGAAACCAGGACTACCCTACATTATTTCTCCGTTGCGGCTGGAGTTAAAATAAGAAGCTAACACCCGTAGGGTAATAAAATGCATAAATGGTGGTGTGCGTGGTATCGAAAAAGTATAAATAGAACGTAAAAATAAACCGAGGGTCATTTAAACATAAACATCCATAACCCCAACATTTACTGTGAATTTTGATATATTTAATTGTAATAAATGACAAATCTTCTAATGATAATTAACCATTCAAGTTTACTATACTACAATATACATTTGTACGCGGAATGTTGGATTTTAGAAGCTACGAGTTCCCCATCAAACTGTAGGAATTTTGTGAAGTTGGGACCCTTTTTGAAGCTTGAAAATTACATAGAATTCCGGTATATTACTAACAACACTAATGGCAATGCACATGGCACTATCCGTTTGAATATCTAAGTACTCATGAACTTTAATGACAATAAGCGATAGATGGTGGAGTCAAACAAGGGAACAAGTCCAGTTTTCCCTACTTCATTTCACAATAGATAAAATCGTTAAAAGAATATGCTCCTTAAGCAAGTTGGCAAGATAGAAACTCTCAGCAAAATGGTACCCTAACAGGTCAATCTTCTAACCAGCTACAAAGAAATCTTTATATCGCCAAACTGTATATCAATTCAATATGTAAGTTTGATTGATAATCAAACGGCGTTACCCTGGAGCGTTTCAAATACCCTCCAAACACTAACAGGGTAACACCGGCCACCCCCACTTCCAGATTTGGAAGAAACTACTGACTGAAATCGTACCTTCGTATAAGAACAACACAATTTTCTTTCTCCACGGAATCCCCCGATTTCAGGGAACAGCCCTCCAAAGTTTTGAATGATTTTTAAATATTTGTAAATATCTCGGAAACTATAATAGTTTTGCCACCTTCGAAATAAATGGTAATCGACATCAATTCCCAACCAAGTTCCAATAATTCCAAACGAGTTACTAAAGATGTGTGAAAGGTCTTGCATTATCATGATAGAACACAATTCCCTCGTGGTTTGCCAATCTTGGCTGTTTTCCTTTGGTTGCTTCATCCAGTTTCATTAGTTGTTGCCAGTAAATATTCGCATTGATCGCCTGATATCTTGGAAGCTGCTCAAAATGCAGAACATGTTTGCAGTTCCACCAAATTGATAGCATTATCTTTTCTTGATGCAATTCCGCTTTACATGTGGTTTGTGCTGGTTTGTCACGCTTGCACCATGATCGTTTTTGAATGATTTTACTGCACGTGACCTATTTTGCATCACCGGTGATGATTTTGCAAAAAAGGATAGATTTCGTTGAGCTTGCGATGCACATCGCAAAATATGGATTAGTTGTGTTAAGTGAATCTCTTTCAATTCATGCGGAACCTAATCGAGCTGCTTAGCGAGTAATAACATTTTAAGTGATTTTCAATTGTCGTGTGCGATACACTTAGTTTCTTTGCATTCGCTTGAATACTCATATATAGTAATGATTCTATTCAATTTAGGCTTCGATTTGGTCATCGTTAACTTTAGTAGGTCGGTCAGAACGTCGGTCACGTTTGAGTGAAAAATCTTCAAACCAAATTTTTTTAAACCAATTCTGACACTTCCGTTCTGTTGTGTAATCAACACCAACAACGCTACATATCTCTTTGTAAGCCTCAGCAGCTCTCTTTTCTTTACGGAAATAAAAAAGTATGCCGAAAATGTTTGTTTCTGCACTCCACATTAAGATTGACCCTAAATTGACAGGTACAAACAAAACTAGGGGAAACTTGCTTCTAAAATAAGCTATTAATGAATGATATCACGGATTGTGAGTTAAACGTTTCAAAACAATTGCAAACATTACTTTCGTACCAACCCCAATAATATACTTTATTTGTGATACATACAAATAAAACGCGTTAAAAACGGGGTATGGAGTACTCGGTTCCCCGTTATTTATTCTTTCCTAAAATAATTGACGTTATCCTTGAGACTATGTAATATACTTATATATTATATCCCACAAAAGAGAAGAAATCTGTTATAGTTTCCGAGATATTTACAAAAATTTAAAAATCATTCAAATCTTTGGAAGGGGATGTACCCCGAAATCGAAGTATTCTGGAGAAGAAGAAAATGGCGTTGTTTTTATTCCCAGGTACTCTTTCAATCTGTGCAGTTTTAAATGCGAGTTGCCCATGTTTCCTTGTAAGCAGTTATGTTCCCATCATTTTTGTTTTTGAGAATATACTACCAATAATCCATTATATGCCTGATGTTTCTTATTGGAGGGGATGGGGGCAAAAAGCAACAAGAAGATTTCTGAAATTTTTTGTTCGTAATAAAAGATCAACTTCCCTTTGGCATATCCAATGGCGGCGGCTGTACGGCTTAGTTGAGAGTATACGCAATATCTCTAAAAAGTGCTTGAGAGTATACCGCGTATATGTAGTATACCCTATGGGAACACCACTGCTTGTAAGATGGTTTCAGCTTGTACCTCATACTTTGGAGCAAGTTTTCCTTCAATCGATCTTCGACTTTGTTTGCTGTGTCAAATCGAAAGGCAAATCTAATGTAGGGTGATATCCTAGACAAGAATTGCACATTTATGTATTTTATATTATATATTTTTATATTTATTCATTTTAGAATCTGTTCTCTCCAACCATACCAAGGTTAGCGTTGGATCTTGACGATAGGTCTTAACTTTTTACATTCTTCTAAAACTGAATGAAACGCTTGCTTACTATACACATTAACTTTAATACACATAAAATGTTTATTTTATATAACGTGTAGGGTATTACTTGTAAGGCGCATGAGAGTTAAAGGTGGAACTTGTGTTTTGTGCACAGGTATGTACATGAGTAACTTCAGCAGGCAGTAATATTTTCAGGAAAGGTGATTGTGAATGGGTTAAAAGTAGGTTAAAAAGTGTCGATAATAATGATGAGCTGCAACAAACGAAGATTTTGTAGAAGTTCGTTGGGAATAAGATAAGCACCTACAATACGCTTATTGCTGGGTAAATAGAAAACTAATTTCTGTGTATAACTACAAATCTACGTTGGTAAATATCTTAGTGTAAGCCTTGACTGCTTAGAATTTAATTATGCAGTAAATATGGTAAATAAAACTAATTAATACAAATGTTGGGGGTCGGAACAATTAGCTTTAAGTATTTCATTTGGTTCATTTCGATTTACTACTTTTTCTTATAAAATGTGAAGTAGGGCATGTTTATTTACCAGTAACTCGGTTAAATATAGATAAATTAATGGCAATCCGTATCGATGCATAAATTTGCCTAAAGAGCCAGCGTAAAACATCATATATATGGTATGCAATTGAACGAATTTCACAAGCTTTTATCGCCACTGTTACAAATTTAATTTCTTCATGATATAACATCGGAAAATTATGAGGATTACATCCATAACAGGTATACAACTTACCAGCGCTCAAGGCCACGCAAATCCTACCACCCGATTAGCAAATTATCATATTAAGACATTTGTTACTATTTCCTAGTTGTATGAACAGATCGTGCTAATTTGAAAATACAGTTATTAAGTTTTAACTGCCTACACTAAATATTTCAAAATTCCTAGATCAATGCAAATTGTTGTCCACATAATCTATGCGTAAAAGTAAATCTAGGTTCTTTCTCTTTTATGCTACCTGCCGAACTAAATTTGTCCTGCTAGCTTAAATAAATTCTGCACTTTTTCCTAGGTTGGTAGTCATTAAATTCTATAATCCACGCTCCTAATGTGTCCACTTTTTGTGTCTGCGACATATAATGTTATTTTGCAATAATATTTAACCGACTTTAACAAATACGTCTCACCAAACCCATAAATATACACAGAACTCATGGTGGTTATATAACCATATTTAATACGATAATACGGCTTTCCTATCACCGGGACTCGACAAAAGTGTATTTTCTCCTTGACATACATAACATGGCAGCATGAAATGAATTATCAAAATAAATGAGAAAGAAAAGGCAACTATCCTGATAGAACTACTATTGATATACGTAGATATCGTTAGGTTAGTATCCAATTAAGTTATTTATGATTAAATATGTTTGGTTTTCCCTCAATGAGTTCACTACCTATGCATCCATAGGTTGCGGGCAAATAGCTACTGACTCTTTCAAACGCCACGTTTGGTTTAAATCATAAATTGTGATAGTTGCATGCACGACTAGCTCGCGTAACAACACCCTGATATCCGCGTGAAAGACAATTTGCTTATTGTGTATTATTTTGTTTCAGAAAGGATACAACACGAGTGTATTTACGAATAAAAGAAGCTTCTTACCCTGTGGTATCACTGAAGTAATATAGTGAACTCCCACACAACGCATAGAGAAATTATTTAATTTTACTGGCGGTATCAATAAAGACTACAACTATCCGATTTAGTGCACAGCTTTTATTACTTTCATTGTGAACTACGTGTAATGACATAATAACAATCAGCTCCGCCCGGAAATATTACAGGCAATATTATCCAATGGAATTTAACAAAAATGTATCACAGCTAATTCGTTTAATTTAGTGCACAACCGTTCAACCGAACAGTTCAGATAGATGGTTGCTTAATCCATTCCACATATTAAATTACAGAATTCACGTCTACGGGTGCCAATAACTTTACGTCGGCAGTTTTGCAAGAATCGACACATTTAGTGTCGGGTTGGGGCACAGTCGTGCAATGTGTTTTCATTAAATCCATAAAAATCGTCGCTAGTTTTCAATATTTTTGTACTGAATTTCCTAATGAAAATCAATTATGCGCACATATGCGTTACAGGCAAATAAAGTTACATTGCTATTAGTAATACCCGTTTAATCGGCGCACAATCTCTCCATTAACATACCCGAAGTGAGATATTGAACTTAAAACTCAGTATCGCCTCTCCGTAGAATGAGCATTTGAAATTTGAATTAGAAAGGACATTTTAATGTTGTGTAGTTTATATATTAGGAGGGATTTGTATCAAACTTCGGTTTCTACGATGTCTACGTTTATTTTGTATCAAGTATTATATTAAACTTATTGTGTGAAGTGGTCTGAAAACGGGTGATCGAATCTAAATTAGTTTGAGCTGAGGAGTATCTTTTGCACAAATCTTCATTTAACTTTTAAAATCTGGTGCGTACACATTTAAGTATCAGAACTGGCAATGTACTGTAAATAAGGAGGCGATTCAATTGGAAACGATTTACATTTCTTTTAACCGAATTTCATTCTTCACCGCACAGCTTCCTTAACTGTAGATTTCCCTGCAATAATTTGAATAATAACAATAATAGCTTCTAATTACAACGGAGATCTTCTGTCCCCAAAATTTTACAATTTTTGTGGTATCATTTACGAGCTTATTAATTATAATCGATTCGTATCTGGTATAATCTTACTTACTGTGTATTAAGTTTTGTTAGTTATACGAAGGCGTAAAGTAATTTCCGTTTCAGCTTAGCGAGTAAAGGAGTGGGGATATCAACGCGATCATGGTTCAGATTCGCGTTTTTGCGGAAAAAATCTGTAACTTTTTTATTCGTTAAAATTATAACTTGCCATTTTTACTGTAGTGAGAATATATATTTATGCTTTAGATATTATAATAAATAGGAGCTTAACTGTTCCGCTTTAGAAGAAAGAAAAGTAGTGAAGAGCAAAGATGTGGGAATATGTATGTAAATTTCTGCGAAGTCAGGAATATTTGCATATGTAGGTATATCTTATTTATTACTAAATACTACTTTAATATTTTATATGCTATAATATTAATATTTATAATACCAAATTATTCATCAGGAAGAAGAATTGGAAAAAAATTTCATAAATCAGTGCAGTGGTCAGCTATCAATTTATACGTAGGTCTAATTTTTATTTAACATCCTAAGCAAATATTACATATTTGTCAACTATATTTCTCCTTAATTAACACTTACATTTTGGGTAATACCTTATCTGCGAAGCAATTATTAGAGTATCCCATCCAAACATCACGTTAAGTATTACTTAATTCCAAATTATTACATCAGTGTACACACTGTTTATTTATATTTCTGATACTATTGTTAGTGTAAATTACAAATTTAGTAAATTTAATTATCATCTCATCGGCAATTGTATAATTCTATAAAAAATTTATATGACGTTTATAATAAGTAAATGCAAATTCTAATAACGTATTAAGCCTTTTCTTGGCAAATTAAACGACTTAATTGTTGCTTTACCTCGTAGGTTTATTGATTTGATTACAATAACTATATATCATAATAATAATATTCACGCTCCCAAATTTTGAGTTGAATATTACTCATTTACAAGCCCTACGAATGACCATACGTTATCGTAGTATTGCGCTATGTTCGTATTCAAACCCGTTTTTCTCAGGCAAACGCAGAAAAACGCAGCTGAAATTAGGAGGGTTATTTATGGAGAATTTAAAGATACCATTGGTACCACTCTCAGATGGTAGCTTCCCGTAGCACCCTACTAGAACCCTTACTGAAGTTCGGTTTGTAGCGAAGAGTGCACCTGTCCAAATTATTTACGATATTACAAAATATGTTTATCAATAGTTTCTTCGGTTACATACAGTCTAATTACTATTACACCTAACATAATAATAATATTATGAATTAAACAATAATTTACGGAACGGGAGTACTTTGAATGTTTATCAGTAACATAGACTAAATTTTCTGTTTACGATAAGTCCGACTTTAGGCGACGATGTTTCATATTAAATTGGTCGCAATCATGAACTAATTTTATTTTTCAGGTACATTAACTATTTAACTGTCTAATAATATCTCAAATGTCAACGGATTCATACCTTGACAAAATGATTTTTTCCGCACCTGAACCACTCTGCGGCGTTGCGGTATAGTCTGGTTCAATGTGAATTGTCCCAATACTAGTGAGAAAATCGTTCGGACATTTTTTCGTGCTATTTTGGCCGTTTAAAAGGACTAGCAATTGAAAATCGCCCGCTACTGTGAACTGCATGCTGTTATCCGATTTCCGTGTGCGAAGAACATGAAAGCTACTCATATTCACCGTGAACTTTGTTCTGTTTATGGTGAAAATGTCATGAGTGACAGCATGGATAGAAGATGGTGCTGTATGCTTCGAGAAGGACAACCTAATGTCCATGGTGAAGAACGCAGTGAAAGACCAACTGTTGTGGCGGACGAACTTTTGAATAATGTCGAAGAGAAAATGCGCTAAAATCGACGATTTAGAATTATAGAACTGAGTGCCTTTTTCCCTTGAATTTCATGTTACAGCATGGCTTAGTTTACAGGCGGCAGAATACTATGAAGAGGGTATTAAAGAACTGATTCATTGCTATGATAAATGTCTCAATCTTAATGGCACCTATGTAGAAAAACAGTTGAAAGTTGAAACGTTGAGCTGTATATAATAAAAACCCCTTTATGTATTGCTGTTCTTGTAATAATCCGACGGAACGTATTTTACTAACCCCTTCATATTTACCTAATTCTGCATTTTAGAATTTCCCATTGCTCCATAATTACTGCAAGACCACCATACACCAATACAGCTTCAAAAGTCTATGAACTATTATTCGATCATCAATGCAATGGTGCAGTTTTGTAAGAACATATTTTGTACTAGACCGTAGTTTACCCCTATGTGTGCCACCTCTGTTAATATTTTCTTCTCGTCCATATAACTGGCCTAGCGATTTTCACACTGTCAATTGTTAGCATCACCACTATATCACTATTCTACAGCTTTAATGGTGTTTAGGTCTAGGCAATATAGATCAGTAACACTGCCTCCTTCTTCCGGAACACATGCAATATTTTCATAATTGTCCTCTTCATCTTCTGCTATATCTTCCACAAATGTTCATGTTCATGTTTCATGTTTTTTTTTTAATTGTTTAAACGCCATCCCCCAGCGGGAAAGATTCTCGCGACGGTTTTGTTTGACTACAGAGGAATTTTACTCGCTGATTTTCTTCACGATCGACATACGGTGAATGCTGCTTATTATTGCTAGTTTCTCGAGTCAACAAAAGCCGCCCACTGAAGTGAAGGACGAGTTGTGCTCATCAGAGAAGCCATCCTTCTCCCTGATAACGCTAGGGCTTCGCACCGGGATTTTGACAATTGACAAATTGGAAGAAATGTATTGGGAAACGCTCGACCACTGTGTTTTTTGCGCCTATGGAGGGGAACGATTGGAAAACAATCAAGATGCTCAATTGATTGACGACGCTTCCTCAAACTTTTCTCGAGCAGCGAATGTGCAAGCTTCCCAATCGTTGGGAAATATGTGTAAAGTGTGAAGGAGGCTATGTAGAGAAAAACGGCAGATGTCATTTGTGTTTGATATTATATAATAATTGCTTAGAAGAGAATTACAGTTTATATTTCAATTACCCTCGTACATCAATCCATGACAAGTAAAGGTTTGTTATTGTTTTTTAATATCTTCACTATTAACTGTCTAAGTGTGTTATACAGCACCGTTTTCTGCGTAAGACCGACTTTATTTATGATAAATAATAGAAATGAAATTATTTAAGGAATGGAACCCGCAGCCCTACTATTTCGATCTTCCAAAAATAATTCTTTGGGTTTGACTAAAAATATAACCGCGTCCCTCAGATGACGAAATCCATGTCAACAAATTGTCTGTTAAATTACATTCAATAACAGAATTTTCGAAGTTTAAATACTGTTATGTGTATAGAATCTATCGAATCGGAGGTATTCTAAAATATTTTAGTGTTCAGTTCAAAACTTTAATTATACTATATTTTCGCATTTACGAAACTTTCTCATCCCATGTACACCATCATTTGTAGACCATCTGCCGGTGTAAAAATAACAGAAATATTGCAGAAATACCTTTTCTTTATAAAAAGATGTTTCTCCCCTATTTTTATATATTGCAGTTGTTATTGCACTGCACCCAATTCATTTATTTGTAGCTTCTTATTTAAAAATTACTTAAATGCAAAGTTCAAATAAATTTACTTATATTTCCTGTCACATTTGTTGTATTATATCTTCTTTTATTTATACCATGTATAGTAGTTCTCTGTTGTCTTTCTTAGTTTCTTCGAAACTTATTCTGTAAATTGTATTTTTCTATGTTGGATAATAAAATTATAATTATGTACAAACGCACAACTGTAATTTACACTAAAATTAACGTAAAATTATAGTAGTGGACGTTAATATTTTGATACGCTCGTAAATTAAGCGAAATGAAAGTGAAGCAAATTCCTGGACCATGTTTAAACCAGAAAATACGATACTAATTGTTTCCGGCTTTACAAAAGAGCCAGAAGCCACTCAAAGAAATGCCGAAGCTTTTCCTCTGCACAGTGTATTACATAAGTTAAGAAATTCAATTTATTATTGAAAGTATATATAATCTTCAAAACTGTTTCACTCAAATCGTACTGCTTTTATAACCAATAACCAGCACACCGTGTTTACGATACACAAACGTAGACTTCCGAGTCGATTGGAAACATACGCTCATTTATTGGATAATTACTAAATATCTAGATGTATTGGCTATGAATATTTAGCCCCCATTTGCGTCTACGATATACACAAGATTTGAATTTCATAATGCATATTACAGCTTACCAAATATAAGCTCTTTGTGTATTTCAAGGTTGAATACGTAATAGAACTGTAAGTAAAATAAGTAGAGGCTAGCCTTCGTTACAGTAACCTCAGGATGCAAGACAGATTTGATAACTTGTATCAAAACCACCGAGATCCAGTTCAAAAAGGATAACATTCATTTTGATTCCATTTTCCTAAGATACTGCCAGGTATAATGTGATTAACTTAATTCTATCTATGGCAAGATGATATCTCTGGCATATTTAGATGAAACCGACATCATGTAGTATTAGATCCCATGGATATGTTCATGCCAATTTATATTTACGCAACCGCGCAATAATCTCAGTTATGTTGATATATAAACGACCCATATATTTTAAAATTATACGATAAGGCATTTTACGTAAGAATCGCATACTTTTAACTGTATAAATGTATAGATTCATTTATAAAATATGATCGTCTCAATTTCTACGAGAAAAGTATAAAATGGAATGTAGATTTAGTAGCACCAAGCGTACATTTACGGTCCGCTTTTTTTCCTCCAAACTGTGTCAATATAATTAAAAATTTTAACTTCACCGATTTCCTTATCGTATGAAAGTCAATTTCAGAGCACATCGTAACGACGATTTAAGGAAATTAAGGAAGTGTAATGGATGTACATAAATAGCTTTTTGTAACTTTGTACGAAATTTATATGCTAGTAGTTAAGACGTAACGCTTGAATCAATTATTAGCTGGCTAATGAGAAATTGCTTTAAAAAGTCGTTTAATATCGCAATTTTATAGTTCTCCATTCTAATATTAGTAATCGAAAAATGTTGATTGCAGGATTATAGACATATGTGTTTATGTAACATATATGTGTTAAAACTGCGGATGATATAAAGAACCAATAGTGAAAGATGTAAACCAGGCATGGGCAACCTTTTTTGAAGGCGGCTAAAGAAAAGAAGTTAGGATGGACCACGGGAAAAATATACATATTTGTAGTATCCTTATGAAGCAAGTTCGACGGGCCATGCTAATGTGCAACGAAAAATTCAATAGCGGGCCCGCCAAACATTACTCGACGGCCGTATGTGGCCCGCAAGCCGGAGGTTGCCCATACCTGATGTAAACAATAGAAATCAAATAGGACCTCTTGCTCTAATTTTGGCAGAGTTACAGACGTCAAAAGTTTTGTTGCAGTAAATTAAAACGTATAAGCACTACCGATAAGTTTTGGTGAAGAATAGATGGAACTACGATTTTGTGGTTTAAAGGAAACCGCCATAAGAACGAATAAGAAGTGATCATCTACCTAACCTAACCTGCTTTAGTTTATCAAGTATTTCCCCAACATATAAGATATGGTTGTAGTTCGTTATAACCCATGAAAGTAATCAAAGCTGTTATATTGTATTTTAGCTGAATATCGAAATGTTAATAATTTTACCATCGATGTAACTAACACTGCCACACCCCAATAATGATGGGCATTTAGAGAATAGGCGTGAAGGAAATTAACGATTTCAAGTGCGTCGCAATTGCCTAAAAATCGAACACCTCTCCCAAGCGTGGGAAGGTAATATGGCTGAAAATGAAGCATGTACGAGGAATAAAGCTAAAGATGAAATATTGGATATTCACCACAGCTCAATTCGTTGTTGTGGCTAGTTCAAAGTGTACGTTTACTATAGTAGAAAGATATGTGAAAAAAGGAGAACGTTCATAATGATTGATAATCAGATTGTAGGACAGCCTCTTCTACTCGAGCCAAGAGCTGTAGTTCCCAGGCCTCGCTTCTTCTGTGAACGACGGCTGTGATCTTGTCGTCTCGAAGTTGATGGAAAATTAAAAAGAAATGGGAAAACTCGGACGCAACACGATTGGGAATCTCACTCCGCGATAGACTACGAGAAGACTAGTCGTCGGTTCCCAGTTCTTCTTCCAACACATCCACGATGGTCCGAACCCTCACTCGAGGCGGTGGATGATCCATGTAGCAGCTATATAAAATGCAAGTGTTTAATATAAGACATTCAAGCGATAAAGGGGTCTAGCGAGATACAATGGAATTTATCTGCCGTTGATGTTAGAACGCTTGAAAGCTGGATGATATTGGGGCAAGCTGTGACTAAAACACATTATACTTAATGTTAATATAAAGAATACGCGTTGTTATTGACCGTCAGAATGTCCTTGATCGTGGTTCTGAATGCACATAACCAAATGAAGCAATAGAGCATCTAAGAACGTACAATGGAATTTATCAATCAAAGCTAAAACATCAGACTTTTATAGGGCAACACAAAAGTGCACTTTCTGACAAACTCATAAACAGTGAGCTTGAATCCTACACATAAAATTTAAATATATTTACAGTGGAGACAAATTTGGACGAGAAACCAGGGTGCAAAACGCAGAATCGGCTATGTGTACACCAAATTCTATATCTAACAAATAAATCCTCTGGGGGCATACTTTAGACCACTTTGAAAGCTAAGATTTCTATTCTCCACGTCTCTGGTCCAAATGTCAATGTACTTTTTGTGCATATTGTAATATGAATGTACTTTTATTTGCTAAACAATCCATCATTAATTACAATTAAAAATATATCAAAATTCACAGTAAACGTTGGGTTGAGAGTCATGACACCTGGTTTAATTGTGGGTTTTATTTATACTATTCCAATACCACGTACGTCACCTTTTAAAGACTTAGTTACCCTGAGGGTGTTAGCTTCCTTTTTTAAGTCCAGCCAGTGACGGTTAATGGGAGAAAAATATGTAACTAAAAGAAAAAATATCAATCATTATAAAAAGCATCGACTAAAAGATAGAAGAAGCAATGTAATAATTTTAAACGCATACATTCAACACTTTCAGGTTACAAGAAGTCCTAGTTAAAAGAAGAATCTCATTGCCGAGTGAGTGTCTATCTCAAGGACAGGTACAGACACAATCAGTCATGAATTGCGCTATCTATGAAAAAATAGTAAATATCTGTTTACCTAGACAACAGAGGAAATGTAATGACCTTTGGATGAGGGAAGCGTCCTGGATTTGAAAAAATTAATGAATGTTTGGTTGACAACCGGAATGTAAACAACACGCAAAATCAGCGAGATACGATTTTACTAATTTAAAATTAAATTAAAGTAGAAATTTCAATTATATTTAAAACCAGAAGGTTTTAAAAGAAGTGAATACTAAACAAACATCTTCACATTAACGAAGAAAGAATTTAAGAAGTGATCCATAACAAGAAATTCTTCGAACAGAAGAAATTCCACCCCGCACACACTACACATTAGGTAATTAATTTGAATGTATATAAATTATCTAGAAATCTTTGTAAATAGATGCTATATATGATGTTGTGCACTGCCGATGCAATCTAGTTAAGAGGTGTAATTTATTTAAATTCTCAGCACAATATACATTCTTGTTTTCTTTGTTTCCTATCTTTTGTGCTCGATAATATTCCATTATTAGCAGTTCCTTATCGCTGGTTTAATGACCATAGTTCTATGTCATCCCACGATATAATAATCTCTTCAAGAAATTGTGATTATGGAGAAATGTATGGTCATTGGATACTGGTATAAAGTATTGTCCAAGAATTTGTTACTGTCTGCCTAGAAATTACATGCATAGAAATTAGTTTCATGGTGTAAAACAAAAGCGAATAAAAATAACACCCGGTGCAAATTAAAAAGATAAGAAACTACATTTAATGGAATATTATCGAGCACAAAAGATAGGAAACAAAGAAAACAAGAATGCATATACATAAAAGACACAGTGACATTTGGATCAGAAATGTGGAGAATAAAAGAAAACGAAGAGAAAGGGAAAGCTAGAAAAGTGAATGCCTTAAGCAAGCCGCACGCACGTTAGCATAGGGACAAACAACAGAATGAAAGAGATAATGAAAACATAGAAGTTAGTTAAAGAGAATTACAAAATTTTGATCTTCTCTTGCCATCCGTAGACGTACGTTTCGCGGTTATACCGCTCGTCAGTACGGCTTTGCAAGAGCTGTAATTTCGTATACAAATTTTATGTATATATCGTCTGAACATTGATGTTTGTACATGTGAGAGGGATTCGATATGAATTCTCTCACAATGCACGTATTACGCATTTTTACAGTTATTTTTCTACAGAAGTGGCAACGCAAGTGGCAACGCAAGTGGCAACGCAAGTGGCAACGCAAGTGGCAACGCAAGACAACTTGCGTTGCCACTTCTGTAGAAAAAATAACTGTAAAAATGCGTAATACGTGCATTGTGAGAGAATTCATATCGAATCCCTCTCACATGTACAAACATCAATGTTAAAGAGAACATCAAATAAAAGCAATCCATCTGATCAAGCGTGTACTTAGGGAATGGGTTAGGAGAGGCTGCTAAGAAAATGTTATAGTAATAAGTAAGTAAGTTGCAGGAAAAAGGGTAACCGATAAGATGACGGTTGGAATAAGATCAATGCCCAAAAGGAGTTCTCAAACGAAAAACACTAAAACAGCAGGAGGATCTGTCGATTAACATCGAGCAATGTCGTAGGATGCTCTAAAATCGAATGTATGTATGTAGATACGTAGGTATTTTTGCGGTGAAAGTATTCTACTAACAATAAAAGGTATTAAGATATGAGTTGTAAGTCATACTACGTACATACCAGCGCTTTTTAAAGAGATCTCGATATCACCGTTATTATTTTAACCTAAAGGTTATTATTCGTGTCTATAAGGAGAAATACTGTAAATATTACATAAAACTAATTGGACTTGCTAAACCTGGATTAACCACGATATACTGTTATTCCATTTTTTCTATAATCCTTTAATATACGAGCGCGTTAATTAAACTGGAAAGGTGGAAATCGGTAAACATTGTAAATTCACCCGAGCTCACCAAGGTCCGTCCGATTTTTCAGTCATTCCGTGTTACATGAATTGAATTAGAAAAGCTATGGAAATTCCACCATTTCCTACTAATTATCGCATTACATGGTCTGTAACTCTTCTGATTTATCGATGTATAAAAGTGATTGAGCGAGCATTTTTCTAAATTACTTAATACTACTACATGTTATCATGTTTAACGTTAAATAAGAATCCCATTGAAAGCCTTCCACGTATATCTTTATATACTGAAACGGTTAAAGGTTAAGCATAGGCAATCTAATTTATGGAGTCCATTGGAAATATATTAAAGAATCATAATTACTTAGTAATATTAATACAATTTAAATAACTATTCAACAATAGGGAAGTGTAAATTATCTCACAAAAAGGCATTAACAAAGTGATACGATAAAAGCTTCAAGGCTATCTAAAAATCGAAATGCATTAATTAATAACATATGTAAATACGAATATCAATATTCTACTAAGGAACGTCAGTGTAAATGCGCTCAAACACGTACTTACACTCTTATTTATTGTATAAACATGCAACCACCCACATACCATACATGGCCAAGTTAAAATTAACACGTTGCCGTCTCTAAACGTACATAATTAGAAGCGATTTGTCTGCTGAATATGTACGTTATGAAATCTGCACGTAGCAATGAATTGATGTTATTCTATTCTTTGTAGTAGTTATTACGGATTGCCACATATGTTTTGTCAGATGTGACGACTCCCAGACAAGAAGGTTAATGGATTATTGTAAATGGTCTATTATTCCCGAGAATAATTCACGGTACGAGATTATAATAAGATGAATGAATTTTTGTTGTGCAAATTGATTTTGAAACCACCTGCGGTTAGAAATTCGTTTCGTACTGACGAACTTCAAATAACACGACACCACCATATAACCACTGCTAGAATTATACAAATGTGAGGGGAAAATAATGAAAAGGAGGAGAGCGGGTTTAAAGAATTGATGACCCTTAATACAAGGGCTGTTCTCTTTTCGTCATACACATTATATAGTAACACACATTTACTTCTAATTTTTCAAACTATTCTCCTTTCCAGTCTAAACTTTTTTGCTTCCGTGAAATCCAATCTCTAAAACATCTTTTTCGGTCTCGTCGCATTAGGTTGTTTATCTCATATTGAATTGCATTCACCACTTCTTCGACCGATATAAAACGTAAGTCCCGTAACGTATCCTTCACACGTACAAACAACAAGAAATCAATGTCTGCCAGGTCTGAACTATATGGCGAATGACCCATTCTTTTAATATTCTGAGTATCCGTTTGGGTGTCTCGGGCGGCTTCGAAATGCCAGCTGATCATATCCCTAAAGTGCCTTTCGCGAACGCTTTGGATAAATAGAAGGCAAACAAATTATAGTGAACCATTCAGCACTAATAGCATGACGATGCTTCAGTGCGGCAGTGGAAATGTGTGCAGTAGTTACACAGAAAAACATGGCCATCATCTTTTTGTTTCGGTTTGTTTTACCAATGGCGTTTGAAAAAGCCGCCCATTTTTCAAATATCCAAACTGACTATTATTGCTTTTTTCGAATTATAGACCCAGATTTCGTCACATCGATCTGCATCTTTTGATACGATTTACTTTTCCAACTGAGGTCAAATTGTGAAATACCTAAAGGGGACAAAGCTTACATGCTTTAAAATGGGTGTGTAATATTCTGTTAATTGCTTTCCCGCCAATCCTTAGAGTTGCTTGCATACTCCTTACAATAATCTTACTGACATTTGCTCATCCTCTTCAGCATATGTTCCAGGTAAGACAAATACTGTTTTCGTTGCTGGTCGTGTTTGGCTTCAGATTTCGAAGTTATCTACGAAAAGTCGAACGCATTGATATTTGCACCACCGATTGCTTTATGGTAGTTAAACACAACTATTTTCACCAAACAGAACATTGATTTTTTCAATAGATTCTTTACGATTTAAGCCACGTTTGGAACTGTAAAAAACCACAGCTCGTTAAAGTTTTTTGCCCAGTTCGATGATTTCTCATGGAAAGGGTCACGTTACGTTTATGTACCTTAAAAATATTCAAGTGGATGTATGAACTGTTAGTCCTGAACAGGCAGACAACTAAATTTATATGTCAATTAGTCAATGAGTTTGTTGAAAATTATTATAGCCTGCTAAAGAGGACCAGCGTAAAATGCGTCTTTCGAATGTAGTACATACATTATAAACTCCAATGGAGAGAAATAAAGGACTATGATGCACAATGACGAATTACAATTAAAACAACTGAAGGGGAATAGACTTCAGCAAGATAACTTTACAGAGTCAAATTTGGAAATGGAACGGGGACAAATCTTGGAAAAAGCTAACTCGCAAAACAAAAAACAATTGGACAGAAACTTCTACGCTCACCTTGGCAATAGGCATGAACTAACAGGAGTTGGCAGGAATTTAGAATTTCGAGGCTAGCGGTTGACACACTTCCTAGGCATACGAACATAGTCATTCAAACTCTTTGGGAGGCGGGAGGTGAGTTACTGCAACAGAGAAAAGTAAGGAAATACTGCGGCGAATTACATTTAAAACAACCAAACGGAAATGAATTTCCGGAAGATACCTTTGCAGAGTCAACTATGGAAATTGAACAGAAATAAATCTCGGAAGAACAAACAACAAAACAAAATGCAATTGGACAGGAATACGATTAAGCAATCAAAATGGAAAGATTATTGAATGAACACACACACAGCCGGAGATAATCGCACCTAAGGAATAAGAAATGACAACAAACCAAAAGTGGTAAGGGCAAACAAAACTAGAAAGCGGGGGAAAGGAAAACCATTAAAAGTATAGAACCAGGCCAAAGGCGACAACTACAACAAGTAAAAATCGTACAAAAACAGTATAACAATTGAACAAAAAATAAGTTCAGTAGACAAGCATTAAGTTTGCGCATAGCAAAAAACAATTGAAGCCAGTTTGAAAAAATTGGAGTTTCCGATTTTTCCCAAACCATCCGAAAAGTAACTTTTCAGAAACTCTTCGAGGTATGCATTTGTCTGGGATATTATCCTTTCATTTGTCTGAAATCGCTTTCCACCGAGCCATTCCTTTAAACTTGGGAACAATAAGAGATCACTGGGAGTCAGATCCGGTGAACATGGCGAATGAGTCAGCAAATCATAGTGTAATTCGACTAACTTTGTTGTAGCAACAGTGGACGAATAAGGCCGCGCAATATCGTGATGGAAAACACTTTTTTCGTCAATAAATGCGGTCGTTTTTCTTAAGTGCGGCATCAAAACAAGTCAGCAAGTCAGCATAATGTTTGGCAGTTATCGTTTTTTGCTTTTTATAAATAATCAATAAAGATAACGCCTTTGTAATACCAAAAAACTGTGGCCATGACATTATTGGCCGAAAAAACGGTTTTTGCCTTTTTGAAGGCATGGCTCCTCGGGAGCAATCCATTGTTTCGACTATTCTTTTTTGTTCCTGGAGTATAATGGCGTATCCACTTTTGAAAGCTATGATCATTCCATGTGACACGAGCACATTGACGATAATATTTACGTAACTTTTTCTCCGCTTCTTTAATTATATTTTTACGTAAAGAACAATGTTTAATTAGCACACGAAACTCTTTTTTATCATATTTACACAACGAAAACAGTTTTCTCTAAATGAGTGCAAAACATTACCTATACGTTAGATTTGTATGAAATTTTGACAATAGACGTCAGAAGAATGGCGAAAGCCAACAACGTAATCACCATAGCAAAAGTGTTACCAACCTTTGAAAAGTCACTCTTTCGTCAAACGGGCCTCGTATAGATGTACTCTATACCGTGTGTCCCAGATCGAATGGGATTGCATGGGTAACTTTCTTATTATTGAAGATGGAGTTTTGGTTAAATGAGATATGTTTTGCAGCTTTATATGTTTATTTAAAATCTGTTTGAAAAAGTTCAAAATCTCAAACCCATCAGAAGTTATTAAAAAGAAAAACACAGAACTGTCACAATATCAAATATCTTCGTAAGTATAGGAAATACGAAAAAAAGTTTCATATGAAAGTCACTGTTTTCGATAAGACCAATTTAAAATCCATGTCGAACAAAAATTCAAGGTGGCTGCTTTTGAAGTACTTGTATCAACTTCCTTAAGTTAAATGGTCACCATATTGGATTTGTACGTTATTGAATAGAATTTTTCAACGATAACGAAGATAACGTAACTTCTTTCAAACGGATTTTAAATCAGCATACAAAGCTGCAAAACATATCTTATTTAACCAAAACTCTATCTTCAATGATAGGAAAGTTACTCATACAATCCCACTCGGTCTGGGACATACGGTATAGTAGGTAAGAAACGCCTATATTATCTTGGTTGATACATCCGCCTACATTTCCAGATAACCATTTCATTCCACTAACTCTAACAATAAGTGCCGACAGAACGTGTTCAATAAAACAATTCAAATCGTTTGTTTATGTACATACGCTACGTGAAGCTCATTTAATATAAACGTATTGGTTACCTTCCCACCCAGTAAGCGTAGGTGACGAAATATATAAGCGAGTCGTTTACCGCAGAGCAAAAAGCGATTAAAACAATAAACACTATTTTCATTTAGATCTCCGCATTCCCCTTTCTATTTCTTCTTAAACTTCCGTCCAAGGAAAACAGACCACCATCTACCGCCGACAGGAATTTCTCAAATTAAAGCTTCCACATTCGTTCGAGCGCGCTTAATGTTCTATATCGCATATCTCGCTAGGTATTTGCGTTTTCCGGCAATTCTAATATCAATGTGGTCAATAATTAAAGTGCAAGTCAATCTTGATAACAACATATCATTATAGACTGATTATCGTCTCCTGAATTTCTTCGTTTTCGACGAAGCTATGGCTACGAGGCCGCTATTACCTATAAATACGCGTGCCTATATTTAAAGACACGTGGAGATAATTTTCCTTAATGGGTATCCAATTTATTGTTTCTATACCGCTATATAGAAATAGTGCAAATATTTCAAATGTGCAGATACATATTTGTATAATGGGCGATTATTTCCAGTAAAATGAATTGTTGTTGCGTGCACTGCTCGTTCAAATGTCTATTCCTGCGATTGTGCAACGCAGATACATTAGGAATTAGTACATAGTATTCTGCACTTCTGTTTTGGTATATAGGAAATGTTGTTTGCTTGCGGTTAAATATGAATATCCAAATGCAATAAAAATAAATTCAAAATTACAATAAATAGGAGAAAGATCTTTCGCTTTCTATCGTTTGATTTTGTTCACTGAAAATTAATTGTTGAAATATGTTCATGAAACTATCCAGGTATCAACATCTCTGAATTTATACAGAAATTTCTTCCCTCAGTTCAATCGTACCTAGTTTTGTACAGGGATCTAAAGATATTCTGCAAATTGAATATTGATATCGATACCTTTCCATTGAATAGAGCTTGCTTCCTCTGAAACAAAAGTAGTGGACGAGGGTCAGGACAATCCCGCAAAATAATACATTACAATATTAGTGCTTTAGTCCTTAATGCATGAATGCAATAATTTATTCCGACGAGCTCGACAAAAAAAAAATTGCTGCATCAAAAGGAAAGATGATTTTAGATTCCAAAAATACCATTTTGATTTTTGTATCAGCTCTAGTTGTTGAAATAGACAAAAATTAAGTATTTCATATATTTTTATTCATATTGCTACAGTAGATCTTCTGAACAGATCTTTTTTCAATTCTAGTTGTTTATTACAGTTGTTTTTTACTTTCCTAATCTTTCTAGGCAAGAAACTAGTTATCTATCATCTTAAATTCCCCTAATTACCCCCCATGGTTTCCAAGAATACCGGATTTAATGTGTTTATGCAATAAACAGTTTTGAAGAATGTACGACATAAAAGATTTCTGGAAATAGCGGTATAACTGGTATTTAAGGTTTACTTTCCAATAATACCTGCATAAATAACTATAAAGATGTCTACGTGTCAACCCTTGATTCAGTTTAAATTTAAGCTTTCTTGCAAATGTGTTTGTTCGAGAAGTGTTACGAAAATCATGGCTTCCATAAGCAGATGTAGTTGTGTTAATCATACAGACGTTTCTTGCTATATATGTGGCGAATACATATTAAGAGAGAATAGAAAACCAATTTCTGAGTTTGTGAAAACGGCATACCTATTTTGGTGTCCATCTAGGAGATCAAGATAACACTTGGGCACCACATGTTGCCTGCAAATCATGTGTTGAGAACCTGCGCCACTGGACAAAAGGACAAAGAAAGTGTTTGGAATTTCTGATTCTAATGGTATAAGGGGTATTAATCGGAGTAATCGACATAAGTAGACATATCCCAATTTAGATTCAGCGAGAAGACCCACACTACACTCATAAGAAATACCAGTTACAATATTCAGTACCTTACATATATTACCAGAGGATGATGATGAACAATGACAATAGTGACTTTGAAGGAGACTCAACACGCCCAGAAATTTTTACCCAGGAAGAATTAAATGACCTTATTAGAGATTTAAACCTTTCAAAGGAGTCTTCGGAATCGCTTGCTTGTAGACTTAATGAAAAAAATCTTCTTTATCCGGAAGCAAAAATTACGTATTACCGCAAGAGAGAAAAAGATCTTCTGCAATTTTGTTCTCAGGAAGATGCATTGATATTTTGCAACGACATAAATGGGCTGTTACAAGAAATGGGTATATTAACTGATTGACTTTTTACAGATCGTTCCAAAATAAGGCTGAAGTGTGTCCTTCTACACAATGGAAACAGATATGGAGGGACTACCAAGCAAAGGTTCTTCTCCACTCAAAACGAACAAAAATATGTTAGTGTACTTTCCAGCTTTCCCAAATGAACAGTTATCATCCATACAGCCAGAGGTAATAATCTAAAATACACAATGCCACGAAAATTTTTGAATTTCTGATCTACGGTCTCCAGTTATTTAAACGGAATCACTACTTTACTAAGGTTTCTATAATTTATTGTCGGATCAAGAAGAAGCAAGTGATTTAAACTATGTTCCCTCTATTAGAAACCACGGACAATATTTCAACTACTTTCTCGACAGAGACTAATATTATCAAACCTTAGATCCGAGAACAAAAACCGAATGGGCCTCTTAAATACTATGATGCGCTTACTATCAGATGAGCCAGACATGAAACCTCTAACATTTCATATTTTAATCCACATTGCTAACAACAGATGGAACCACAAACAGAACCTCCACCAGCTGGTAAAAGAAATAATAGAAAACGTTACCGTAGGAACATGTATATCAAAGAAACAGAGGCGATGAATTTGGGGCAATGTCAAAGACTTCCACTTCTCACTTGCAAATTATTAATTTTATCTTTAACATATGTGAACTACTCCATCTCTTATAAGTTTTGAATGAATTAAACGGCGAAATAACTATCAATATCCTTCCAAAGCCAAGATGAAGGAAGATCATTTACATGCCAGGATAGCAGCAATTATCTACCAAACGGCACTATAATTATTATCTGTCTGACCCATCGCTGTAGACGTTTTGCAAGAAACTCCTTGGAAAGTTGATGTCGAAATTGCTTCCACATCCAGCTTAGTGGTTATCTAGTCCCTAATGATTTTCAACTGTTCCAAAACTTGAAAGAACTACTATAGGGTAGGGTAGGGTTTGATTTGAAACGAAATGAGGTAACACCTATTATAAATAGGTGGATTACAGAGACTCTTTGAGGACGGTTTTACAAAAATAATCTCACGTTAGGATAAGTGTATTGAATTAAATGGAGATTATATTGAAAAACTACATTGTAATTTTTATGAAGATTGACGAAATAAAAGAAATTATTGATTCCTCTCCTAGAACTTTCGCTCGGATGATGTAGATACTCCACGGAAAATATTCCAAGGAAAATGCAAACACGATCTAAAGAATATACACTATCTTGAGGACGGGGTCATATCGTATACCGTAATCCCAAAGTTATTACCCAACCAGATAGGATTAAACTAGAAAACGCAGAGAAACTTTTTCAGTAGACTACAAGAAAATATACTTAAATTCAAGTAAAGCTATCCTCAGCTTTGCGTTTTGGAAATGGGAAAAAATAAAGAACGAAAGTGAGAGCCAGTTGTAAGTCTAAACTTTTTCGAGATATGTTGCGAAACTGCAAGGATAAAACAATAAAGAGCACCACAGCAATAAAACCGTTGAGGGCGATCACTGCACAGTTTAACGAACAAAGTGAAAAGCACAAAAGTTCGTGGGAATGATCTTGGTCTGAGACTAACAGAATCAGGTGTGCAAAGGTGATCACTTAAGCAAAGATGGTGATCAGGGTGAAACAAAACAGTAGAAATATCTACGAAGAAAATAAATTGTTGCTTGGAACTTAGCACAAATGCTAGCTGATGGGTCCTAATAAAATGGGAAGGAAGACATGCAAAGTGTTCTAGTCTTAAAGACAGATGTGTTTCGTTTTGCATATGAGAATAAAACTATTCCATGCAAGAAATATAGCAAACGTTACAGCTATAAACTTCTGTTACTTCTTGTTTAATCTAGACATCATGTAAAGTTAATAAATCACAAATAAAATACTCCAATCTAATCTAATACATCACCGTCTACATATTTAAATGAATACCTCGAAGATAATTACTCCGACCACTACCTGGTAGATATTTTCTTTTTTCAAACCAAGAACAAACAGTAATCTTGTTATGAATGCGCTGCAATTATAGTGCATTCTACTTTATCATACTCGCGTGCGGTTGCGTTCTAAGGCATATCTGATTATATTCTCCTCCGCTCATTAAGATTATTCATCGCTTACTGCACAGAATTATAATTACAGGAAACAAGAGCATCGGGCACTCCTACCGCAATTTTGTTGTGCGCAGTTTAATAATTGGTAATTTAAAAAGAGAAATACCGGCAGAAAGCGATAAGTCGAAAAACTGATTAAAATTGCTATTTCCAGAAAGTATTCTACTATGCCCCTTGTAAACAGCGATCAATGATTTGCGTTATTAAATTTTGACCGTATGCTACTTTCTGGATTGGAATTTATTTGAAGAGTGTTATTAAAAACAACATTCCAGAAATAAATGAGGTACATCTCTACTACCTTTCTTCAAAACTGGCGAAAAAGTTATATTATCTACAAACCAAAAGTATAAACGAGGTCTTTATTTTACTAGAAAATTATGCAGAAAGCATAACAATCTCCTTCGCCAAATTGCTTAATTCCGTTTCACTTCATTTGATATTTATTTATTAAGATAAAACTAATACTTACAGATAGTTCTGGAGTGACTAAGCAGTTAGGAAGAAGCATGGAAATTACAACTGAATCTTAGAAGAGTGCATGGTCAGCTTTCTTATATCAATCAGAAAATACTTGGAATTACCCAGTGGGCAAAAAAGTAAAGCTGTTTTAATAAATATATACATCTGGATAATTGACCATATCCTAAGAACATACCAATGGAGGAAATACATCATTAAACCTGCTTTAAGTAATTGTGGCAATCACTTCAATATTTTCTTTAACAAAAATCACCATTAAGGTTAACCGATTCACATGATTAAGTGTTTATACCGCTAGTTCCATTAATAAATGCCTAGTGGCTAATGTTTCAGGGTTTTTAATAAGTGATTTGAACCTTTCCGAAGTAGATGTAATTAATAGTACAAAAAATCATCAACCTATTCACCTATATCTACTACGCATTGCCGTCATTTCCCATGATTGTAATTATGTAACAAGCAGACATTAATATACTTTACATATCGACATAATACGTAATTTCTTTCTTCATTCCTTCGTTCATTTGCACTAGCAATATGTACCCAAACCATCTTCTGTTGCATTTCGATTTTCTTTATTGTTGCCCTTGCTTTTAATCTTGTTATTATCTTTTGTTACAATCTTTACTTTTCTTACAATCTTCATTTCACAGGCTTCTATTTTCTTTTCATGATTTTGTAGGTGCATACGCTTTGTTTCCGTACATCAAAATTGCTACGAGAAATAAATCATACATTCGACTCAATGGGAGATATAGGTCCTCGAGTTGCAATATTGCATTCTTAAAGGTACGACTGTAGCAGTTTCCAGGTTATTCTTCTCAATCCGTACAGAATGGGACCTATAGTTAAATATACTGGTAATGTTGCACACCAGCGCCATACTGGATTGGTGTTCTACTGCAGTTGTAATACATGATACCAAGTACACTAAACTTGACTGGCTCGTATTCCTTCCCTGTCTGAACCAAGATTATTCGTTGGAAAACTGGTTACTTTTGTCCAAAAGATCTTCCATTCTGGCTGCAATTATTTTGTTACTTATTTATCCGCAACCTCTTCAACCTAGCGTGTAGAGATGATGATACACAATCCTTGTCTGTCCTTAGGTACTTAGGTACTTTGACTCAGTCCAGCTTAGTCGTTTGTGGCGTACAACTTCTCCTATATTTCCATTTCTTGTGAATTTAGGCCTATCCCGTGATCTCTTCCCTTCCTCCTACCCTTGCTTCCCACACTACCTTCACATTTCTATCTTCGTTGACGCGGATTAAGTCACCAAGTCTTTTTAATTGTTGTATTCTTATTTTCTCTATGATTCGTCTTACTTATTGTTTTCTTCTTATCTTCTTGGTCCTTGTTCTATCAATTTTTGTTACAGCTTATGTTTTCCTTAAAATGTCCCATCTTACAAACCTGTATTTCCTTTTTATTTCTCTCACTAACTGTGCGCGCTTTGCCTCTGTACATCCATATTGGAACCAAAATCGATTCATATAACCGCGTTTTCATCATTCTTGGTATTTGTTACGAACTGAAGAAGGAATTGCATAATGTTCTGTACAGATTTATTGTTTCTACGTTGCTTCTTCCGTCCACCGTGGATCTTAAAAGTTTCGTATTCTACTTGTGGGATTATCATATGATGTTCATATTTTCCTTTTTTATATTTATTCTAATTGCAATTACGTTTCCAAAAATTCTGAAGACGTATCAATAGCTATTAGTGATACAATTGCTTTGAATCTTACTAAAAGCGTATAGACAACCTACTGGACGGAAACTATAAGAAGGAAAATATAGCTTTCGATATATGAAAGAGGAAATTGAAGCATCCTTGGAATGAAAGAGGCTCAAAATACTTATCACCCCATCAATCTTCGAAATAAGAACGTAACCAAAGCAGAGACTACAATTTAAGAATTACTTGGAACTTATATCAATATATTCATTACAACCTACAACCACGTCGCATTTTGAAGATGTGAGAATTGTGTAAATATCAATTAACTGCGAGAAATTAAATGAGTTAACTAAGTTTGGCAGTCATTATTTTTCATCCTTATACCTAAAGGTAGAACGGCCCAGGATTAAGTATGTAAGTAGAGTTTGGCAGTTGAAATCTTGGATCTAGAATTATATGAAGCGATGTAAAGTTAGATCAAACAATAACATTTTATCAAAATATCGCAGATACAATAAGCTACCTATCAACACACTAGATGAAAACTTAACTACTCTTTTAGGTTCTCTGCAGTTCCTGCTGGCCTCTGTATGTTTATGTTTGTTCCTTGCCCCTTGAATTCCTTTCAAATTATATAATATATTCCATGCTTTCCTATTTCACTTCTTGTTCAAAACCTCATGGCTACGTTTTTTAAATATTTAGAACTTAAGTCGGTCCCGATATATGTATGTACTTTTTAATATTTTCTTTTCATGCGTAGTTGCGTTTCTTCTTTGTTGCCATGGTCAGGACTTTCACTGCGAAATATTTGCAAACTAGTAATTATTTCCTCTTATATAAACCACCGCTTTTTAAATCTTTTTGTGTCTTCACTCCTTTCCGGTGTATTTCGCCTTCTTGGTCTAAAAGTTTATGCACATTTGCTCTGTTGTTATTTATACACTATTCATAGATTGAGCAGATTATTATTGATGAAAAATTTTACCAAGCGCTTGTAGAAAATAAAATAGGTCTTCTAACAAGATGTCAGTGACAAAAACTTCAATTCGAACATCGTTTTTTGCCAAAATAAAGAAATATTTAAGGTTTCACTTTTTGTAAGTGGAAAGAGGAAACCTCAATCATACTATTAAGTCAAAACCAAATCTGTTTTTGGTCTTGTGTAAAATATTATAGTATACAACTGGATGTAATAAAGAGACAATCTCTTAAACATAATACATTGACTAGCATATTTAACGGAAACGAGATTTCCCTTTTAACTGAAAAAACGAAGAAGATGTAGGGTATAGGATATAGGATATAGGAGATATAGATTTAAAACACTTTTAAATGCATACGTAAGTCAGATTATAGTATTGCATTTTACGTGGCAAGAATATAATTGTAGATAGTTTGAAGTTTTTAACCTATCGATGGTCGGCAGATTGGTCGTTTATGTATACAGTTAGTCCTGGCTTATCGCCGTCCCGTTTAACGTTGTTTCGGTATTACTTCGCCGATGTAAATATACCATTCCCCATTATAAAATTGCAGTGGTTTCGGCTTAGCGTCGTCTACGCTGCAACACTTCATAAAACTCGCTTTCGGTTCCTTTTGGAGCAGTGCAAAAGTGAAGACGACTAAAAAAATGTCAAAATAGTATTAAAATACCCGCGCAATTGCTATATTTTACTAAAATACTCTAATGTAAGATACTTCCAATACATTTGATTAATTTGTTAAATTATTTACACGCAATAATAGTGTAATACACCTTTGCTAACATTAGATATAAAAACACACGTTTTAATTAGTGTAGTAAATTTTAAGAACTTAATTTCAACGTGAATTGCTCATATAGCGACCACTGATGGATTAAGGAGGAAGCGTAGTAGAGGAAGTAGTTTTTCATTAAATTTTGTAGTAATAGTTGAATCTAAATACCCTGCATTTTTTTATATGTGGGACTTCGTGGTTAGCTCAAAAATTTGGAGAAAATTATATCAAATTCTCATGAAGAACTAGGTAAAATTAATTAACTAAAATTACACTCCTCTATATATAACGTTTTCTATGCTACAAAAGCATCTGGAAATATTCTTACCACTGAGTGCATGCCTACCCAAGTAAAAAAATCACTTCAAATAATTCAATGTGAAATTCCAAACGGATTACTGTTACTTATATTCAATAATTCGGTTGGGGGTCGCCTGCATTTTCTATTACACGGATAACAGATAAGTGTTCTAGATTTGATAGTTGATACTTTCAAAATGCATTCATTACTATTTCCATGTCAATTTTCTCATTCTATATAAAGTGATACAAGGAGATAAATCACCTAATTAAAATATTATTAAGCATAACGAGTGCTAAACTGACTAGCGCTCGTTTCAGTCGAACCATTTGCATGTGAAAGGGTTACCCTTACGGAAAATAATAATGACTCGCAACTTTTTCTACTCGAAACCGAAGGCCGTTTAGGTCGCCGATATGTAAAATCAATTAATAGCAAAAGTTGGTAACTGCCTGAATAGAATACGTTTAATCGACGATGTAGAACAGCGCCTCAGTTCTACATTCGTTCGCAGTAATGAAACTGTTTCATTAGTATATATAACCAATTTGTGCCCCCCATTTGTCTACTTAATTGTGCTAGTTCCTCGTTATTCATCGTTTGTTTAGCAACTTTAACAGTAGAAGAAACGGTATGACGTTAAACGATTGTGCGTATTAGTTTGCATATCGTTCATGAAAGCCGGAGATTTATGTATAACTTTAAATATATTAGAATGTGCGATTGAAGTGTTGGTTCGAGCTGCGACCTTCGTCGTTCAAAACATTCTTCGGGCGGTTTTTGCAAGACGGCAGGGTTACTTATTGTTGTGCTCCAGTAAGATTGCTCAACGAAACGGTATTTGTGTTAATTAAGGAATATCTTACGAACACCATCGCGTTTTATATATATGCACTTATGTAAATTTTAGAGACGAATGGATGAGTGGAGCTCAATTATTATCAGGATGTTACGTAGCTTACGGCTATTGCTTTCCAGAATTTTTTGACTTACCTCGCGTTAGGTACAAATGATGCACTGCAAAAGGTGATTGACAATTGGAAGAAAGTATGGTTGTTTTCCTATTATACACTCCATCAGCTTAATCACAATATATAAAAATACAATTTGAGAAATAAAAATTTTCCAACCGATGTTGTAATCGCGTTAGGTCACAAACGAACATTAGGGAAATTGAGAAATAGATGGACTAATTTCAACGAAAGCCAAAATAATTAAAAGAAGAGTCTACAAAGCTGTACCTGTGCAATGAGCGTGTCCGAAGTGTTGGATTCGGAAGCACTGACCCAGTCCAGTCTTTGCCCGAAGGGCCTCCACCGTCACGTTGATCTCGAGGATGTCTTTGACGGCGTAAATAACGTACTCAACTTCACGATGACGAGCTGCATCGAAGTCTTCTCTCGGTTATCCGAATGACTCGCTGTAGTATTACTGACACTCTATCACATCGCATCATTCGATGAGGTATGGTTTGAAGCTAGCCTCCTTTGTAGAAAAATGCCACATGCCACCGGATTGAATTAAATAATTGTATGGTTTGGAGTTTATCAGTGCAATATAGCTTCATTGTTGTTAGAAGTAAATTCAATTAATAAAATCAATAAATTTACATTGTATAAGTCAAAGTTTTCCATTTATTCCCGATGTACCTTTTTGGATATTCTTGTAGGCTTTATTTCTTTTCTACAGTCCTAATTGGCTGTTTCCTGATCTACCGTCCTTAGTTCGGGTTTCCGATTATTTTTAACTAAATTTTACGATGAACCTCAATTAATCAATATTACTCCTCCAAATTGCATGGTCCTTTTTACCTCTCTTCTTCCTCATCCTGTGTATGCTTGTGTCTCTGAAAGCAAACCTAGTTATTTATATAGGACATTGTTCACTAAATTTATGAATTATATTTAGAGTTTCAAAAAGTCAACTTTAACCATGACGTTTCAATGGCTAAACTGAGATTTATATACGTATGTATATATAAGTTAAGCTTCATCTTTGCTTTGATAAGTTACAAAAACGAACAATGGGAATAATAAACAGCAGCATCTGAGGAACAATCTCTAGATTTCTCCTGAAAAATAACTTCCTAGTGAGTTTCTCTGTCATCCCTTAGACCTCTCTTTCTTTGTCAAGCGTCTTATGTACAATGGTTCAATAATAATCTAAACTGCAAACACCACAATGCAGAGTATTTTGAGAATATGTTTACAACCCCTCAGGGGCTCACTTAACAAGTTTAACAAGTGAGTTCGGGAATTTAGCGCTCCCGAGGTACCCGAGCTAAAATCCACACTAAGATGTAAGGTAACGTGCCGAGAGTTGCGTGGCCGCAGGGTAGTGCAGTACTTAACGTTCCCCTGGGGGCACCAGGCGAAACCCCTTGTATTTAGCCTTAACCCATCAAGCGAGGATCTGATCGAACGAACAGATACTTACCTAGCTACTCTTCGTACAGCTACGCTATCTAGAAATTCCAAGGCTAAAGTAGAAAAGCTTGTGAAACAGGGCCAAGATTACATGTAGGCTAAAAGAGCCATAATCACGGCCAACTTCACTAGGCATCCACAAAGGGGCCAGGTTTAGCCTAGATAAGGAAGTTAGGCCTCAACAAACACCGGAGGCTACTAAACGTAAAGAAAGGACGGAAGTCCAAAAAGGCAGAGGGCGGTGGGCAGCACTCCTGCAGGTCTTCCGAAAAGCAAGAGACCAGAAGATTTAACCTTCAAGGAGGCTGCTGTGGAGAAGATCGCGATAGTATGCAACGACTATCCAGCCACCCAGATGGAGCCGGCAAAGCCTAAGGCAGTCCAGGTCTCTATTATGGAGGCATATAACAGCATTACGGAGCAAGGGCTTCAAGTCCGCTTTAAAAATACACGTACATGCGGAAGAACCGTTCTCAAAGCTGTTAAGTCTAATTAAAGGAATACAGCTGGTGAACGTACTCTAAGGAGGCATGGGGGCCACAATAGATCTGGAAAGGTCGCAGTGGAACAGGCATCATTGCCACCTCAAGTAATCTTATCTTATTTTATCTCTTATATGTTTACAAAGACTTGGATGCTTGTTTATTTTGTAATTGTAAACATATTGCTGATTAAAGAAATATACAATGCTTGTCAATAAGTAACAGAAATCTAAAAGAAATATGTACGCAGTCGTCTCTTTCAGGTGAGTTTTGAGTTATAAATAGCCAAAATCAGTGAGAATCTATCTACGAATTCATCATGAAATTATTGGCATAGAGAATACCGAAGTCAACTATAACACACACACACACAAAATCGTAAAAAAGCCCTTTCTAGTTCAAGTTTTATATGCGTACCAAACTGGGACAAATAAGTGTCAATGGTGATACCCCGTTAACACCCATAGCTCTCAAAGTTTTCCACTGAGGATGGCAACTTTATTTTATTTACTTTGATTAACATAATTTTCAGGGGGATTTTCTTCTTACAAGAAGTCGGTATAAAATATATGTAGTTCCTAGAAAATGAGGAAAGAGGTGTTTCGGCAAAATTTGAATTCTAATTCATTTACTTATGCGTATACATTCAATTCTCCTTGCATTTGGGAGAACTACATTGCATAAAGTTTTCGCCAGATAATTATTCTTCTTCTTCTTCTACTCGTTAATCCTTATGCCTTTCAGCGTCGGATTATTTTTGGATCTTACGACGATTTAATCCATTATTTCCATCTTGTCCGGTCTGTACTCATTCTTCTCATTTCTGCTATGGTCTTCCCTCGCTTTCGTCCTAATTCGTTGATTCTGTCAATCCATTTTTTCCTTGGTCTTCCCTTTTTTCTTCTCCCGTTATTTTTGGCTTCTATTATTTTTTTTGTCAAACTCTTTTGCTCCACTCTAATTATGTGGCCGTACCAATTCAGTTGACATTTTCCAATTCTTTTTAGTATATCTTCTTGATCTATCATATTCCTTATCTGTTCGTTTTCTATTCTGTCCATTTTTGTTTTCCCCACGATCTTTCTCAAAAATTTCATTTCCATAGCTGTTATTTTGCTTTCGTGTTTTTGCTGTATTGTCCAGGACTCACTTGCGTACATTATTGTGGGGGCTACTACTGCATTGTATACTATCTGTTTGATCTTGGGTTCTATTTCTTTTTTTCCAAAGATGGTTTGATTCAGAGCATAGTATATGTTTGTGGCTTTCCGTCCTCTTTTTGCTATGTCTAGATCAATTTTTCCATCCTTCGATATAATAGTACCTAAATATTCGTATGCGTCGACAATTTCTTCTTGTTTATCGTTTATTTTAATTATTAGATTACTGGCTGGCTCTTTATTATTTATCACCATTAGTTTGCCTTTTTCTACGTTTATTTCCATCTTCATCTTTTCTATTTCTTCTGTCCATATTTTTGTTAATTTTTCCATTTTCACATAACTGTCAGCTATTAGTGCCAGATCATCGGCGTACAGTAATGCATCCACAGCTACAGGTTCCAGTCTGTTATATCCTAACAGTGTCTTCACAGTCTCGGTGCGTTTCCTCGTATTTTGCAGGATTCTGTCCATTACTATAATAAATATTAATGGACTTAAGCTGTCTCCTTGTTTTATTCTCTCTTGCATTTCAAAATCTGCTGATCTTTTTCCATTCACTTGTACTATCCCCCTAACCTGACAAAATAGACTATTGATTATTTGGCGAATTTTTCTTGGAACCTCTAGTTTCTCTAGACAGATATCTATACTCCCTCTATCTACTGTATCGAAGGCTGCTCGCAAGTCTATGAAATTGAAGTAGATTTCCTCCCCTGTCTCAATTTTACCTTCAATGATGTTTTTAATTATTAAATTTGCAAATGTTCACATATGTAAATACATACGTTTCATTGTTTTGTGTTACATTTATTGCATGTCTAGCGAATACGTTGCATAATTTCAATTGAAATAAATTGCATTCAAAAATATTTAAATCTCTATCGTACTCAACAAATCATTTTTTCTCGTTAGCACATATTTCATTAAATGATTTTGACTGAAATCTTTCAAATATACTGCACGTAATACCTAACATTCTACTCATGTTAGAAATATTTTGAACTCCTGATAGAGTTCCCTCGACCTACAATTTTCTGGTTGAATACTGATAACTACTATTGCCCTAGTGACAATTAACAATTTAGGTCGACGCTTATTTAAAACGTTCTTTAAAGAGTTCTTTATCTTTGCCTTTTCGTTTCCAACGCAATTCCCGTCAGATATGCTTCAACAACGTATTTTCCAACGCATATTAACCGGATGTTTCGCTTAGATTAACCCAAGAGAAGGTGCAACTTTAGAATGACATGACACGCGCGAGTAAGTGTGTATGTATATGTAAATATACGTACATACATAAGTGGATCTTTCCACTTGTCATAGAGAGGCGACAAGAAACGATTATAATAATAGAATTCTTTGCGCCATTATTGCATTTTATAACTAATTAAAATGACAGTTATCGTTGCAAAAAGATTGCGATTTCGCAGGCAATACCTATTTACAATGCTAATGGACAATCTAGGCAACTGATTTGATATATGTTTCCTCTTATACATGTATAAATAAGCACGGATATCACCGATCCGCTGTAAAAATTAGTATTTATATATGCTCGCGGAACGAAGAAAAGAAATATTAAACAATTAGCGATAATGAATAAATCGAGCAAAAGCATTTATTCTCGCAGTATTGTGCGGCAGTAAAAAAATAATTAATTAACATACATATTTCGTCAGTAACGGGAAACCTTGGTCTAAACCAGTCTAAGTCGATAAGCTATCGTTGTTTTCGATATGAAAGTTAGCCCGTAAGTAACGACAGCGCGAAATACATAAAGAAATTCGCGCTTAGCACGCATTGGGTAGGCGGAATAGGCCATGCGTATACAATTTATTATTTTACAACCAACTTGGTGAGTGCGGTAGAAATAATATAACGGTTTCACTATCGAATACTAACGGCTTGAGGAAAAATCGAAATCATATAGAAGGCCTTGCTGGATGAGTACGTTAGATGGAGCAAAATCTTCGGACGAATCCAAGGCTAGACCATTTAGATCCACGATTATGCTACATAGTTATAAATATGCGAAGATCTATAGCATTGCGACAGAGATAAATCGTCGTGATATTATTGTAATGCTAAATCCTCCACAGATATCAAGGTTCTAAATTACAACTAACAATATCTCTTACATACTGTTACGTTAATAATATACCATTTGACATTGTAATACCGTTATTAAATAAGTAAATGAGTTTTTTGCGTCTGCGTTTTTGTGTCTTTGCAAACGTAAGGCTAAGGAATGTAATTGGAAAGCAGTTTTTGATTGCTTTTTTCTTGAAATTAACGTAACAATCGAAGCCTTTCAATTGATTTAAATGGTTCAGCATATTGCTCGTTGATTGCGTACTAGAACTAAGTTACAAGGTTGTCTCGAAAAAGTTGCCGAAAATCAACTCAATGTTCAAGATATTACAAATAAGGCGGCCACAAAGAAATAATACAATACCACCAAACGTGAAGGATTTTGTTTGAATAATAGTAATATACAGCAGTATAAGCAGCAGCTTAGGTTACTACCACAAATTTTTTTGATTCCAGCTAAATCGATTATAGATAAAGTAATCAATTTTGCACATTTTATTAACTTCAAAACGGTTTAATTTATCCCTGAGTTTGCAATTCTTTTGAGCATTTTGTTTTAACTATCTAACGATTCCATTTGGCTATTGATCTGAAATCGATCTGTGACTCTCGATTAGTGAGGCTGGTTATAAGCTAAAAGAAGAACTTTGAGTCTAGAGAAAATTTACGGTAAAGAATTCCAACCAACTTGAAACTACCTTAAATAAATTTGAAACTAAACCTAAAACTAAACACACAACGTCCTGTTCCAAATTGCACTAAATAATAATAATAATCATAATAATAATAACTTTAGTGCCCAACAGATAGTTCCACTAAAACGTCAATACAACAATAGAGCACAGTTCTTGTAATAATATACTACAGGATACTACAAAAGGTGAACGTAAAATGCAGTAACAATTCTAAGCAAAAAGATCTCAGGTAAGAGTTGACAATTAACAAACTAGGGGATGAAAGAGATAGTTGGTTTAGACAGAAACAATCTACCTGTTCTTATGAGTTCATTTACTTGACACAACAAACTATAAAAAGAAATAATGAAGAACCAGAGATTGGGTATATGTTCGAAAAGATGAATATCAATAATATTATCAGGTCGATAAAAGGCCCTAGCTTATGGAAATGTTTATTAAAAAATTCTGTAGGTATTAGAACCGGTAATTGACAACGATATAATCTATAATAAAATAAATACACTTCATCTTAATCAGGTACTTTAAATAGAACAAGCCCGGATGGTAGGAAATCCTTACAAAAACCCTTAAAGAATTGAATATATGTATTCTTTAAGTTTCAAAGGATATTAGAATTGGAATTTATAAGCATATTAACACCAATTTTTCCTGTTATTTTGTCTTGAAAATTGCAACGTGTGTTAGTGGATTTCGTTAGCACACATTAACTTCAACGCTTTGAAACTTTAATGTCATGCTTTACTGAATTCAAAGATATGTAAACTTGAAATGTGACGCTTCAGGAACGTTATAAATGAAAGACAACTTGTGTGGCAGGAAAAAAGTAATGAATTATTTACATCACACAACAACTTGTTCTCATATAATTAACATTAATAGTTGATTGACCCACAATCAAAACAGGTATTTTCTGCATAAATATGCTTTTTTTCTTCTCTCATTTAAAGATGGTATATAGTCGTAGAAGTCGGCATGGTTTTAAAACCAGTAAAACAAGAAACTGATTAAGAAATTAGTCATTTAGAATTTGGTGATGCTATAAAAAATTTATGAATAATGCTTACGAAATGCACACAGTAGTAATCTTAAACCGTAACCAAGAAAGATTACAATAATAATAAAGACAATATTAAAATAAAAAAAAGCTGTTATTTCCATTCTTCTCGGTGTTTCAGGTTTTATAGTAACTATTCTCTATCATTTTGGCAATATATTTACAAACGTACTTCATCATGTTAGGTTAGATATTTCTTGTTGGAATTTGAAACCGTTCCCACTAGAATTCTATTGATCTTTTTTAGTCTTTGTTTACAAAAAGTATTTTTCCGTCTTTGCTTTATTGGTAATTTTTCTCCAATCGTCTCTATTAGCATTGTGTTTTTGCCAGTTCATCACCCATTTGGTGCGCAAGCCGCTGATTACATGATCCTCGTATCCTGTTCTTAGTCTTCACCTTACCTTGTCTCCTGTTGGTTTCCATCTTTATTATAGTAGTCTCATTCGTTCTGCATATTGTAATATAATAATACACGAATTACCATTAGAAAATTCATCATTTATTATAATTCAAGATATCATATTCACAGTTAATCTTGGGGTTATGGTCTTCATTTGACATTTGGTGTAGCTTTGGGCTTCTATTTATACCTTTTCGACACCACGCTCACCACCTTTTGAGCATTTTATTCCCCTACGGGTGTTATCTCCTTATTTCAACAACAGCCAGATACGTTTAATGGGAGAAACAAATGTTACCAGAAATAAAATTAATTATTTTTAGAAAGCATATATTAATGGAAAAGAGGACTTTGTTAACATTCAAACACGTTACACAATATTTATACATTACAAGAATTCATATAAATTTACTGGAAATAACCAAGCATACATCGACGTACAGTACAGGTTTCTATAACAGCAATATATTTGGATGAACTGAAGTCAAGGTGAAATAAAGTTTTCGTATCGAGGACAACGGAAAAAGACAACAGTGTAGTCCTGGTTTCAAGAAGAAATAAAAGTTTGTTTGGTTAACGACGTATTAATTGACAATATAGAAAAGTCAATAAATAAGTCTGAAAATATATTTCGAATAAAAGGGTTTTAAGAAGAAGTATTAGTAAGAAAAAGAACCTCACCATACAGAAGAAGAAAGAATTTATAAAAGGGAAGAATCCATAAAGTTGCGTCGAGAAAAGAAGGGAAGAGAGGGGATACAGGAAGAACCGTCAGCGGAAAAGAAATTACACTTATACATTCACACACACTAACTAGGTAAATATTTCGATTTTAAGTTCAATATTTCCAAATTTATAAATATAGTTTGTTATAATTTATGTTTTTTATATCATTATTTACGAGCTAGACCGGTGCAATTCACTTTAGAAAAAATTCACTAAATTCTCAGTACAATATACAAATATGTCCCAGCCATTGTATTCTTAGGTATTTTATGAAGTTTAGTATGTCTACCCCTAGTAATTCCCTAATTTCCCATTGAATGGCATGAGAGACGAACTGCATAATAAAGCAGTTATGTATGGTATAAAGACGCTTAAAGAAATTTAAGAAAACAGCCAAAACTACAAATAATTAAGTAAAGTTTAAGTAAACTTTAAAAAGGACAAAACCCAAATAGTGGTGCTGAGGTAAAGAAAATTGGAACCTGTGAAGGGGTTCCCCGGACTGCGATTTTGGACCTCTACTGTTTCTGATTTGTATAAGTAGCATTCTAAGTATAATCTCTAAGAAAAGATGTGTCTCTTTGCCGATGATAGATCTATCCTGTAAAGGGGAAAGGAAAACAACATCAGTACATTAACAACTACAAGAGTGCCTAAAGCCAAACACCAGCTGGGAGGCGATAAGTTGCACGTGGATAACAACAAAGCCAAAACGTTATATCACCTGACCTCTACAGAAATGCTACGGTGTTTCTCAAACTAATAGGTGCAACTAAAGCAAACAATTTAACATTTAAACAATCCGAGATATTTATCTTATCTGCCTATACATGTACTCACCTGCGTAGCGACCTGCATGTTGACAAGGCCAAACATTTTTTATTCCACATCATAGAATTAGTACAACTCACAATCAGATGAAAATAAATTACTTATCTATTGGTATATAGTAAGTATCCCGCAACACGATAGTTTAAAGGTATATTCCTTCATTTCAAGTCGAAAATACCTTACATGCCAGTGGCTGAAACTGAATGGTAAAGGAGTTATACCTAATAAATTGAATAACATAGTTTCTGGATAACTCTAGATAGTTACCCCCAGCGCTATAACAGTAAAGACGAAAGACCAATAATTGGCGGATTGATGGAATGAAAGCGTGCTTAGATTTGTAGGACCAGAAATAGCCTACTAGTTTCACAAGATACTTGAGAGAGGCAAAATTACTGGTACTATTACCCAAAAATACTGTTTACTGAGAAACTGTTTTTTTGCACATTTTTCATCGGTCAGAAACCTTCAGTTGTCATGCATATGTATGTATATATATATATATATATATATATACATATATATAATGTGGAGAATACGTCTATTACCAACATCAAATTGGCAAATTTAACTAATAAAAGAATATTTTTATTAAGATGCAGGAAAGACAATATTCTACCCAAGCACGTTCAGGAGGGAAGAGGGAATCTACAGAAGCTCCTCACAACAATAAATGAACAGTTGATACAAGAAATTGACAGATTTCTGGACAGAGTATGAAATAAAACTTTATCTTTAGAGATTACAATCATATGTAATATTATATCCAAGCTAAAAACAATATTAATTTTTTTAAATTTTGAGCTTAGTAAACTCTTACCGTCATATATTGTAGTTGAATTTCAATTAAGATTAACCTTATGTTTTATAAAATGGCACTGCAGGGTTAAACGTGAGAATATTGTTAAATTTAATAAGCTGAAAGAAATTTTACCGGATGATAAATTATTTTTTGATAACTCGAAAAAAATGTATGTAGTTTTGACATCCCAACTGACATTTCTGATTTTTTGTCATTGGATCCTAAGTTTGGGATTCCTGTTGTTCATAGTAATTTTTCGTGTAGGCCATTTTTTAGCAGATGTTGAGAGTATTATAAGTGACATCCCGGAAGACTCTAAAAATAATGTGTGGGCTAGTAGAGCGAATGGTGTCACCAATTTTTAACACGCTCAAGAACTGTAAAACAGTCTCCTTTCAATTCCATTTTTTTAAACTAAGGAGTACCTTAAAAGTCATCCCGATATTTACATTATTCTGACCGACAAAGGTGGTAGCACTATAGCTATTGATAAGGCTGATTACATAAAAAAAGCGACAGTTATGTTACAAGACAATTACAAGTACAAAGAATTAACTAATAATTTTTCGGAGGTATTTTAAAGAAAATATAACCAGCTTATTCAAAGAATAATTCTCTGATATCCTAGCGAAGCAACTAATGATTTATAATTCCATTTTCCCGAAAATGTATTTTGTACCAAATATACATAAACCTAACATACCTTTACTACCTATCATTAGCTACATCAACTCTACAAACTACAACCTTTCAAAATAGTACTGGTTTATCTGATAGCACAAATTAAAGATACCTTCAATTTTATGATTATGATTGGTGATTGTGCACTTCCCAGCAATTATATTTTGATCTCACTAGAAGCTGTGTCGCTTTTCACGAGCATGCCTGTTGAATTGCTTTTGCAGGTTTTGCGTATAAAGTGGATCCATATACAATCTCACACCGATTTATCATAGGGTTCACTTTTGGAATTAATTAGATTCATTTTTGATCATTCATTCTTTGCTTCTAATAATAAATTCTTTTTACAAATTTTTGACACCTCTATGGATTCTCCTATCAGCCCCATTTTAGCCGTTGTGGTGATGAATTCTTGCTGGATGGTGTGATATCTTACCATAACTTAATTTTCCCTTTATCTATAAGTACGTTGATGACATCATTTGCACTGTTTTCTTTGATTCCGTGGATTTGGTTTTGAGAAAATTTTTTTCACAAACGTTTACAGTTTACTGTAGATAGAGAGGTTGACCGCAGTATTTCTTTCTTGGATACCAGACTTGTTAGAACCGAGAGGAACAATTTGATTTTGGATTGGTATCAGAAGCCAACTGTTTCTGGGTAGATTTCTTAATTATTTATCTAACCATCGAAAAAACTGAAACTTAACACTGTGATAGCAATTTCAATTTCACACTATTAATTTAACTAACTATTTGCGAACGACGGATATCCACCCTCGCCCCTCTTTAATAAACTGATTTATAATTCTAACATTTTTGATAGACCCACAAGTGATGTCAAAGTGAAGTATAAATTCAAAAGGCTTCCATTCATTAGCAATTTAACTGATAAATCATTTTTTGAGCCCTTTCAAGAAATAAAGATGAATGAAGATAATTTTGTCACAATTAAAAATATTTTTCCAAGTTTAAAGACAAAACTCCGTTTTTATTGAATTCTAACACCATATATAAAGTGCCTTGTTTGGATTCTGGATTTGTTACATTGGTCAGTCCTCACAATTGTTGAAACAAAAGTCATACAACACAGAAGCGATTGTCGTACTAATAAGAGATCTTGTGCTTTGGTCGTCCATAGACAAGATACTGATCACTCATTTCATTTTTACAACAAAAATATCTTAGAAATTGAAAAGGACTTTAATAGGCTTTCTATGGAGATATTCCATATAAAAAATAGCGGACGAAACAGGGTAAATTTTAAATCAGACACCAACCAATTAAGTAATATTTATTATAATATTTTAAGTTTTCGTAATAACGTTATCAAGTTTTATTGTAGTATGTCCCACCTGTATATTTTAATTTATATTGAAATAAAATGTTATTATTACTTTATATCCATGTACATTTGGGAATTGTAGTTCGCCGTTTTAATAGTATTTGGCCTGCTTTTAAAAATATTTTTAAAAAGATATTTTCTCAGATGTGTTTTACATACAGTTCTAACCTTGTGACATTTTATATATTAGCAGATGTTCCGATTTAACAACTATTCAATTGCATTTTGCCTTTTGAACGTTTTTCTCTATTTTGAAGTGATTTTGTGTTAAATGTAATTAGCTTTTTTCAATTGTTTTAAAGAAAAATTGTTAAATGGTTCGGTATGGGAGAAGTTTGCTAGTTTTTCTTAACTCTAGTTGTAAGTATTTGTTAACTTACTGTGAGTATGACCGATTTTTGTAATCAATTTGTAGTATCTCCTGATGAAGTTGCCATATAGACGACAAAGTATTGAGAATTGAACAAAAGGGTTTGATTATAGATATATAATCTATAATAGGTCCTTCATTGGAGTGATGTAGATGTTTTATTTTTTATTTATTTCTTAAGTAATTCATTAGTAAGTAGAGCAGAAAAAAATAGTAAGTACCAATGACATCAAAGCAACGGAATCTAAAACGTACAGTTTTTCTAAATGTAGAAAGTCATGGAAGTAAATTAATATCCGACTTCAGAAGCAAGCAGACCAAACGTAATATGAGAAACTAAATACTTCAACACTAATGCGGACCATTACAGGAGCCCAAAAATAGAACAACAGTACATTAAATTAAACTAGGAATCCGTAGTAGGTCAGTTAAGGTGGCACTAGACTACATACTCGAAACTCGTGAATTCGACTCCCACATTTCCTGTCAGAAAAGCGTGGCGCTTTCTCGAGCCCCAGGGACACACAGCCCGTAAAAATGAGTATTTACAATCAATTTCCTGCAATAGTAATAGGCGGCTGAAACGTAGCTGTTAGCCACGACACTTTGAAATATTTAGCAGTTGACTTAGAAATCAGTGATCGATATTTATTCGATCCCAATAGCGTAATTACATAGGACGAAGAGACAACACGAGCGAGTGGAATTGGAACCAAAATACCAACACATTACGAAAAGAAATCGATCAATTTAACAGAGAAATTGTTCGTCATTGACCCCTTCAGAATTAGGAGCAAATCAGAAATTAACGTGGCAAGGGCATAGATATAGAAAAAATAATAAGGTAGAACAAACTCGCCACCTTACCACCTAAATGTGCCAGAATATCTATAAGCAAGGCAGTAGAGAAAACGGAAAGATAGTTGGTAAAACAGAAACTATATAACAAATTGTATCACGTGAAGTAAAGGAAGAATCCGAGAGAGTAAAATTTAAAAGAAAGCTGATTAAAATAAAAAAGAGGTAAAAGGAAGAAGATCAACAAGAACAAATCACCAAATCAACGACATTCGTTTTGTCTACAGCGTTTGAAAATAAAATTGCATATAGGTTAAATAAATGATCAACATTACGAAAATCTTTGTTATATACTTATTTCCTATGTATTCTTATGTTACTGGTGAAAAGATTTCTAAAATAGGAATTAGCAAAGAATAACTTCCTTTGACTGTTTCACAATTCTTTTGCAAAATAACATCAATCATTGTGAAAGCATTCAATTTCCAGGATCAAAATGAACTGCCTACGCAAGAAATTTTGACAGACTTCTAATTACCTTCGACTTCTTGTAGTAAAATTAAAATATTTTGAAGACGTCAATGAAAAAGCTAATTGTAACTTTACGTTTAGAACGCATATTGTATTAATAATTCCATCTGTTATAATACGTAAGTTTTCACGCACTGATGATATGGTATTACATTCCTTTAAAGGTGGGATATTCACGTTAGATAAATGGAAGTAGATATTAGTAATTGCATCATTACCGGTAACAGTCCTCCTTAAAAGCTGTTATTAGCTACGGAATTATTATTGATTACGATCATTGTAATTATTAATAATAGTACATCTCGTGCTATATAAACTTGTAATTTTGTATCGTTATTCATAAATGAATTCTAACACTTTCAAATCAATTTAAATAACAAAATTGTATAATTTATTACAGCCAACTACAGTACCAAAACAAAAAGAATTTATTTCAATCTTGTCGTAATTAGGGTAGCATTTACTTCAAATACATTTTGCCAACTCAAAGTGTAGTTCTTCTAGTCTTTTGTATAATATGTATATGTATGTGTGTATGTGTAGCCCTGACACACTCCTCCTATTATCATAACAGTCTTCAGATACGAACTGCATCTATAAAAACTATATTGCACATACTTCCTCAACGTTAACGTTTCATTTCTTCAACCACATCAATAGGAGAAATTTTTTTTATTATTGTCCACAACAAACACATTTTATGTATGCAGGAGTTGTAGGCATGTAAATGACCAGTTGCATGTACGAAGTAGGAATACTAACCTAGCTCATAAATCAGATATTTCATGTGATACACGAAGTATATAGCATTCTATTGTTCAATTGATGTTCCGCATTAGCTTGATGTTCAAACACCATGTGAATGAAATCATACGGATTAATTTAATAATAGCTCACCGATTGTACGGCGTTTGAATAAAAGGAATCTCGTGCGGAGAGGATGATCGCAAAGTTCATTGATGTGTATTATTTATTATTGCATTGTGTGTTCTATCATCGAGGCTTGTAAGTAATTTGAGTATATAACCATATAGGCTGAAGCCGAAATTCTCTCACGCGATTTCACACTAAGATAAGGTAAGAGTGGCATTATTTAATAAATCGCTTCGAGAACAATAAATGGGAAACTTTATGCATAGTATTACAATATTTTTGCGTTAATAAAATAGTTGTTCTCAGAGACCTTTTTTGGTTAATGAAATCTGGAAAACCAATAAAGATATGATGTATTGCTACAAGATAACGTAAATTCCACATCAATTGAGATTTCTCCATCTTTATCTCTTTTTTTGCTATGAACGCTTGTACTTGCTACCTTTGATATCCTTTACGACTTTAGAGAATATGATTCAGTCTCCTTTACTGGGTACTTCAAGCTATTCGCCAAAGAATGTCCAATATGTCTCTTCTCCGCGATTATTGCTTCTGTCAGTGCTCTGTAGGGAGCGAAGGGCAAACAGAAAGCTTGTAGGGTCTGAACCCGTATGCGGTTTTCCGTATCGAACCATAAGGACCGAGAAGAGGAATTTTCGCAAGGAGCAACATGTTAAAAAGTGAACGACCGCACCAAAACTAACAATAAGGCAGTCTCGCAACTTTATTGCAGGACCTTCAGAGAACAAGAACCGGCAATTACTGCGAATGGGTAAGAACCAAATTGTATAGAATTAATGGAAAGATCTTACCTGCATAGCCTGTTGTAAGAAAGAGAAGACTTTGCAATATGTCCTCGGTAGGCGACAGGCGTTGAACAGTATTACACTTAAACACTTTGGATCTCAATTCCTGTAGCCAGAAGGGAGAATAAAAATTCAAATTAGCAAAGTGATAGATTCCATCGAGGATTCCAACTTCATGGAATAGATATCTAAAGGGGGCAAAAGGCCAACGAGCTTCAGTGTGTTGGGGGATGAACCACACTCATAAGACGAAAAGGATATATGAGCTATAGTGAACTCATGTTATTTAACCTTCCTATACACACGCATACGGTCTGTGAGACCGATTTATATAGTATAGTATACGTCTTTCATTTTGACGTGAGTATAGGAAAGTTAAACACTGTTCATCGATTTATCTTTTTTCATTTACACGTATGTTCTGAGTCTGTATTTATTTTGTCCACTGCACTGTTCATTCCAAGACTCTCAAGACTGATATCTATGGTAGCATATTTTTCTAGGTTCTGTAGTGTATCACTGGCCGATTTCGAGCTTTATTTGTACTGAAAAAGCTAGCAAGTAGTGACACTCGACGGAACACTAAATAAAACTTTTTAGTTTTAATTATGCTTCATTCCCCGTAGTATTTTCGCTTTCCGTTCAGGTTCTTCAGTTTCTATTTATTTGTTCTATGTATCTTTTCAATAATTCCTTATTCGTTAGTTTCATAGAACTTTACACCTTCAAACTTTTTGCTGTTCAATTTGCGTTCATGATTGTTGTTCTGCTGTCGATCTGTTAATCTTTTCCTTCAGTGGATACTTTCTTCGTTAAATTCTTGCAGAACTATTTTATTCCGGTTCTTTCGCCATCTAATCCATATGTTATGGCTCTTAACTTAGTGTTGTTTATACTAACGTAATTCTTTCCCGTATTGAATCTTATTTTTGTATTCGACCTTTCAGAATATGATGTGTATCCTGCCCCTGCTCTCTATTTTTTATCAATTCTATTGATTCCCTTTCTAACTCGTCTTCTACTGTTCCAATTCCTATGTCGTTATACTTATTCAATTATTACGTCTTGTACGAGGTATGGGAATACAGTAATGAGACTCATTTTTTCACTTGGTTTGGTCCAATAATATTGCAATTCAACATTGTCCCTATCAAAGTAACTGCCTTGGAATGCCACACGGTGCAGACGGTTCTTCCACTCTTGATAGCAGTGCTGGAACTCGGACACTGGAATAGCCTTTGATTGGTTGGTTACAGCCGCTTGAATATTATTCAACGCCTCCAATAAACGTCTCTTAGGGTGTTGTTTCAATCTCGAGAAGAGGAGGAGAACTCAAGTTGGGTAAATAAGAATGCTGAAGAGCCACATGAATGTTCGTACTGGCCAAAAAGCGGTTTACTGAAATTGCTGTTTGACAAGCGCATTGTCGTGATATAACGTTCAGTTCTTTTTGATATTTGGTCTCACACGCATGACCTTTTCCGCAGTCTATCAAGAACCTTTAGGTAAACCCAAAAGGTGGGGTAGGTCCAATAAAGTTTCTCTCAGGCCCTTTTTTGCGCAGATGTCTGCCATCTCATTTCCCCCGTGCCCCTCATGTCCTGGCACCCAGACCAGGGTAATCTGGTTCTGAGTAGCCAGGGCGTTAAGCCTGTTCTTGGTCCAATAGCTTCATTAATATAATAATAGTGAAGCACGAACGCCCCATGAAGGGGCAAGGTCTGCAAAACGGGCTGTCAAAAGCCCCATAATATTCTCTCTAGCACTCCGTTGTCGCTCACCAAATCATTCTGGAATGATTCGTGACGATGTAGAAAGCATCATGCATTAGACAACTGCATTATTACCTCTTGTTCACAATGAACGCAGGTACTCAACTTTTAACGTGACTGATTGGCCAACTCAGAGGTTTTGAATGCAGGCCATCGGTATCCCAACCAATCGCGGCCAAACATCTTAACTGTTAGGCTACACCGACTATCTAATATTTTAATTATTTTTATCAATGTCGTCATGTTCACGGCTAGTTATCCAATCGGATATGCAGCTTATACTTCATTAATACATAGTAATCTAATAGTGAGTAACTTAGAAACAAGTGAGGATATATCTGACGTTAAGATGTATATGTGATGATGTTAATACTAGAATTTGTTAAAAAGGTGGTACCGGGTGGCAGTAGCGTAGCGATGGGGGCGTGGGTAGGGATAATTTTCAACTCACAGTCGAACTCGACAGTACCGCGAGAGAGTTCTAATTCTAATCTAGCTCTTTTTAAGTGGGAGTAATGCTATCCTGGGAAATGTGAAATTATTGGGAGTGCACTTTGTTCAATCACTCGATTTGTTGCCACATATTCATCATTATACTACGAAGCTGCCGCTGACGACTTTGCTACGTGCTTCCTCTCATATCGTGCGTTCTACAAATAAAAAGTACCTAAACACGCGAAAAGGGTGCTTATGACTCCTGAAGATGATACACAAAGACGAAGATACGGTGCTCAGGAAGCAGGTGGCTGTCAGATTATCTCGGAAAGACCTGTTCACACGCAGAACCAAAAGGGCTAGCTGCCGCGTAGGGTTGTGGATGAATAAAGGTATACTTTCACGATAAAAGGTATAGAAAATGCAGACGACGGTATAAGAAAGTGTTATGGATGTCACTGGTTCTTAAGGACGATTTTAGCGTTTCTTCTCCACTGTGTACAAGGACCAGCGGAACAGAGCAATTGCGGCGAAATTCCGAACGACTTTGTTTTAATTGTCCATTTTTATTTAACGACTATACCTAGGTACGTCTGGCGTGTAAGAAAGGGGATTAAAGCACACAAAAACAAAATAAGCAATTGAACTATCTCATATATTCTGATAAACTAGTCGTTTATTAAATATAAGAGATAATAGAAAAATAAACATTGGAAACAAAAACAAAGAATTTGTTTAATATAAAAATTTAAATATGTATCAAAACACCCTCCAAATAGTATTTACAGTCGAAATATTGAAGGAAAAAGTTGTGGACAATTACAACTGAAAGAGATATGAAAATAAACAAATACGTTTCTAATCATAGGTTATTTGTAATTAAATATTTATACGAACTTAAACGCTTAAATAACAAAAGGGTATGAAATTAAAAGTGATCAACCTTAGTTTACAGAATAGTAACATAAGTAAACAAAATCTGCGTCGCCAGCAAGCGTAAAAAGCGTAAAAAATATACGTACATAGCACCAAATCCCCTAGGTCGTTGATTGTTGGACTTTGCGAAAAAGATACCAGACAAAAAACGGGAATATCCTCCTTTTTAGAATTGGGAACTCTAACCCAACATCGGGCTTGTTGATCGTATCGCGTTCAGATTTGTTCCTGTGGCCGAACGATGCTCCATACTGCAATCTACTCCTGGGGAAGGAAACGGTACGTTTCCTTGAATTGATTCGTGGATTAGGCACAAAGATCCAGTGAAAACGTTAACTATTTGGCGATCTCGAGCTGACAATCGATAATAACAACCGTGTAATTGAACAGTAAATTACCAACGGGACGAAACAAAAGTTTTCCGAGTGAATCCTTCGGAGAATCTGGCGTTGCCGTAAAGAACTACGACTCGCATCTACCCTTGATGCACGACCATCGGTCAGTGCTGCAGTTTTCCTAGTTAGAAGATCACGCGATCGATGCGTGATCATTAAGTAGTGTAAACCGGACTGACGTCCTTACTTCTCCGAATTTTAATGTCGCGCCTTAGACGTAAACGGAGACGAAGACCGGTTTACACTACTTAATGGTAACATGTCATCCACTCTTTTATCAAAACTTAGTGATAAGGGACGGGATGTGAAATACGGCACTACTTTTCAAGCGTAGTTCTCGCACGATAAAACCGAAGGTTAGTCCTTAATTGATAATCCTACTAATACGAAAAGCAAGTACAGTGTGCTCAAAAGTATAAAAAAATTGAAATTTATAAGTTTCAAAAAAGTTGAAAAAAGGGGGTATGCCAAACGATACATTTAGACTGTCATAACTTCCTTTCTTAGACAATTGAAAGGAAGGGCAACGCAGGAGTACTTTAGAATATGTTATTTCTCTCTATATAGCATGCATCCTGTCATGTTAGAAAAGTATTTGTGCTGCGGAAAAGAAATTGTTATTACGGCTACGGTTAGCACTAGAGAATACTGGACACCACTTTTGAGCTGCTCTAAGAATTTATCGATTTATTCGTATTATGTTGACGAGTTTTCAATAAACATAAATCTTATATGATAGAGATCTACCACTAATAGGTCAATAAAACAAGGCTGGTTTGAACGATAGTTATATTTTCAGAACGTTTACAAACGTTTTCGGAACACCTTCGTCAGTGAAAATATAACTAGATAAATATATAAACAAACTTTTGTTTTTATTTGGGACTATCAACAAAATAACTAGTGACTAGGATTTCTTGATATAGAGGATGTGTAACCAACTTTTATATATATATAAATTATAAAAACTAAATTAATGTATAAACATACATGCAAATTAAGTAAAACCTTATATCAAAAAATCTTTGTCGAAACCTTAACAATTCTGTTCAAGGACTAGGGAAAACCAAATTCAAAAACCTAGCCAAAGGTTTCCTTCTTAAGAAATGCAAATGTCATTTTAACAAATTGCTATATACATTACTTAAATTTTGAATATCGGTCCTGAAATTAATAGTTTTAGTGTCTTTCTGTATATTTATCATTTCATATATTAGTCTTTTTTATAATTATTCTCTGTTTTTAATATAATTGTGTTTTCAAAATCAAAGTAATGCCCAAGATCTTCGTAATGTTTGTTACAGCGGTCATTGCACCAAAATCATTATTTAAAGAATACTTATGGCTATACAACCTTTTCTTTAAATATTGTTTCGTCTGACCGATGTAACAACCATCACAGTCTTTACAGTTTATTTTATAAACTACATTACTCTGATTTTGTTTAATTATTTTGGATTTAGTATTAGTTAAAAGAGATCTATTACTATAATTTGGAATGAAAGTAATGTTTATGTTGTTTTTATTAAATTCTTTTTTATTTTTCGCTTAAACCTTTTTATAAGAAATAGCGCTACAACATTTATTGTTATTAATTTTAATTCCTCTATTATATAATTTGTTAATTCTATTTTTTATTATTTTTCATAAAAACTATTTGGATAATTATTTTTATCTAAGATTTCTTTAACTTTGTTTAAATTCTTTTCCTAAATTACCGGTTTAGTTGATCTAACCGGTTGATCAACTAATCCTGTAATTTAAAAAGAATTTAAACAAAAATAAAGAAATCTTAGATAAAAATAATTATCCAAATAGTTTTTATGAAAAAATAATAAAAAATAGAATTAACAAATTATATAATAGAGGAATTAAAATTAATAACAATAAATGTTATAGCGCTATTCCTTATAAAAAAGGTTTAAGCGAAAAAAAAAAAAGAATTTAATAAAAACAACATAAACATTACTTTCATTCCAAATTATAGTAATAGATCTCTTTCTAATCTCTCTCTCTTACTAATACTAAATCCAAAATAATTAAACAAAATCAGAGTAATGTAGTTTATAAAATAAACTGTAAAGACTGTGATGGTTGTTACATCGGTCAGACGAAACAATATTTAAAGAAAAGGTTGTATAGCCATAAGTATTCTATAAATAATGATTTTGGTGCAATGGCCGCTGTAACAAAACATTACAAAGATCTTGGGCATTACTTTGATTTTGAAAACACAATTATATTAAAAACAGAGAATAATTATAAAAAAAGACTAATATATGAAATGATAAATATACAGAAAGACACTAAAACTATTAATTTCAGGACCGATATTCAAAATTTAAGTAATGTATATAGCAATTTGTTAAAATGACATTTGCATTTCTTAAGAAGGAAACCTTTGGCTAGGTTTTTGAATTTGGTTTTTCCTAGTCCTTGAACAGAATTGTTAAGGTTTCCACAAAGATTTTTTGATATAAGGTTTTACTTAATTTGCATGTATGTTTACACATTAATTTAGTTTTTATAATTTATATATATATAAAAGTTGGTTACACATCCTCTATATCAAGAAATCCTAGTCACTAGTTATTTTGTTGATAGTCCCAAATAAAAAACAAAAGTTTGTTTATATATTTATCTAGTTATATTTTCACTGACGAAGGTTTTCCGAAAACGTTTGTAAACGTTCTGAAAATATAACTATCGTTCAAACCAGCCTTGTTTTATTGACCTATTAGTGGTAGATCTCTATCATATAAGATAAGTATAAAAAGGTCACAAAATATATATATATATATATACATTTAATAAACATAAACAAAGAAAGGCTTATCCTCGGTCAATTTATCGTCACGGCTTTATATTAATACCACTGTTCAATCTTTTTAGTGTTTCCTCTTAATCTAGAGATTTGGAAATCCTTTTGGAAAAGACCCTAGGCACTCTATACAATATCAAAGACGAACATCTAATTTCTGTTAGACATATTAATTTTCAATTCATTCACAGTTCTATGAAACTTGGTTTTTAAAAATAGAAGTATAGAAAAATACTTACTATATCGTTTACTTCAATGGAAAGTGACTTTTGTTTTGAGAAATAACTATCCACTTTAGTATGCAATATTCAGTGCAGAATAATCGATGATGAATATAGCAAACGTCGTTAACTTTTTCTAATTAAAAATAATTGACATATAATTTCTTTTAATATTTCACAACTTAGTGACTGTTATGTTGCATTTACATACCCATATAATAGACTACCCATCCTCATAAATAACCATTCTCCTTTCTCATTACCTTAACACCTACTGATCCACTACGCGCTCTAAATTTCATAATTTACCCGACAATCGGCCTCGATGATTAAAAAATTAAATACAAAGTACACTCAAACCATAACTTCATTTCGCATAAACTTTTACAACTTCCATACACACTCCCTTAACTTTCATTTGCCTTATACACACATCGTGCACTAGCACTGGTGAGATTTTGATAAAAATCCATATAACTGGTGGCACCAGTTGTCATTGCAACTTTGTATTGTTACACATGATTTGTTATGACGTCATTTAACTTTCGAAATTATGCCTTCTAATATGTATCTTTTTGCCGTGATCTCCGATTGGGGATCATGGTAAGTTGGGCTATATCTAGAACAGGGAGCTTTCTCGAGTTGCACCGGACTTAGATAAGCGTTCGATAGCTTCCCTTAGGGTGTCTTGCGTCGTTGAACCCGAAGTTCTCATGTTCGTGACGCGCTCGGCGAACCAAATGGATCATGAAATTCATGAACTCTAGTCCTTAATTGCGGAGTTGCGTTCACATTGACCACTTGAGCTGACCTCCTTTGTGGTATATGTGTTACAATGTAACAATTTAATAACGCGTGTGCGGGGCACGATAAATCTTATTGCATTGGATCTTATTAGACCATTCGTGCATTATACAGTGACTTCATTTAATCGCAGGTTTGAGGGCAATACTAAATTTTTCATTTGGTCTTGTTTATTAATCTGCGAATTGTACCTTTTCTCTGTCTCTTACTGCAAGAAACAGAACGTCTTTCACCCGCATACTTGTATGTAATATAAATAACGTAGTTGCTTCCCTTAAAATTATTACCTTCCCATTTTCCAAAACGTAATTCGCTCAATAAAAATAACGTAGTAGAGTAACGATGAAAAGTAAATGAAGTGAGAATACAGAGGTAAAATTTTTGGCCCGACCGCGCAAAATATGGAACGGGAACATGTGATATGGTGAATAAAAGAGAATTAGGTGGAGTGGGGTCAGGAAGAGCGAAGGAAATGACAATAATTGAAACTGAAATCAACTCAAATTCATAGTTCAGCACCAAAAGGTAAAATAGCTGAGGACTATATAAGAAAATACTCTCATAACTTTGCCATACATCTTAGAAACTAATAGTGAACCTCCAAATACTTCTCGTATAAATTAGGTCATGGCTTCTTTCAAGCATTACAGAAATCGATTGACACTCTAGAACTCTGGAAAGTCTCGAAAAGTAAATATCCACCGATACAGGAAGATGATTCCTCTTCTTCTTCCTGTTTCCTTTTGTACCCCATGTGAAGTGTAGAATTAGAAACTCAGTCGGTCAGCGATCCCGTCAATCTACCAAAACATCAACACAGTTGTTCTGCCCATCCTACCAATACTCATGCGAATTAAAATTTTGTACAAAATCCCTCAATATGGGTTGGACGGGTTTCTATACTACTAAGATTCCCTAAATGCATTTTTTTCTTCAATCAGTCAACAGCCCATGAAAATAAACGATGTTGCAATAGGAGCGCAAGATTTGAAATGAGCGCCATTTTGGCTGACGTGATTTAACAAGTCGATAAGAAACATATAGGAGTTAGTAAACATGGAACGCGATACGACAACGCGCCCGTATTGGCAAACGATGCTATAAAACTAAGGAAAGTTTGGCTGCTACAATTCATAAAATGCGGCCAATCTTCGGTAGAAATAATGTTCCATATTTATCATCTGTGGAGGGATTAATCGCAAAATTCGAAACTAATGCTTCAGTTAGTGATGTGAAGTACACGACACGAGCTCGTAGTGAACAGAATGAAACGTTACGGCAGTTCGCGAGAGTGTGGTCGAGAATCCCGAAACCTCGGTTCGTCATTCTGCACAAGAATTGGGCATTTCAATAGCCACTCTTCACCTTATTCTCACTAAAGACTCAACTGACTCAACAAGTTAGGTGAAGAGACCATGTACAGAGAAGAGACTTCGCCAATTGGATCATTGAACAGCAAGAAGTGGATGCCAATTTTGTGGACTAAATCATCTTCAAGGATGAGGTACACAGCGGTGACTTCGTTAGTACACAAAATTGCAAAAGAGGAATCATTGGACCATTTGTCTTTGAAAACAAGGCCGGTTTACAGGCAATATTAACAGTGAACATCGTGACATAATAAGCCAGTTCCTTGTGCCTCGATTGGAAGATACTATTCTTCCTAAGGACCTCTTCTCTTCCTCGAGCTGAAGCAAAGACTCCAATGGCTCACATCTCTGGTATGGCGGCTTATTCCTCACCGCCTCAAATTTATGGAAAATAAATTTATTTGGCAAATTATTCCTGAAGACATTTGGTTTCAACAGGACGGTGCGGCTTGCCATACCGCCCCTGAAATATTGGCGGTATGGCACGCATCTTATCCTGGTCGTGTCATGTCCCGTTTTGGTGACCAGAATTAGCAACTAAGATCGTGGGATTGGACTGTGGGTTTCTGAAGTCTCAGATTTACGCCAACAAGCTCAGGACCAGCCGAGCATCAAAATATGAAACTGAATGCTATATCAACGAATTTCTTCAAACTACCAACTTTAAAAATTAGGTGTAGCTAAGTCACTTCTCATGGCTCATCATAACGAAATCTCTTGTGCTGTACATGTATGTATAAAACCATTAAATGCTTAACGAGAAATACATCAACTTCAGCCCAGAAATGTAAAAACAACCAGTACACTGCTCAGCCATCATTAATTCCAAAATAACTACAGCTTCTACACCATATGTAAGGCATACACGTTAATCGTTAGTGATAACGATTTCGTTTTCATTACGTTGGCAAAACCGTCCGGACTCGGCCGGATTAAAGTCGATCAAGACCGCGACCTCTGCATGTTCATACGCGGACTCAGACGCAATCCTAACTCTCTTAGACAATACCCGTTTTCTTGTCACAACTGCCGCAATGATCTAGCGGATTCATTACATAATTTAATTCATACTCAACTGTCTGTTGCGAAACCCGCATACAACTCAATTTAATATGCAATAGTTAACGTTTCAAAGTACGCGAAACGCGATAGTGCTAAATAATGCGGTGATTTAAATGCGCGATCTATTATGTGATCGAATAATAAATGGTATCGTTTAGACATACTATTTCGCCTCTTTTCAAGACAATTTAGTCGCAATACGCGCTTAGGAATAAAGAAGTGATTTATAACGCTTTAGCTGTCATTAATTGTTCGCATTATTTATTCCTTTTTTATTTTCGTGCAGAAGTGACCTAACTGATATTTGAATTAAAAAGGGAACCAGTTCGTACTATTTTTGCATATTATTTTATAAAGTTCATAATCTTTTGCTTGCAATGGAAACGATTGGTACATTATGTGTCAGTTTTTGTTATTACATATAAGCGATAGCTATTTCAGATTGAAACAAAAATTTACTCAAAATAAATGAAATTCGAGGCGGGGTATCACAGAGAAGTGTATTATATCCTGTCCTATATCTTCTTTATACATACCAGAAGTCTACTTGAAATCCTTCAATGGGCTGTATTTTCTAAGGTATCATAAAATAATCGATACTGTGTCAGTAGTTTGGACGATGGACCAAAATGACTACAAATATTGCAGCTGTTTTCCACCCACTTCACGTTTAAAATGATAAGTACTAAACTTTTGCATCTGACACATCGTTGCTTTTGGGAAGCGTTTTCTATTCTCATTATACAAGGTCAATTTTGCCTAACTGATTTAGTAATAAGTTGTAGGGACCATTGTAGATGGTAGCTTTTGGACAAAAGTCACTGCTTGAATTTTTTAAGAGAGTACCTGTTGTTGAGAAAAATGGGGTTTTAATCAAACAATTATAAACTTCAGAAATCACAACGTATTAGGCTCTCGTGGAGGTTAAAGTGAAAAGACTTCAATTTGGTTGATGTCGTTTATTGCTGCCACAGATTTTTCGCCCTCAAATTAAGGCCATTCTCAGTGTAGGCAAAATGATATTAAGATCTTACTGCTTTTAATGCCAAACATGCCGGGAAAATATCAGTCATACGCACGTCCGTCCGTCATTTGATCTCGAAATTTAAGGAAACAAAATCAGTAGCAAATACAAACGTACAGGACCACGAGCACTTAGTAAATGCACGGAGATAGAAGTTTTGAAACAGTTTGCAACGTTCAGTATCAGTGAGGAACATACTTATAAATGTTTTCTCCTACAAAATGGAAGCCCTTCCATAATTGATTGGAGATACCAAGGACATGCACAACAACCCCGGAAAATTAACGTATGGGCGGATATTCTACGAGATTCAGTCATCGGTCCTCTTCTTGTTCAAAAAGTTTGGAATGCAAAAGCCTATTGACAGTTATTGCAAGACATGGTCAAACATGTTATGGTACACTAGATGGAGAACCAGCAAGATGTGGACTACAACACGAATTCACGTGAATACTAAATTCAGTACAACGGAACACGAGCTCACTACCTCCTACCAGTTCAACAGCTTCCGCGTGGCAGTGTACCTCACCAATGAATTGGCAGAAGAGATCTCATAGAATGGCCAGCAAGATAGCCACCATATCGCTTGATACCATTCAAGAATGTTATTCAATTGCCAGGACTATGTCCGAAAACGTGTGGACGAAGTTTCTAAAGCGATTATACTTTTGTTTAGAAAAACGGTGGATATTATATATACTGTTTGATTTGACATGTAAAAGTAGTAAATAAAACTAAACTAACTAAATAAACTAATAGCGATAGTTTGGCGTTATTTGCACGTTATTCCACCTCAAGCAGTTAATAATTGCTTACCCAAAAATTTACCTTTCTATCATATTCAGTCGTATGCAATTTCAGCCGTATGCAATTTCTAGTTGTATCCAATGTGAGCCATATGCAATTCCCAGCCGTATGTAATTGGGCAGGTCGACCACAGTTTCCCATTCAGGGAAGTGTTTCCCATGTGTATCATATATAATATGAAAAGCATTTTCCAAGAGCTCTCCAAACACTTGTCACATGTGGATTGTTGCTATTTAAGATTTTAAAATTTGGTGTGGTTGGTGGTGACGCCATATCTGTAAGGTCAGTTTGGTTCGCTCTCCATTCCGCTGAAACCATTTTCAGCATTTTATGGTACTTTCTTTTAAACATAGGTAGAACCTATTGAACGTTCTCATATAGACCCCCGGTTGTATATGCGCTTTAAATCAAAGCAGTAACCTTTGCGAATGATACGATGGTCTTAGCAGTTTGAAAGTGTACGGAAGAAACTACAGCAAAACTCCAAAGAACTGTCAATGAGATAAACAAGCAAAGGTGGGCAAAGAAATGGAAAATTAAATTAAGTAAGATAAGTTCACGTTCTTAGAACTACCAACAAAGACACTACACCTTTCAATACCGGATACCTTCCTTTAATGAAATAATAATCAACACAACAAACACACTGGTTTAAATATTCAATTTTCAATTATTTGAGCTATAGGAAACCGTAATTGTGTTGAGTTGATACGCCATCCTATTGAAGTTGCGTTCTAAATTTTGACAATCTGTATTGATACACAGGAACGTTATAAGTGATATAATACGAATAATAATCAGTAATCACATATTAGGTATGCACGGTTGAAGCAATGGATATTTTTGCATGTATTAAACCGATATTTTTACTTAATCACGAAATGATGTTCCCTCACGATCAACTTCCTTTCATTTCACTTTGGTTTCCTTTCCACTGCGGGTTGACCTGGTTTCTTTGTCATCTTTGTTAGAAACTATACGTAAAATTTGAAAACCACCTATAATAATATCGTTATCGTTTTACAAATTCGATCGAACTCTTTATACATGAGTAATATATATACATATATAAACCAATTTCCTCCTTTCTCAATTTTCAATGTGTAAAGTGTGGATATAAGCTATTGACAAATATTAAGCCTGCTATCGCTTTTAATCGAGTACTAAGCGACTTGAAAACTAATAAGCAACAATGTAACACTTCGAACTAAAACATGTATTTAAAGCAAATAAATGGTCCCGTGATAGACTCATTTCGATAATAATATATGTATGTATAGATACTACATAGACGTGGCTGTTTTGCTCTCGAGCCTCCGGGTCATATTTGTTTCGATATCTGAAACGGTGGCTTGAAATTTCGTTCAGCAAGAAAGAAACGCAATTCGTGGTATATGTAGAACGTCAGTCGCAGCTAATGTGAATTTTTCGCATTGCGAACTTTATGATAAACGTCTTTGATTAGAAAGTTGCCTTTATCAAGCGTAACGCCTTACATAATCCCGGTAAGTTGAGAACCTCTGCGACTGCAAGGTGAACTGAAACGGTGAATTGCCACTTGCTACGCTGGCACAATTACCCCGGAATGATTTTGTCATTTTTCGTGTACAAGTTGTGATTCGAGTTTCGATTATCGATCGAAATGTCCGTTAGATTACTATTGATAATTGTTAAAAATTTTCAAAACCGGCATTGACCAATCATTAAGCGTAAATCGTTAAATATACAGAGAAATAAAACGATAACTAACTGAGAGAATTTGCAACGTGCAAGTGAATCTGGTTACAATCAATCATTGCTATTCGTTGCTAGGGATCTTTATCTGATAAATCTCAACTTTCTTGGTACTAACACCGCAATAAATTTGGTAGTGCTCATTATACGTAGATATATGTAAAATAATCACAAGAACATTGACTCTAAGATACAGACATTGCCTATTAGTTGAGAATTTGAGTACATATATACTTCTTTATTACAGTACCGCTTTCTACTGGCGTAAGTATCCAAAAATGTATGTCAGAATTTTAATGGTTAAAACCATAAATTTTATGCCTGAAGCAAGTGTCAATCATAAAAAAGAAATAAATGTACATTGCCTCATTGTATGCACTAAGAAGTTAGGAAATGAGAAATGCTGAGACTGAAGTGAGAAACTTATGAAAGATTAATTGAATAATAAATAAATTAGTACATATAGGTGAAATAAAACTAGGGAGAGAGTTGCTGTTACCGCGCAATACATTTGTTTCAGGTGGTAATAAAGTTAAGTCAACTGTAACTCTGTTTTAATTTCGTTCAAGTTGGACTTCCTGGAGGGAGAGAGAATTGTAAAAGAAGGTTGAATAAGGTGAGTAATTACTTATCTTTATATATTCGTATTATCGTATCACAGGCGTGTCTGAACCCAGTTTTGGGTCGTGATCTTATAAAGGAGCTAAATGACAACGACGAACAAAGATAATAACAAATCCTATTACAAACGAAAAGAATAAGAATGATCAAATAGCAATAGAATAAATACAAATACTTCACGTACTATACAAGAATAAACGGGGATAACCAGGCCGAGAAATTAAAACGATATAGTAATTTATGTTGGGTGCCAATTTTGGAAGAAACAACACACAAATTCCATTCAAGAGAAAACCGCATAAATTGTATAGTCTCCTAGCAATGATGTACTGCACAGGAACAATTAGGCTCACAGAAAAATCCACTCTTACGTTACAAGCAAATTAAAAAGTACTGACGAAATCAATGCTACGTCTGGTAAACACAGGCGAATGGCTATATAAGATATTGAGTATAAGTCAGAGATATGTGTATTGAAATAATAGCAAGATCTTCATGAAAGCGGGATGGGCATATGACTGGATTTGAGGACAATAGATAAATTCCCAACAAACAGAGAGAAAATGTCAGAAAATGAACTGGAAGCTGCAATAGACACTTCTTTCGGATCGTGCTGTATGTTACTAGATGTTACTAGATTGCAATATTTCGTATATTTTGTAGATACTGAAAAATAGACCACCAAGCGTAAAAGCCTACTGGGACATAACTATCGAGAAATTCTTACATCTTACAGGAGAACTAACTTCAGCAATGAAAGCGCGAAGTTAACGGATGATGGTGATGACAACGACCCCCAAACGAGCGAGTAATTGAAGGTTTGTGTCAGAGAAGGAAAGGATTCATTTCAGTTTAAAAACTACGTAGGTTGGTCTACGCATTTGCCAATCCATTGCATAAAATGTGTAAAGTAAAGGAAATTGTAACGCAGCTATTTTCGCACAAAATATTTTATTGTATAAATTCAAGATTGAATTTCCTTTGACAGTCGCTAGAACCCAACACCTTGAAGTTCTTGCCGCAACAATTCCTACTACTTCTTGAACTGCACGCGAAACGTTGATACACCCACGCAAATTCCATCTAACACACAACCGTTAAAAATTAAAATAACTTTGCAGATAACATCTATAAATGTATCGAACCGCGACCGGCGGAATCACTAAACAGAAACAAAACATAACTACTCCGCTTTACAAACAAACTAAAATGATACTGTTACAACCAGTTGCAATTTATCTAGTCGAAACAAAGAATAGAGAAATTAGCATATGATCATACTCACTGGTTGTTTTATACAGTTCAACGAACTCATTCAACGCAGGCCATGTCTGGCAACTTTCTGTACTACAAACAATACGCAATTGCAGCATCCATTCGTTATCATCGCCACAATTTGAAATATTTACGTCGTTTTAAGATAAATTCGGGCATTTTTGGTTAGGTACGCGAAGAGACGGCGTTCGCATGGGAATAAGAGCAAAATTCGTCCGCGGGCTTGTGAAAGTGCATTCTTTTTACATAATCGACGAAACGCGTCGAATGAATTAGTAACGGCAAAGGAAAAATATTGGCAAAAAAATGGCCTGTTAGCCGGCCCATTTGGCGTATTGTTTCTCAAGCGATTTCGACAATGAATCATTGATATTAAGAAATAGTGTGACTTTTTTGTGGTAATTAAAATTTTAGGTTACTATTAGAAATTACTGTTTACGAAAGAAACGGAAATGAATAAGGAAATCATCTATTCAAAATCTAAATTTCGCTTAAATTATATGTGGAAGAAACATCTTCCAATTGGTTCAATATTTTACTTACAAAGAATGGCTAAACACTCAACGGTTCTTGAATGATGAATTAGTTCCGAGTCAATCGCACTTGATTTATACTTCACAGAATGCAAGTGTTCATGTTTAAACACCTTAAAAGTCGCATATTCATAAATGTAAGGTCTTCCAAAAGTTGACACTTTTGTTTTAACAGAATGTGAGATAAAATACTAGCTCTGTTGAAAATGTATTCAACCTGCTAATAAAGCGAGCTTTCTCGTAGTACTTCTGTATATACCTCCTGATATAGTACTTCACGATGCTGTACTATTTTTTGGAACTCTTCAACTTGTGCTTGTTGATAAACCTATTCTTTTATTTATCGGCTTTAGCTTGCAAGATTTTCACGATGAAGACGTATTATGCACTAAAACTCAGCTGATCCAGCTCAATGCATTTTCAGCAATACAAAATGTCAACAACTGTGATGCTCGTATGTTGGATCTAATATTTGGAAATTCTAAGTTTGAACCTATGATGCACTGCGAGTCACTGCCTTATTCCTATTAATCCTAATTACACTATCCTATCCGTTTCCTTTGAAATTAAATGTGACCATCGATTGGCTGTATTTCCTTCAGCGAACAATCTAGGATTTAATTTAAGAAGAGCTAATTAATCAACATTATATTGATACCCTCGCGGTGAATTGGTCATTCCCTAATCGATTTACGCCTGTAGATTTTGTACTTCAACATTGTACGTTAAATAAAATGTCTACGTATCCCCTGCGGTTTAATTCTTCTTTAGTCATTAATCCTAAAACAAAGGATTACTTCAAACCTCAACATCCTGTGTATTATTAGAGCTATATGTAAGGCGGAAATTGCTGATGCTTACGAAGCTTGCTTGAAAAGCATTCAGAAAATAATCACCGGGAGTACTCACTTTTACATCTACGCCATGTCACAAGAAATGAAACAAACATACATACATAACAACGCAATTGCCCCTAATGATGATTTTTTAATTTCAATATTAACGGTTAATTTTAATATCTTCCTATAAGCGATATGTTGTCAAATGACTTCTTTTATTGAGCTTTACATGCTATTCAAAAAAAAGGTGGAAATTTTAGAAACACACGGTATAGATTTTATAAATATACCGGTTGTTATTACATCATACCCTGATGCGATTCTTTTCAAATCAATTCCGGTGTAATCATCTACTACCCATGACTAGACATATATGCGTTACAATTTTTGCATAACTACAATCTAAAATATTCACTTAAGCAGTAGATCAAGAAAAATAGAGAACATTCTCATTAGATTAAAGAATATTCCAGTGAGTTAATCCGTCAATTAATATATTACGCATGATCGAGTAGAAATTTAACTTATTACATTATCCGTCAATTACAAATACCATTACGGATTGGCGCTGGAGCTCACTAGCCCACCGAAAAGTAGCACCGCATTAATTGAAGTTGCGCAGATAACTTCAACACTAATTAATACGAGGAATTCTAATTTGATCGTAAGCTTCTCGATCCTCTCCCTCTCTCCGTCTTCGTCGTCCCGTAGTGCGAATGAACCTCCGCGCAACGTCGAATCGATCGGTGTGAAAAAAATTCGGAATCGAAAAAATGTGACCTACTTCCGATCTGTGCGTTGGAAATTAATGAGTATCATTAGGTGTCATTATACCATTGAAATTGCCTTCTGTTTGTTAATGCGAATAGTTTGTCTCGAAAATAGTACCGATACGGATAGAATTCCAAATAAATGGATATTGGTGTACTTAACAATGATCGGCATTTTTCCCTTGGAAAGCCACCAAATTATTATTATAAGACGAAAAAGCTATTCTCAATTTGTACTTTAATTCCCACAAAGTTTACCTGATTGCTGCTGGACTACTTTTACTTTCCTTCGCATAAAATTTAAAAAAAAAGGAAAAAGATTAAATTACTGAGTTCACAAGTCTCCAAAAAGAGATAGGTAGTCCTCATATTTACTCGTAAACGAAAAGATTTAGATCTTCTGTAGTATATGTTTAGCAATTTCAGCACATGTAATCTTCAGAAATTCCCATTATATTACCAGTTTCGGAAATCAATTGGAATCAATTATTCCTTCTTTTGTTTCCTAAATAGTTTGGAATTGTTGAAGGGGGTAGCTTCTTCTTTTCTCCAATAGCTTTCTAATCGCTTATATTCGCCAATGTTAGGTAGTAATTCTCTAACTTGTGAGACTTAAAACTTGTTAGTGTCCTAAAGTATAAGATTTACAGCAATATGTAGCTGCAGAAAACCTCTACTCTGACTTCGTGTCAAGTACATTGTAATCTAGCCAATATTGTCTCTAGGCGTTTATGATATAGTCGAAGCTATCATGTCTCAACAGAATCCGGGATGATATGCGTCGTAACAGATTGTCTCAATAGGACAAAAGGTTCTTAAAGCAGTGCTCTAGCAAGGCTCTAGTTTACTTTTAATACAATCTGTTACAAGAACCTGATTAATAAGTTACTTTTCATCAATCTGCAAGCATGACGGGCGCTGTCCCAGCCCTGAAATTCGAAACAGATTATCGGTTTTCTCAAAACTTCCACCCGTTTAGCCCTTTTTCGAACATTGCGAACATAATCGAAGGAACTAAATACTTTCGCAGACAACTGAAATATTATGTAAGGGAAAGTAGTTGAAGCTTCCGACATTTTTGAAAAGAAATCTTTTATTTCCCCGAAAGTTCCTGTTCGGTAAAGCTACATGAATAATTTGGATGAATATTTGGGGATAAGTCTCAGAGGGTATTTAAGTTATCAAAGGGCTATCATTCTCATTGACAGCCAAGCAACTCATCCTGTTAGTGAGCTCTATAACTTCTAAAATTGCGTGGGAAGAAGCTAAATAACGATAATACAAAGGTACTTCTTTGTTGGGTACCATGTCATACTGGAAATACCTCAAATTGTTAGGCTTCTCGAACTGTAATTTCCAGAGAAAATCGGGACCCAAAGATAGGGTACAACATTTTTAGTTCTTGAACGTTGTAAAATTAATGGAAAAGTGAGTTCTCCCGTAAATTGATAATTACTGGACTTGTTAAATTGAAATTGTTTTCTGCTTCGTGCGCAAGCCATAAGTTAAGCGGGCCTCTAGAGTTAATTAAATAAGAAGTAAAAGTTACCAGTTGAAGTCTTAGGTCATCAACTCAGCAATTCATTAATGACTAGCATCATATATGGATATAGATCAAATATATCCGATTTACGTAATTTTTACGAGGGTTTTCCAATTGCGTGCAGCGGTCAGTTTAGTACGTACTAATACTTTAATCCTCAAATATTTAATTACGTCCTAATTTTCTGTCCAATAAAAGTCTAATGTACCTAACTACCCGCTTTCTCTTATTTCTTTGTATGTATACGCTACGCTCACAGTTAGAGATCTCCAGTGGTGTAATAGAGTATTAATGCAACAGTTATTGCAACTTACCTTAAGTATTAAACGTTCTAAGATGGAAAATATACTGAGTAAACGTGCTAAAAAGCTATTAGTGGTCGATAACTATACATCTCGAAAAAGGCCGCGAAACGGCGCTTAGGTATTTCGTATAGGTGTACAAAAGAGGGTCCACATCTTCAATAAATGTTGAAAAAGTAAAACAAATTTTACTTAAAAGAAGGAGCCAACACAACCATCCTTGCATCCACAAGGTAAGAATATGAAAAACCATGCATAGTATTTTTGGTACCCAGTCAGAAACCGGTGCGAGTGTCTCTATTCTGTACATTCCGTACTTTCATGTGTTGATTGTTATACAAGAATTTATTTGAACTATCTATTTTTACCAGAAACTGCAGAATGGCATTAAGAGAAAAGCAACGTAAGATATATTACATCGTCCCCCTAGAATAATCAATGCAAGCATCAAACTGCAAGCTGCTAACATAAACATTACCAGCAAAGATGTAGAAAATAGAAGTGTGAATAGTGTTCTGCCTCAATTGCCACGCAATACAGGAGACATTCACAATGCTGTGAATTCTTATGAATGTAAAACCAGTGAGGGAGGAAATTTTTATTGGTGAACGAAAGAAGATTAAATATAATTTTATTTTCGTGTTATACAAATTTAAAATATCTATGCTCGCGTTCAAAGATTTATATTGACGACACGTTCAATTCCAAATATACAGTCACAGACTTACTTTGAAGCTTTTAAATTAGTGAAGGTGATTGCAAGGACTGTTGTATATTGACAAAATACTGACAAATACAATACAAAATACTCATATCGGTAAACTCCTCACCACACAATTGTTTCAAAAAATAATCAAATCGGTGACACGTGTTTCGATAGCTCGAGGCAAGCATGATCAAAAAGAAATGGGGTAAAAATACATGCTTAGTATTTTAAGGACAGAAATTTTTTTGCTCACTTCGATTTATACGGTTGTTTATAATACTTGACTTTAGCTAGCGAAACACGTGTCACCGATTTTATTATTTTTTAAAACAATTGTGTGGTGAGGAGTTTACCGATATTGAGAAAGCAATACATGTAGGCGTGAAAAGGTTTAAGCTCGAAATTAATATCATTGGATGTGTTTGACAGATTCAAAACCTAGGGTTGGTAAATGAGTACAAGAAAACCGATTCTGGTTACGATGGACTTTTGGGCTATTGTTTTTAAATCCTGGGGATGCAGAGGACTGTTTTGTTGAAGAATTATATTCTGAAATTCCTCAGAAACAATGCATTCAGTATGCTAATTATTTAGCTCAAAGCTATATATCTGATTACGCCGTTTCTCGGCCAAATATATAGGCCTCTTGCTCGAGTAGTACTGAAGGTACCACAAATGCATGCGAATTTTTTCACAGCCAATTTAATGCTAGTTTTTATACATCCCACCCAGATATTTATAAGGTTCTTGAAGTTATGGTGGCCATCCAATTAAACTTATATATCATAACCCTTTCCGACCTATAGCCGATCCAGGTGATAGATTTATCTAAATTTTTGAAATCTGTTATTTCTGAGTACCTACATAGAACACTTTAAGATATTAAGCTTTGTCAGTGAGACCCTTTATCCCTTTTTCAGGATACGCACAATTGTTGCAGTCATTTATTTTTAGTTTTCAGTGTGGTATTTTGCGAAATAATTTTGTTTCTTACTAACAATAAGACATAAATATACTTGACATTTTGAACAATATATACGCGTTCTTGATTTGCAACCGACAAGTCGAGAGCATCTTGCTGATGACAAATCATGCTCAAGAGGCCGGTGTTTGTATCCATCAAGTCGTTTGTCTTGGCATGGTTATTCGGATGGACGATATTTTTGGCAACATTGTGGGGTTCTTCATCTTCATCTTCAAATTCATCAATGATCAACAAAGGCATATACATTTGTGTTTTGCCGCATAACGTCATATATTAAAGAAATTATAGAGACTTAAACTTATCCGCACAATGCGTACACGGTCGGAAAGGAATAATGCACAGTGTTAATTTGCTTATAGTTGGTAAGAATGTTAGTTATAAAAAGCGCCAGCAATATATCAATAATTCAGTGAGTTTGTATAAATGTAAAAGGATTAGTAGATTTGATTTTATTAAAAGTGTTTGTTATCAATACGTAAGAAAATAAAATATGTTTGTTGGACTTCAGGTCGTTTTATTTCAAACAATACATTTATTTATTGCTAGTGCATGGTACGGAAAAGATAATTCGTACTTGATTGCACATAGTAGGTAGTTTGCGCGCATTCATCCTCTACCTAAAATTGACCGGTGAGATTAACTTTATCTTTCAATTTTCCTAACAATTGCGCGCAATTAATCCAACTCCAAAATTTCTTTGCGCTCAATTGACCTGAGAGATTAACTTTACCTTTAAATTTTTCTGACCATTGCGCCCAAATGACACATACCCTTTTTCACAAATTCAGTTTGGTACTTCTTGAAAAGGAAAAACTGATAGGTCTTATATTAAGAGTCGAAACTGAAAATCTTGCTCTTAAGCACCAATTCCTTGCTGTTCCTGCATTTCGAAGATGCTTGTAATGGATTTGGAAATCAAGTTTTTGAGTAACATGAGGGAACAAACAGACATACAAAACTGGCTAAAGGTGGATTGAAACTCCAGAAAAAAAAAATGATATACATTTTTATGACATACTAAGACTTAAGAGCAGTATTTGGAACACAGAGTAATTGCATGAAATTGTGGTACATATAGACATACATAGGTCGTAATATTTGCGCTTTAACAAACATAATAAGCAATAGGAACAAAAATTAATTGCGGTTAAGTTAAAATTATATTATACATTCCTTTAATAAATGCTGGCAGTAATACATACGTGCTACATGCATACATACATACGCTTATGAATGTACCTCCAGGGAATAAGTCGCTAATACATATGTGCACGTATGTAATGGAGCTACATTCCTTTGATTACAATACTTTAAGCACAAGTCATTACAATCGTAACTATTCTGCTGTACGTTCCCAAACCGCATCGACACGGCGATTTTAATCTCACGCTTTGCATAATTTGTTTTGAACATGTTACGCCGACATACACCTTCTCGTTATTATATCAGTAACACGGGTGGGATATTGGTGAGAGGTAAATTATTATTCGCACAACTACGGGCCAACATGTAACAATACCAGTTTTATATACGTTTAATGAAACAACAGAATTGTATCAATGCAATAGATAAGCAAACAGAAGTACGAACAATGTTCAACGTGTGTGTTTACTTTCATTTTACAAATTACGAACTACGGCTGGGAGTAAATCATTAGCAGTTAATAATTGCAAGTCCCGCTGCACGACAGTAATATGTATGTAGTACATGTACAGTGTGTAGTTAATAGTTAAAATAAATATCCCGTAACAATCGCAAAACGTGCGTTTTGTCATTTTCCTTTCTCTCTAAAAAAGGATGTAAAGCTTTTGAATGAATTTCATAGATACCAGTCTCCTAGAGATGTGAATTGAAATGAACTCAATAAACTCATTGTCGTTTAAACACTTCGAATTGCACATTTTTACAACTAAATTATCTTCAGCGGGGATTTTAGAAAACAAACTTCAGATAATTATAAATTTTAGTTCTAAGCTTAGCACCTGGTCGAGGCTGAATGTAACGTATTTCAGATTGGGGCATATTCGGTTCTTAACTAAATTTATATCAAAACAAAATTTCTTCAATTTCAATCGATCAGTAGGTGCTTCTTAGAAGCAGATATGTTTCTAATTCTACTTTATATAGTATAATATAGTAAATATCAAATTAATTAAGCACACCAACAGCACTTGTTTAATGATGACGTGTATTTTATTACTATAGATTTTTATTACTTCACTTTTTCCTTCTGCTTAGACTATTCTTACGAACAGTAGTGTCCTTGTTGTAATGTAACTTCCCGAAAATGTTATAAATTTCACTACTCAATTCGTAAGGACATGTTATAACATTGGCGAATTTGATAACTGATTGCCAAAATTAGAATGTATGTATATTTCTATGTGTATATGTATCTGTTCGGATATTATAATCAATGTCTTAAAGTCTCGGCCTCAATAACAGACCTTGAGGTAATAACATTGAATCAGAAGAAAAATACGGTATAAAAAGTACGCAAATAACATGCTTCCATACTTTCAAATAATGGCTCTATTGTTTATCCTTTGATCTAAAATAGTATTGGTTTCAGAGTAAAACCGATACTTGCACGACGAATATTGATGTGAAAATCGCTGGTCTTGAAAAGTAGTAATTATTTACATTTTGCAACTATGTATAACAATAAATAATAAAAATGTGAACGATTTTCGAGAGCCAAAGTCTTAAGGGGAGGTTCTACACTTCAACGGAAAAATCAGGCCTATTTTACGGGAATTAATTGTAAAGGATCTACTAAAGATATTAACGCAAACTTTTTTTTAATTAAAGATACATCCTTCTACTTTATCTCTGTATTTTTGCAAATTTGGAAAATTGAATTCCACGACCTTGGAACGTCTTTGAACACGTCGCTACAAAAAAAAACATGGATGTCCTTGGTGTATCACATCGATCAGTTGGGTTATCTGAAATCCAAAAAATTAAATATTTTTTAATCAAGAATGGTCTTGGCTATAATCGGCCGAAGAGAATTTTTCGCGACATGAAGTTTGTTTAAATAATGCAATATTAAATTAAAAGTTTAAAATTTCACTCAATTTTTTGACCTATTGGGGGCTATAAAAATGAAAAAATTAAAATTTTGAAAATCGTGCTCGGCCGATCAGAGAGGCATGTTTACTGAACAAATGAAAAAGAAATTGAGTCCATTCGATAATTTCTAGTGAAAGTAATTTTTTAACTTTAACAGTCAATTTCCTCACTTTGAGTCTTAGCTTATGATATTAAAATCCACTGCCTAATTGGATAATAACTGAACCGAAAGCGGTAGTATTGTTAATTGAGTGAGGGAACAAAAGTTTTTGACCACCCAAGTACAGTTTTGTGTATTGTTACTTTTAGCCTCTCGCTTCATCTTTTGCCGTAAATAGCGCCACGCTTTCGTAGGTTTCTGATACAACTCGCACATTTTGGATGCACACGGTGGGATTTGTTTTGTAACGTTCCGTTTTCCGTTTTCGCTTTTAAGTCTCGTTTGTCAAGGATATACACGGAAATTCGACTCTGGGAAGTTTAATATTGTCGTTGTATGAATGTGAAAGTTTCGCTTCTCCAATTTTACTGTTCGAACTATCGGCCGTTGTACTATTGCTTTTCCCTCTACTAGGGGTGAGTTTTCCTTTTGTTAATTACGATGTCGTTATTGCTCTCTTTCACGCTGTTGTAGGGAACTAGTATAGGACTAGTAGAGAGCTAAGAAGCTAAGTAGAGAGTAATAAGCTGCGAAAATGAAGGAAATGCCACTGGGTGGGCCAGGAGCGGTACGGTATATGCGTGTACATATACGGCTCGGTGGCTCCGAACCCCTACACCGAAAGGTAGAAAGGGTAAAAGATTAAGAAGAAGAAGAAGAGAGCTAAGATTTATTTTTGAGAACATCTGAGAACTATCGGAGGATCTACATGCCGACCTAGTGTTCAAGTTGCTGTATTCCGTTGGCTTTCCCGACATTATTACACCAAGTGCGAGAAAACCCGCCATCTTGGACAGTTTCCGTCACGATACCGATTACCACGCCGTACGAAGTTGAAAGCCGGAAATATGTTACGTTAAATCCTGCTTTTATTATATTTTTGAAAAATTCCATAGAATCTTTAGTTGAGTTATTCTTACTTTTGGAAGCATTCGATTTTTTTAGTAATTTATGCAAGGGGCGGGAGGGGGCGGATCAGATTGGTAGAAAGAGTTTTCCTTACGTTTGCTCGTAAATACTGTATTCGTGGGACGAAACACGTTTTTCTTTTAGTAGTTTAAAGGGAGGGGGGTCACAGTTATTGTCACTAAAGCTGTACGGTGACTCTAAAGCCGTTGGAATTCCAATAGTTACCAAGAGTGTGTAAACCTTAAGTAAGAAGCTAGCTTAATCGAATTTAATTTGATCGTTACACCTCAAGTGACAAATAAAGTGCTGTTAAGCGTCATTCTCTCGCCTAAATTGATTTCTTTTATTTTTTCATCGTAATCTTGCTGGTTGCTTCACGACAGAATAATCTCTATCCTTATCAGGTGAGTTATTCGAACTGTAACATCGAATTTCCATATCGGTCACGTTTCCATCAAAAGCTTTAGAAGCCAATAAGATATTGTTTTTGGAAACAAACCAAATATGCTCTTGTTGTGCTAAGGCAAATGAGCAAGAGTTTCTTCATAGCATTACCATTTCTAATTGTACGGGCTTTATCTTCGAGTAACACTATTAAATCTTTTTAACGAATCCAACGCCTTTTGGATGCATTAGAACAAGGTCTTCTAATAATTATGTCAGATTTCCTCGTAATTCATTCAAACCCTAAATTGTTCAACGCAGATTTTCTGCATCACGCAATCAATGACTAATGGATATTCCAGCAAAAGTACTACACTTCAATAATACCCCCAATCAATTCCATATTCAGAAGTACAACATATCAGATCAGTTCAAACCAAGATATCTCAGCATACTCTTCAAGACTTTGCATGGATGCCCCGGCCATATTTCGTTCTGATCAAATCACTGTAAGCCCCACGGCAACTGCTTGCTTCTGCATAAATTATTATGAAGGCGGGGTGAATACTTTTATGTTGACAGCACTATGACTAACCTGTTTCCTTCTGTTTATAAATCGTTTTTTAACTTTCTTAACCAGTTGTGGAACGAACACAGAATTTACTTTTTGTCACTGAAGGGATTATGTAGTGCTCTTCATTCCTCAAATATTCTATCAATATGCTTCTTAAATGATATTAGCTTACAAGTTCGTTACATATTAAGAACGAGGGTGTAAAGTGTTTCTAGCAAGTGGATTATGAAACCGGAGTTTTGGTGGCCTCCTTGTATTTACATAACTAGTTCCAAAACTGTCGAAATTCATAGTAAAATAAAATTTCTATTTGGTCAATTATTTCTCAAAGGTGGAACTCACTCAAGTGAAATTGAAACGTACCGACAAGCCAATACCATTACTACACTCATTACCGCAGACACATTTTCTGCTTACCTTTGCAAATTGAGTAAATCGAAGCAATGTGGTCAATAAGCTACTTCGCTATAAATGCAAGTAATATTAATACAGAAAGAACTACATGTTATTTAGTTGGTGAATGAAACCTCCTAGGCAAAGTCTATTATATCAGAGAAAATAGATTATTTAAGATTGAAATTGGATTTTTCTTCATTGCCCTTTTCCAAAATAACCTTAATTTTAACGAAATGCAAGGAAGAAACTTGAAAACAGAAGAAATTCTAAGGTTAGATTTAACAAAATTGTAGAGAAAAGACATAAAATTTCCCAAAAGGAATCAAATGTTATTCGCATTAGTTTTACCCAAATTAGGAAGAAAAGTTCCGGTAAAATTCAAATTCGTTTCAAACAAATTATAACGAACAAGCGCAAAACGACTGCCGGAAAAGGTGTAGAAATTTACCTAAATTTTTCCAAAGTTATAAAGAAAATGCATAAAACTTACCAGAACAAATTCGTTTTAGTTCCCCACCGATTTGAAGAAAATTGGGAGGAAATGACGTGACGCAATTCGCAGAAAGGGTTCCAACCATGCACACTTTATTTCCTCAAAATTATGGAGAGCATGCATAAAAGTGAGCTTAAGTTATGGCTGAATTTCCAGAACGTAATTTACCATTTATAACTGCTTGGTACTATGCGTATCAGTGATCCTAGATCGATTAATTGTAGCTTCAATATGACATGATTCTGAGTTACTTTTTAAAATATCTTCCAAACAACAGTACCTAAGCGCATTGTTCCTGAACACGTTAACTATTCTATTCTATTTCTTCAGTCTTTGAGACATTCGAAATTATGATTAAAAGTGGCGAAAAGTACTAATATCTGTACTATGGTTTTCGCTTACAACCAGTTCTCTGCCCTTCCACAGAAATCAGTGATACAAAATCATATTGCAATTATTACATCAGACAGATAATAATAATAATAACTTCGTTTAAGAGAATACTGTTTATACCGCAAGTATAAAACATCCTTCAACATTTTTCAGTGCTAAAACTTGATGGACTTGTTGATATATGTGTTTTACATAGTCCGCTCTTAAAGGATTCGATCGTTTATACACACTGATATGTACCAAAGTACCTTAGTATATGCAATGCGCTTCCTTTACCCGAATTTACGTAACTGTGAACATAAAAAGTTTCTAATTATTCAACGGATTATAATAATAGTGATTGAAAGGACTTTGGTGTATTTTCTGACATGTTATTTATATAAGGCTCTTTTAAGAAAATCATTTGCTCAAATCGGTTTTGATGATGCTTGCCTTCTGCTAACGAAACACGTGTTACCGAATTTATTATTAAACAATTGTGTGATGACAATAGTTTACCAGAAATTTAGTGAGCTCCGATATTTTTATACATCTTCCTGTGGGTGTGGTAGGTGTAACTTCTTAAAATACTATTTGGACTTGCATGTCCGCATGTTAACAGCTATCATGCATGGGAGTGTTTCATATCCTAAAATAGAAGTTACTAAGAGCATAACGCTAATAACCAATTAACAATAAAATAATCGTACAAGTTTGAAATTCATTGTGAAACTGGTTTGAATTATAAATATGCTAAAACTAAAAACAACCTTTATTATATCTTGTTTGGAAAAATCCAATTGCATCTTCCCAAAAAAGGTATGATAAAAGATTTGGATTCGAGAAAATATAGGAAACTACATCAAAGACATGTTTAACTCGATGTGAAGCAAGTCTAGGATAGTAACACAAACTGGCAATCAATTATCAGTTACGAAAACATGCAAAATTTATTTGTCTGTTAACGAAGGCTAAATCGCAATTGTATCAGAAATTTTAAAAGAATTTAGGCCGAAGTACTGTTCACCAGATTTAAATGATCAATAAATATCTCCTTGTCGCCCAATTAAGAATGTAATCGTGTTAACCGTCTAAAAAGTGCAAATTTGCTCGCTTAAAATGCCACATCTCTTTAATATCTTGATCGACGCGACGTTCGTAGATGTAAAATGTAAAATATTGAACAAGGTCTACACAATACGTACATGAGCGTGTTAATTAAGTAACCCATTCGTTCTCAAGTCACACCTGACACGAAATATTTAACATGAACTAGACAATACCTATTATAAACATACATATTTGATACGTGAATTATCAGCAACTTTATACCTGTAGCCTAACGCATACATAAATAATGTATTAAACAATTAAGATAAAGTTATAGATGTCATAACGTTGTAATGTTGTAACGACTGTGTATTAAGTAATTTAACATGATTTCTACTTGTATAGCCCACGAATTCAAAGCCTATCGCTTTTGAAATCACCATTATTTTGTATTTATTATTATAGCACTTAGAAAATTTCCTACAAACGAAAAAGAAACTCGTCAACTTGCAAATATCTGATCATAAAGCTCAACAATTTATACAATTATTGCCGATTGCAGTCAAGCTAAAGAATGTAGTGAATGGATTCCCGTAGTTTCATTGATTACAGATTGATTTTGTAATAATAAGCTTCCATAAACGGGAGCTCATATACGCTCGTGTACATACGAATGACAAATTAACATTGCTAATTTGTTAATTGATGGCGAAAGCTTATCTTTGCCGTAGTAATTATTCTTCGTGCGGCGCTATTAGTTCTGCAGTATCGTTGTTATCTAATACTGAAAAGCATTGAATTGTAACTTCCTTTTAGAATAAATACATACGTATATATATATATATATATGTTTATTTATCTTTGATGAAATTTAAATCCAAACTAAGAGCAGAACTTGAATGTTATAAAATAATGTGTGAAATGTATGAAAGTAGTTATGATATAAACACGAGCATGAAGGAATAAACAAAAAATTCCATGAGAAATTTTTAAATTCAATATCGACATATTTTCTATCTAGGCCCGAAAACAAACGATGCAAAAGTGATGCGAAAGTCTTCCGAAACGTATGTCATTTGAAAATCGCTACAAGTTGGTAATTCGGAACAAATTGTTAATTACTGTTTTCCTACATTTTCTTAATCATAAGTTTAATTAGCATTGACGTATAAAGAAATCATTGAGTACTCTGTGAAAGAACGATATAAGAAAACAATGTTCATTTAATTTCTAAAAAAAGGGGGAAATTAAATCGGTTAACTAATGTAAATCATCGTTTTCCGGATACTGCCCACAGGTTATGGCGAAACTTTCAATACTTTTCTACTAACACGACACGTTCGAAATTAGAATTCACAACTAAGAAAACATAATAATAAACCGGAACCCTTCATTCTCATCTTTGATACTCGAGCAAGAAATATCACCGCAATAGCGGTTTCACGGTGCGTATTCACGAATACACATTTAATTATCGACTTTAATCCGTAGCTTACTTCCCCGTCAACGTGTAAAACTCAAAAATGTTTCAAAGCGACGGTGAGCGCTTAGTAAACGAGCGTTCTAGCTAATTGTTTCTATAATAATAGGTTGCGTATTTACACCCACTAATAAATTATTAAGCCGTACTTTCTAAATACTAAACATATAACGAGCGCTACATAAGTCCATTTATACTGGTAAAACGCAACAAGTCCAAATAGATGCGAAGAAAGGTAATCCGTGTGTCGCTGCGTTCGGTATGAAAATTATCGGGTTCGGAAATCGACAGATGGTGGTACGGTTTAGCATAACCTTGACACAAAGTTTTCTCACGATTTCAACAGACGAAAACCCATGAGCGTAATTACGCCAATCCATTTTTAAATGTTACGTATCTGCTCGGGATTTGTAGTTAGTGCGTTTTAATTTACATTTATATAAGAATAGTCAATTAGAATTCGTGAGCCGGTAATGAAATAAGTAACAGTAATTTTTCAGCGGCCGCAATTTATCTTTGCACGTGTTCCGTTAGATATGCATCGTGAAATTTGCATATAGTTGCTATTTTTAGATGATGATTAGCAATAGTAAATTTTAAATTATAAAAGAATTAAATACAAATTTTAGGATCAACCGATTTATGTACATGAAAGATGCGTTTTATTTTTTAAATGCTCGGTTAAGAGTATGTTCTTTTCTACTCAGAAACTATCAAACTCGCAAAGCTAATTCTAGCGTGCTCCATAGAATGATTATTCCGCAGATAAAAACTTTTTGCAACACTAATTTGAGAGCACGAACTGTGCGAATCGGTGGGCATGCTTCGCTCAAAGATATATAGAAATTATCTTAAAAGACTTGATTTTGCTAGAAGTCTAAGAAGTCGTAGTAAACTATAGCCTACAGTTATATTACAAAATACCAAAACGTATGATAGTATGAAGTAAACAGGCAGACGCTGCTGATCAACCCACAACCTACAATTTAGCACGCTTTCCAAATTGTTAAATTGTACAAAAGTCAATCAATACAAGATAGTTTCAATATAAATAAAGGAACTCGCTGTTATATTAATCGGCAATGCTTACCACAACTATGATAAGAGTGCATTAGTTTTAATCAGTAGACTCGCGGATTTTGACACTTTAAAACACGTATTTCGCCAATTAACTTGCAGTCTTTACCAGAGACTATGTCACAATGATTCAATTAATTTTGAGTTGGCAATGGATGTTTTCAGTGTTTGCAATTTTGTTTTAAAACAAATTAAAAGCACTTTAACTTTGACCCCAAACTATCTTACCTTTTATATCCACCTAGGCCCTCATGGTGAATTCCTGAAGAAACTGGTAGTATGGATGGCGAAATTGCCAATACATAGTAGAATTTAAAGTAACTTTCTGTCACATTCCCTTATGGTACCTCTTTGAACTCTGTCGATTAAAAATTGTTATAGATATAGTTTATTTCGTATCTACAAATTTAAGAAGAAAAAAATGAAGGACAAATATTAAATAAAATAAAATAACACCGTTTTGTCATATTATAATATAATACAGTAAAAACATTTAATTACAGATCAGTAAGTATCAGTCTGTAATTATTATATTGTACTCGTGTATGTGTATGGTATTCTGGTCAGCGTATAGTCAAAATTGCCGAACAAATTATACCATCTTTAAGCCCCATTGATAAGAACAAGCCTTTATTAAAGAGTGTTTACATATTCAATACATCTAAATATCAGCCACATTAAAGAATACAATGCAAAATAATTACTTAACACCGTTTCAAAAAGAACCATTGCGTTACAGAATGCAATGATAGTTAATGCAATTTTTTACACCTGTTAACACCATTTCGATGAAAGTTGATTAGCCACCCCTAGAACAAAATTATAAATATAAATCCACTGGCAAAAACCGTTTTCTTAATTTTCATTACGCTTGTAAAGTAGCTGCGAGAGAGGTATTAGGGATCCTACGTCTACGAATGAGTGTATAATTATGTATACTGCTGAAGCTATTCACTGTACTGGTGCTTTACATACAGTTATATTTGGTGGTATGGTGATTGTTATAGTTTCGAAATGGATTTAAAATTAGAAAGCGCTAATAAACAGGTCCTTTGTGCAGATATAATACTTCATACGCATGTGAAGTTTCCCCAGACTACAACGCCAAAAGAGAAGGAAAAACTAAACGAGAAAGAATCAGGAATGAGACATTTAGAAGTGAAGCTGAAAATACTGGCAGTAGATGCCACAATACAACAAAACCAATAACGCTGACTAGGATACATTGGAAGGATGGAGGATAACAGAATAGTAAGACAGATATATAAAGCGAAAGCATTGGGAAAACGGAGAAGGAGAAAATCTCGAGAAATTTGTAAAAAAGGGGAATCACTTCGGCAGATATTTCGAGGCTATCCCAAGTTAGAAATAAATGCAAAAAGAGAGAGAGAAACATAACTGGACTATACCACTCCTGCACCAAAAATAGAAGGGGGCTAGGATTGAAACTAAGAAAAAGACCAATTACCTCCAATGCTACGCGTACTACAGTTAGGGAAGCGCTGTGTTAAGGAAATAGCCAAGGAAACCGAATGCGAATATCGATGTCTCGAAAAAACCGAAAACACTGACAATAGAGGACGAAAAGATGAAACAGGAAATAATGATTTCGGACAAACAAATCGAAAAAGTCGGGTTTAAGTACTTAGTAGAAACTTGAAATCGTAAATAATTTATAACCAACCTTAATAAAAACCAGTGGTTAATCTGCCTATTTCTGAACGTATGTCTCAGCCAGCATTTTCAATTCTTGTCAGTCTTAAGCTTTTCTCGTCCAATGCGGTGCAGTTACCCTAACTCCACCTCATTGTGGAACTGACCTCTATCGTTTTAATTGAACTGTCATTATTTGTAATTAGACGACCTGGTGGACCAAATCCATTTCGTCTGTTTTGCGGCTCTTTATGCAGCGTCATCCACTTTAGTTTTGCTTAACAACAGATGCTTCTTCTGTTTAATATCCATACTCGTCGCAAGGATCTTTTCATCCTTCATTGTCTTCTGTTTAGTTTTTCGATGCTAGCTTTGATCAAAGACTAAGCTTCGAATGTATAAGTTCGAATTTGAGCGATACGCTAGCTTACCAAGTTTGACTATCCCGTTTGCTTCGTTGGTAACCGTTTTTGTTATGGTGAAGTTTATTATAGGTTCGTTCCACCACACCACAAAACCAGTTTGTGAATCATCGGGTACACGCCCAAAGCAAATTCGGAACGCCGTGTCCTGCTTAATTTTTCGTATGCTTTGACTATAATTCGAGCTTTCCCACTGTGTGGAAGCTGTAAGACTCTACAATTCAATAAAACCATCTTTCTTAAATCAAGGAAGATGTCTCCAGTCTTAACTAGAGGAAAGTCAAAATGAAATGGAAATCATCCTTGCGCAATCTGGCGAGCCATGGCCTAAACACAACAATTAGCAGTTAAATACTGGGGAAATAATATTTCTTAAAATAGTACAAAATCAAGCAAGAAGGATTGGATCTGTCTGCCGAAGGCTAAGGGAAGGATTAATAAGGGATAACGAACAGAGACAGATGAGGAACCTGGACATAGAATGTAAAAGAATCTATAGAAGTAAATAGTTTTAATTAGGAGGCGGCAAAGGTGTTATTCACAGATATGAGAAAATGATGAAAGCTATGGAAGAAACGTTCACAAAGCTCAATTTGAATTTAACATTACACCGTATAGTAGAACGGTTTGAGATTTAAACAAAAATATATAGTAATAAGTAAGATTTATATTTATAATGCTGAGAAGTTATGTCGGAAAGGTATCCGCCGTGATAGATTTGTGGAGTATACTTAGTGATTGCCAGGCATACTTGAAACAACACCCAAAGCATCAACTTTCCTTCTTCATTAAATCATATACCAACACAGAGAAAACGGGTTATAATATTTCTAAAGCCTAGAAAGTGCAAAATGTGAGAAGCCCGCTTATATATGAGATTTACGCTCAAGTGTACCGGCTTTCTGTGTAAAATATTTTTATAGTACGAACAAATCGTCTGCAACACTCTTTAGTCTCGCCTGTCTACCCAACTAAGCAAAGATTAGTTGAGCTTGATGTACTTTTACGATTGCGTGATCCTTTTGATACGACTTAACAAATAAGTGTACATCATCATTAAACTGGAAAACAAATAAATAGTCTGAGCGAAAAGAAAAATTATATCTTTCAAAAACCTATTAGCAAACAGATATTATCATTAATAACATCTTATGATCACCCCAGTTCTTCAATAACGAGCACTTTTTATTTCCAATTACTAATCCTTAATTATTTCTTAATACGCGCAAGGATCGCAATAGGCACTCTATAAAAGAAATTCCATCCGCAATTAGCATAACCTAATTTGCAATTGAAATGCAGAATCGAGGCAGGTATAACAATTCATCAAGTAGCCACTTTCCAACCTGACAGGTGTAGGAAGTATAATAATATACGTTTTTATGCGTATGTATGTAGATACGCATACGTTTAAGCGGATTATTTGGCAATAAATATTAATAATAGTAATACCGTTAAGACGATAAAATTTAATTCGATAATGGCGTATTCGAATTTTGACGCAAATTTCTCTTTGCCTTTGGCGACGTGCTTCATGAAATTGTATCGTATAGATTAATATTGCGAGAAACATCACCGGTAACTTTTGAGTTATCATCTGATCGATGTGCGATGTGGATCCCATACACGTGAAATGTATTATTACATAAGGAGCATATCAGTTTAATTTATTAAAGGAGAAACTGGGTTTCCCATAATATAAGCGCGTATGTCCATATATTGTTGACGAGAAAAATAGTAATCAGTGATTTAAATTGAACCCGAAACATTAATCTTTATGCCCGAACGACTTTCAGATTCTCTTAAATACTTCACACCTCGGTCAATAACCACTTGCAACTACCTAGACACCTCCAGCGAACTCTTAAGAAATAAAGTGACTCTGATGGAGTACCAGAAGATGAATAAATTTAAAATGCGCTTAGTTTTACGCAAAAGTCGCCACAATTTCTCAAACCTAATCCGCTGATTGCCATTACAAGAGAACGCAGCAGAGGACACTGTAGCACATCAATAAATTCTTCACCACACAATTATTTAATTATCGGATGGCAAGTGTTTCACCTGCATCGAGACTAGCATCGTCAAACCGTACGTTACCAAATGAGTCTTGGTTTCTTAAATTCTGCCCATGTAGACTAAGCTTCTGTCTCTACAACTCGGAGACATATTTGTCTACCTATTAGAATGAAGAGAGAAAAGGTTACCCACGGCATCCCAATTCTCGTAAATACGTTTCTCTATCAATGTGCAGAAATGTGAATATGTACTGTGCTGATGTGGACTTGTTTAACATAACATATATTGCCTTAAAGAGTCTTCTGCAAAATAAGTTACTTTGATTCTTGTAATAAAATTATTATTATTATTTTTTAATTTTTTTAAAAATTCTCTCTCTTTAAGTTAGTGCATATTGGTTTAAGGACCCTCTCATATATATTTAGTATTAAAATAAAATTATCCTGTAATTAGTTTAGTTTAAGCTGTTGGATAATTAATCATTATTATTATTATTATTATTATTTACGTTAACGACGCGTACCTCTTCTTCGGACAAGTATTCTATTTGCTAAACACTTATGGAAGAGGTAAGTTACTTCTTTTTATAATAGGGAAAACCAGGGCTAGTTAGCCCGCGGGGTATTTTGGCCCCTGGCGTTTGAAAATGAAATTTAAATAGACAGCAACACCACCTCTGTGAAAATAAGCGTACTTGTTAGCAAAACGTCGTTTACCTTAATTTCTCTTGTCAAACGACTCGTTTTGCGATTGTTGTTGCGCAGTTTCATTCTATTATATGCCGAAGTAAAACTACAGCGCAGTTTTCAGTTTGTTATAAACTGCTTCGTTCTCCTCCAGCTGGGTTAAGCATCTAACAGGCATTCTTCGTCCGGTCGAGTTTTGATTCTAACCTTGTTTGTTTTCTCTATTTTTCAATGGAATATTAAAAATAAGCCGTCGGAGTACGTTGGCCCACTCAATATGGGGTAAGATGGTCCGAAATTCAAACTGGCTGTTGCGAGCGAAAAAAAAATATCTCGTACATTCAGTTTCATCCTAATAGTTTCAGGCAATTGCATGCCCTTCTAGAACATTTTTAACCCTGCAGGATGCTTTATTTCTGACAATTTGATATTATAGATTCAAAAAATGATGAATTATAGGAGGAAATCCGACAGATGCAATATTTTCAAAAATGTGGTGGAACAGGCTGTGGAGGCTATTGTAAACGGAAAAAATGAAAATGTGTCTACTGCTGTTAAATAAAATATACCTTATCGAACCCTGAAAAGGCATTCAGTACTTTCAATAGATACATAATCACTGCTGCCGATTATCTTCCTGGATTCTCCACTGATCGATCTATCCAAATGACTCGCAAGAACAACAACTTTCAATCACTTCATCCCAAGAACATACGCTCGCGTCTTTGCGAAACATTTCATCAGAAATATCGGCACAAAATAGAGCTGAAGACTCTAATCTCGATGATGTTCCATTAAGCTTAAGGCTCAGTAGTTCCGAGCGAGTGGTTCTACCTGAAGAATTAATTCTGACTGATTCACCCCGTCAAAAAAGTGCCTTGGCTGCAGAGAAGGAGAAGAAAAACCAAAAAGAAAAGAAAACGGGCAGGAACAACCTACACAAAGGAAAGTAAACGAATGTAAAGTTAACATTTATAATTAAAAAAGTTGCACTGAATAAGGCGCATATTTTGCAAAGATGTGACACATTTTGTAAAGAGGGCCTACTTACTCCATCCAGGGAGCCAACTTCCTCTACTGGTAATATTTGTTGTCTAGGACACATGCCTTTCTTTAGGAGTCCGAAATTTACACGAATGCTAGCTAATTATATGTGCTGTTGAATGACGTGAAGGGAATTTCGAAATAAATAACTGTACATTTTCTAAAAATCGACATGTCAAAACTAGGCCAACTAGCGCCGGTTTTCCCTTAATTAAATAGTAATGACAGACCCAAAGGACCATGGTCTTTGTCTAACATATTTCGTATTCTTTCGCATGCGTATCGCTTCGTACGAATCTATGATAGTTCTCACGCCAAATTTACCCATTTTAACAATTTTAAATGGTTAACACTCGCGATACTCAATGAATTTATTATTTATACATGATGACAATAGTATGCGACATATTCTTTGAATCATGTAGCTATTACGTGTCTGAACTGTCCTACGTGTGCTTTATCACATTCACTACACTCAATTTTATAAATTCCTGGCCGTTGTTCCAAATTTGCTTTGTCTTTCGGGTTCTGCCATAAACTCTATAAATTATTCTTCTATGCCCAACACGCATTAGTTTTTTATTTCATTTTTCTAAAATACCACTAATCCCTTTAGGAAATGGTAGTTTAATAAAATTTCTTTTGCGAGTGTCGCTAGGAAGAAGAGTCATTGAATTTCAAGGTGGACGTTTCGTGTAATTTTTTCTAACCGTTTTTATGTCTTTAACGGATTAAACATTGCATGTCTCCCCTTTTTAATCTACTCCAATTCTTTTTCAAACCAGTTTGTTTATGAACGGGAAATTCACTAACATATTGAGCAAGAAGTTAATTATGACATCTCTTGCTGCATGCAATGTTTCGAATCTGCCATTATGAAATCGTTGACCGATATAATGTAGTGTCAGGAGGGCTACACTAGAATCCTTGCAATCACTATCGTCTTGTCAAAAATAACTTATAACACTTTGTGACATGTTTTTCAAATTCCATGACAACTGAATCCTCACCCTTCATTACAGAAATATTTCGGTAACGTAAAGATCAAATTCGTCTTCTACGCGCTCGCAAACATAGGTATACGAACTTTCGTTCAAATTTAAGACGGTTTGAATTTTGTCAATTTTTCCCTTTGAAAATTCTTGAAAAATCAAAATGTCGGAAAGTTGGTCGTGTTATATATCAAATTGAAGCTCTTCGTAAGTAGATTCTGGGGAAATTACTTCTATAGTGAAAATCTGGCCAATTTGGAAATTATACTCGAGAAACTGCTAAAATAAGAAAATTTCTGCCATTTCTTCCCAGAATTCGGACTAATTTGCGCGACCCAGCCGTGCTCAACTATTTTGTAACGATGCTCCTTAGTGGCCGTGAGTCTTTAGTAAATGATTTATGCACCTAAGGTTGTCAAAGATCCAACACTTTTCAAGTAATTGCGCTATAATCGAAGAAAAAAGCGAAATTTCAGCGATTCAACCTTAATTACAACTAAACGATAAATATTTCGGTAATGTGAAGGTCAAAATCGTTTTCCACGCCCTCGAAAACATAAATACACGAACCTTCGTTCAAATTTGAAAGGGTTTGACCTTTGTCAATTTTTCCAAGGAATACCCCTTTGAAAATTCTTAAAAAATCAAAATGTCGGAAAGTTCGTCGTATTATATATCAAATTGAAGCTCTTCGCAAGTAGATTCTGAGGAAATTAATTCTATAGTGAAAATCTGGCCAATTTTGAAATTATACCCGAAAAACTGCTAAAATAAGAAAATTTCTGTCATTTTTTGCTGAAATCGGAGTAATTAGCGCGAGCCGGCCATGCTCCATGGTTTTGTAACGATGCTCCTTAGTAGCCGTGAATCTTTGGTAAATGATTTATGCCCCTAAGGTTGTCAAAGATCAAACCCTTTTCAAGTAATTGCGCTATAATCGAAGAAAAATGAGAAATTTCAGCGATTCAACCTTAATTACAACTAAACGAGAAATATTTCGGTAATGTAAAGGTCAAAATCGTTTTCTACGCGCTCTAAAACATAAATATAGAAACTTTCGTTCAAATTTGAAAGGGTTTGAATTTTGTAAATTTTTCCAAGGAGTATCCCCTTTGAAAATTTTTGAAAAATCATAATGTCGGAACGTTGGTCGTGTTATATATCAAATTGAAGCTCTTCGTAAGTAGATTCGGGGCAAATTACTTCTATAGTGAAAATCTGGACAATTTTGAAATTATACTCGAAAAGCTGCTAAAATAAGAAAATTTCTGTCATATTTCCCAGAATTCGGAGTAATTTGCGCGAGCCAGCCGTGCTCCATGGTTTTGTAACGATGCTCCTTAGTGGCCATGAGTCTTTGGTAAATGATTTATGCACCTAAAGTTGTCAAAGATCAAACGCTTTTCAAGTAATTGCGCTATAATCGAAGGAAAATGCGAAATTTCAGCGATTCAACCTTAATTACAACTAAACGAAAAATATTTCGGTAATGTGAAGGTCAAAATCGTTTCCTACGCCCTCGAAAACATAAATATACGAACTTTCGTTCAAATTTGAAAGGGTTTGAATTTTGTCAATTTTTTCAAGGGGTACCCATTTGAAAATTCTTGAAAAATCAAAATGTCGGAACGTTGGTCGTGTTATATATCAAATTGAAGCTCTCCGTAAGTAGATTCGGGGCAAATTACTTCTATAGTGAAAATCTGGCCAATTCTGAAATTATACTCGAAAAACTGCTAAAATAAGAACATTTCTGTCATTTTTCCCAGAATTCGGAGTAATTTGCGCCGTGCTCCATGGTTTTGTAACGATGCTCCTTAGTGGCCGTGAGTCTTTAGTAAATGATTTATGCACCTAAAGTTGTCAAAGATCAAACGCTTTTCAAATAATTGCGCTATAATCGAAGAAAAAGCGAAATTTCAGCGATTCAACCTTAATTACAACTAAACGAGAAATATTTCGGTAATGTAAAGGTCAAAATCGTTTTCTACGCCCTCGAAAACATAAATACACAAACTTTCGTTCACATTTGAAAGGGTTTGAATTTGGTCAATTTTTCCAAGGGGTACCCCTTTGAAAGAAAAAGAAAAGAAAAAGGAAAGGGTTTTCAAGACACTGCAATATAGTTAATCATATAATTCAAAGTGTTATCTTTTTTACAATTTCAATAATATAAACTAACTTAATAACTGCATAAATCATTCAAATATACCTCTACAAGCTCTAGTCCGGCTTACAGCAGCAACAAGTAATTCAAATATATTTTACTTCTAAATAAAAACGAGCAAGTTTCCGTTACGTTATACAATCGCCAATTTACTAGTTTTATTTTTTTATTTGCAGGAAACCGTAGAACCCCGCAACGGGTGTGATAATTGTTATAATAAACTATCGACTATATTTGCTTACTAATTGTACTTTCAAACGCTCTGCGTTCGCGGAACGTTCCTGCTCGTGGCATTTCGAACTGGCGGGGTTTCTATTATTGTAACAATGGATAATTTTTATTTACAAAAATATGCCTTCACATAACAGTTTTTCAATGCGGTTTGCTGTGCGGTTTATGTAATTAATTACTTAGATCGCAGTTCTCGATCTATTATAACTGTGCCACAATTGTCGTTCTCTAGGTAGATAGGTAATTGATGATGTGGAGGCACAAATTGAAATATTCGCAATAACATTATTCAATGGAATCGTCTACAGACAAATTTGCGTTTTGAACTTCTGTGTTGGAATTAAATAGGCGGCTTTCTTATTAATAAAGTTGTTCGAAGTTCTAATTCAGACATTTACTAATGTATCTTTTCGGGTACTGAAGTCCAAATAAAATACAAACTATTTGTATTATCTATAAACAAGATATAGGAGGTGCATAAATTACACCCCTTCTTAAACTGACGTACGATCTGAGTTGTAGGAATAGAAAGCCTTTTACGACGTTCAAGTATAATGTTTTCATAACAATCAGCACGTAGCAAAGAACATGAAGTGATAGCTATTTTGACATATGTACAAGTTCTTATAACTCATTGTGGTCCCTTGTCGATGTGACCTTTACTCCGATGCATTACATTTCTCCTACCTTTGATTTCCATTCTTTTGATGTCGTTCAGATTCTGATCTTCCGCCTTGGTTTCGGTCTAATCTGCATATTGCTTAAGTAGGTTCCCAACTACCTATTTATGTAATTACCGGCTCTGTACCTCTTCTTTGTATATATCCAAATCAACAGATCCTTGACGCTCTTTTAATTATCTTAACTTTTCCCAGGGTGAAGCATTAAAGTCGTCTCACGCTTTGAAAGAATATAAGAAATAAACGAAATTACTTAGAAGGAACAACTGATAATATTTCTAGGAGGCATATAAAAGTAATATTGAGCATTTTCTTAATGGGTTTTAAAAATTGCCAAGGAAATGGTAATACTTTAGAGAAGTCGTTTCTGGAAGTTCTGCATGACCTTTCGATTAGTTTCCTTCAAATCCATATGAGATCGAGGACGAGACTGGGAAACTTTTCATTTATGGTGTCCTGCCAAGTCCTTCCTTTTATAGAGTGTTTCCAAACCCAGGACAAACGAAAGTTTGTCTTTGTGTCAGAAATACAAACCAAAGACGACCAGAAAAAGGCAACTATTACACTAGAAACGGGTTTCAACTTTTAAATAGGACTAAATCCCAGACGATCGTTTTTCCTTTCTTGAGATTTGAGCATATAAACAACTCGGTACTATAGTAACCAAAAATTTAGACACTCCACCGGTATATTAGCCAAAAGTAAAAAAGTTTACAACACTAAGCTCTTGTCGCTATCTCTCTGCCTACTTGTATAATCATCCCAAAGAATCATTTCTTCGCGATTGCTACGTGCTCGAACGGTGTGCGTCCTTTACGGTAAGCATGGACTGTTCTCAAGACACCAAGGGTTCAAGGCAACAATGGGTTTCACAGCGGTAGGAAATCGATATATCACGGGTGTTCGGATAAATAGGAGGATAGCAAAAATGTTGTAAACGGTAAATTACTAAAGATTACATAAGGAAGCAAAAAAATAAAATAAAATTCAACTGTAACAATTCCCAAAAGAAGAGGTCACATAGACTTAAATCTGGCGGACGAACTGGTCAGTCCATGTCTTCTCTTGAACAAATTAAATGCCCAGGGAGCACTTCTCTAAATTTTCTGAGTGGAAGTCTTATCGAAATCATGCATGTTCTGTATTAAAATTTGTCAGTTTAAGGTAATGTTGAACATTTCAACATGCTGGTCGAAGGTCATGACTACTACCCCTTATCTTCGATAACTACACAATGAACAATTACATGAGGAGAGTAGAGCAACGGTCCATGCAGTTTATGTTTATGTCTACACTAGTTCTTCTATAGTAGTGGTAATTTGGAAATATCTGTTAAGAACAATGGACTGGGCGTTCGACATCGCTTAAATACAAGGGAATGAAATTCAAGAATTAGTTTTTGGAACATCCAATATTTAATATAGGATGCCATGATTGCTTGTATTGTTATTCTTTGTCACATCTTACACATTGCAAACGAAGAAACCACGGATTGTTTGTGCGCTATGGTAATTGGAAACTGCACTAATTGTGAGTTGACCCATACGTTCTCCCAAAGAAGATGATTTATACTTAGTTGATTTCACCTTTTCGACTTTTCTAAAGAATTAGTGATATGAATTACCTTTGCTTTTGCTGTATGAACAAAAAATATTTTTTAGTTTAATTTCAGCTCCCATTCTATGTTCTTTAAGGCTCAAAATAAAGTTATACATATTTTTCTAGAATTCAATTTCCGACTTACATACAAAGTTTTAAAAATCTTTAATATCTGGGTTTAAGCATCAGAATGAAACCACACCTTTGACGAAAAGGAATGCCAGCTACCTACCTGAATATTTATAAATATATGCCCTTAGCAATTTTCAATAAGTTTAGGTTACAACAAGTATACACCTTTCAACGCTATTAAGATTTGATTTCCTCAAGGATACACTACTTTTACCCGTGCATTACCATGACAAATTTAGTAATTCCATGTCGTGAACGCGGACTTTTCAAACATGCATTGTTATCCTTAATGTTCGCTTAATATCTAGAATGATACGTCCGCTTCGTGTCAATCCGAAGCACGTACACATGTACAATTAGGATATCATTACGTTGACACAATATGATTGATATCGATCCAGAAAAACAGCACGACTATAATGAATTCATTACGCTACCTTATGTACACACATACTGTTCTGTGCGGACCTGATGAATGAGTACTGTTGATTTAATTGCGGTTAATGTTGATGCCAAATAAAGGAAATGTACGCCATTTTATTCGAAATCTCCTGACGTAATAGCCTTTCGGGCATTCGCACGGCATATGGTCAGATAGTTGGCAAGAAAAAAAAGGTAATAGTTTCTTTTACGTTTTGCCTTAATAGAATTTTATTACGAAAGGATAATGTCCTCTAATGTATCGTATAACGGAAGTGTGCGTATTCTTGGCATGTGATTTAATAATTCATTAAATTGATGTACAATTTTGCACCTGGCTTTGCGTTTCACCTACAATCTTACGGAAGTTTTTCAGGTTTGATGTGGCAATTATTTCAACACAAAGTATTTTCTACAGGGAGCGCCTACAATTGAGTAAAAGCGACCTAAAATTTTGTTGGAAAATGCTTGAATGGGTCGATTTTATTTGATAAAAATACGCATTTTTGCATGACAGCTGATTTTCAATCATCAGTTGTTATTGAGTAATAACGTCATAATTTTCTTTTTAAATGCCAACGCTCAATTTTTTTCTTCCTGATCTCTTCATTGCCGAACTGACAGTATAAACATCTTGTCATGTTACATAAGAGATTTTTCCAGTAAATGGCATTCCAATCTTGGAAAATGTAAAAAGAAGTAAAACAAAGCAATTTCGCTTTTCAGATGAGACAATATTTTGTCTTAAGGGCACAGTGAATTGCTGGTATTGGAGTCGGGTAAATCCTCATTCGACGGTTGAGGCACATACTCAACACCGGCAGAAATCAAATGTGTGGACTGAAGTTCTTGATGGCAGAATAGTAGGGCCTTTCTTCTTTGGAGGAACCCTCACAGGAACAAGATATTTACAGTTTTTGCAAAATGATCTTGTTCCAGCGCTTGCAGCAATTTCTCCAAATGGCCATGATCCAGACCTCCCAGATAATATCATATGGTTTCAGCAAGATGGCGCACCCCGCACTATGGGCAGCCCGTTCGAGATTTTCTCGACAATTGCTTTCCGAGCAGGTGGATTGGCAGGTGAGTATCCCCCAAACCATACATACCTTCATTACTTCTTATGGGGTTATTTATAGTCCAAGATCATCAGATCACATCAGATTTAACTGAACTGGAACATCGCCTTAAATATGAAATGCGCAGAATTAGCCGGGAAACGATACAAAATGTACAAATTGAATGTCTACATAGGCTTGTTTTTTTCTAAATTATGTGTTAACAATGAAATCTACGTCTTCTAACATGCAGTTATTATTTACTCAAAAAATTTCTTATATAAGATGGCGACAGTTTTATGTCATATCAGTTCGGCAATGGAAGATCTCTCAAAACCAAGAAAGGAAATTATGACATCATTACTTAAAAACAACTGATGGTTGAAAATCGACTATCACGCAAAAAAATGTGTATATTCATCAAATAAAATCGACCTGTTCAGAGATTTTTTCCAACAAAATTTTATTTCGCTTGTACTGAATTTAATCCATGCTTTAGGCGTGCACTGTATATTGTTTCTACCAGTACTTGTCGGAAGAAAGTAAATCAATGTTGCGAACTACAGTGTTTCAAACAATTAACGGATATTCAAAAAACTACCGATAAAAAGTACTTTAACTGGTTCCATGTCCTTAACATCCGCAGGCTTTTTAGCCTTTTTGTTCTTCACATTTCTGGAATTATTCTTTCTCAAACTGGAATATACTACGAAAATGTTTATTCATAGTTTATATTCAAATTTGTGTACTTTTCCAATTTTTACGTAAATAGGAAAGTGAAACTTGATTTGTATTTGTAGTACTCGCCTGCGGGAACAAAGCTAGTCAATGGCAATATTGTTACAACTCATGTAGTCTCATCGAGATATTTATTGCGAAATATAAAGTGGCGCCTTACTTATTTAATAATAAATGATCTCATCTGACATTTGCTGTAAGGAGCACAGTTATGATACAATGGACGGCTATATGTAATTTAGCACAATTGGTTTCGTTCTAAATTTTCTACACTATTGTCAAATCTAAATAAAAATCTGAATAAAATTAAAGTCTGATTCAGCTGAAAAGAAATAAAAGAAAAAGGAATTAAGTACTTTTTAGTTCGAAAAATGCAAGTAAAATTGAGCAATTTACTTTGATTGTAACAGAATTTAACAATCAGACTAGAAGTGCAAATAGAACGGTGAAATTATCCGCAATTTCACGCTTCGTATTTAGTAAAATAGAAATCAATGCTTTCTGTGCGTTAATACTTCTAACCTTGATGAAATTAGCATGTAAATGTAATAGCATTAACGCTTAATTTACTCCCACAAAATCTTGAATATTGTGGATTTTAATTTCAGGGGCAGTGTCTTTGCCAAGCTGGAACTGTTTCAGTTCCCCTCAAAGAAAATCATAAATATATATGCCATTATTTAGAAAAAAATAAATAAAAAATAGGGAACAAACAAGAAACAAATTACCAAGTCTAATGTTTAAGCGACGCTTATTAATATGTAACTGTCGTACACCGGCACCGTCGAAAACGCCATAAACTTAATCGTAGCTCAATCAGAATAATGTATTTCGGTAAAAACACCGCCGTTAGAATGTATCCCGTGAGATCGACTATTATTCGATTTTTCGCCCAGAATCTAAATGTGCCTAATGCGGAATATTTTATAGGAATAAATTCTATGTCAACAGTTTTGAGTGAAAGTTCGAATGGATCTTGCACGCATAAAATGAATTACTTCTAATGGAGCCGAGCGACAAATAACACGTCCGATTTTGCACGCCGCGCGCACAACGGAAACACTTATGTAGCTCGAAAATAAATCTATTAGAGGAGATAAAATATGATAATAAATCGGTGAAATTGGTACTTTCGTTACGAAGTAATTCGTATTCACAAATATCTGCAATTTAGAAATCGCGGTAAGTTGGTAATTATGGGAATTAAATTTGCTAGCCATTACATTGACATGAAAGCATCCTCGAAATTGTCCTTTCTTGTACTCATGCTCTTACCTTAAATTTCTTAAGGAATATCTGGTCATGTATTTTCCCGTACGCTCATAAACAAAATTAATGATGCCAGAATATATGTGTTCTAAATCCTGTACAGTCTATCCCAAAACGGAATAGAACGATAAGTACATTTGTATAAATTTCCCTTAACATATAGAAATTTGTCTCAACAGACAGAAGAATCGTAAATGAAACATTTTTGTCCACCTAGGACCTTTAGTAAACACGTGCTATAATTCATGATACTGCGCGTTACTCGTTTCAAAACAACATTTGATCACAACGAAACATTATAAAAACAATTTTATCGCCACGAAATTTGTTATACGAAGCAAACTCTCTTGTTTCCCAAAGCCTCCAAGAGTCAGAACACCATATCCAGACTGCGCGTAAGTAACATTATACAAATTTCTTAATGCGCTTAGGAAACTGGATGTAATAAATGTCAGTTGTTTCCTTTTCCAGTGCCACTTAAGTCTTCTTAGGATATATCTCGTAAACGATCGCACTTATTTCTCAATCGTTAAGCTAACAGTGTTTTATAATTGCCTAACGAAATCTTAATACTTCCATTACCTTCTCACGTATAAATCAAAATATAGCACGCTGATACCAGATTTATCTGGTCGTTTTTCAAGCTTCGAATTACTTTTACGTATTCATGACGTATTCCGTATGTCCATTTTGATTTTAATTAGATACAAGTAGGTAAGAGTATCCGGAACGGTGGAGAAAGTAATTAAAATTGAGATTAAATTTCAAGGAGAACTAACGAAACCTTTCCGCAAAAATTTACACTAACGCCATAGAATGTGCGCATCTGTCAAAGTTGATAAGTGAAAATTAATTTTAAATCATGATGTTTGTATATCCAGACAAACGTTTACTTCGTGTGTTGACAGAGAAAATGTTTACAACTCATCTACTATTTGAAACCTGATTATTAAAAATTGAATTAACCTAGATTGTAACATGTTTCTGTTTAGAACTATTTTATACGTATGCGTATCTGTGAAGATGTAACGTACAATTTTTTCAGTGTACATTTTTAAAAGAGTTTCGGGCTCTCAATTCTATTTTTCATTAGAAAGTCCAATAGCTAATTCATAAGCTCATTTCCTCTGATGATCATAAAAACTTAATATATGTATCGGAGCAACAAAACTAAATCTGAATTAAGGTCATGATTAGGGCTGAGCCATATATATCGATAAGTAATATCGAATATATCGATACATATCGATATTTATCGATAGATCGATATATTCGATAGTCTTGTTAGTATCGGTTCATTATCGACTCTATCGATATATATCGATATATTCGATATTATTTATCGATATATCGATATATTCGATATTACTTATAAATATATTGATAATTATCGATATATCGACATATGTAGGTATTAATAATGGTACATGGATATACGAATATCAATATTATTAACTATTATTGGTAGATGGAGATAATAGACATTGTTCGGCTCTCCGCATAGTCATGATTTAGGGGAGAATATTCGGTAGATTCTGAAAATATTCGTTAATATTGTCAGGAGTTTGTGGTAAGCTGGCATTAAAGGAGATACGAATAACACTTATTGGATTGACGTAATAAGAATCGTTGTGACAAATTTATCGTCTATGTAATGATTAAGTCAGGTGTTCGCCTACTATTTTCCTCTGACGTTGAATAAAGATACGGAGTTCATTTGCAGTTGTTAGAATCAATAGGCTATTCATCAATTCGCAAATTTGAAGTAGACCGCTTATTCATAATGATTTATGCTTACTCTATCAATGATCCGATCGTTAGTCGTATGGAAACTCGCTACAATTGTATAACAGGGCCGGACTCAAAACTGTAATTATCAATATCTTGCGAACGATACATTTGGCGCCCTACGTTCATTAAGCAAATATTATATAACTATCAACTTTTGGATAAAATTTTTTACCATTTTGACAGTTACACCCTGTATTATACATTATATATCAATATCAATATATATCGAAAATATTGATATGAATATCGAATATATCGGTATGAATATCGAATATATCGATATGAATATCGATTATATTGATATATATCGATAATATCGATTATATTATCAAATATTCACTATATCGATAAATATCAGTGATTATATCAATATATCGATTTCAATATCATGACATATCGATGAACCGATCTTCGATATTCATCGATATTTATCGATATACCGCATATTTTCCCAGACCTAGTCATGATTGTATTGTAGATTACATACGAGGTAATTTCCTTTCATTTTGAACACCCATAAATATGAAATTGTGTTGTAAGCATTTGAACACATTACTCCTACTAAGATTATTTCTAATCAACCAAAACTCAAAAATCTCAATTTCCTACTCTTTGGATAGAGGAAGTGATAAACTTTTTCTCTGCCTTAAATTAGAACTACTTTGTCAATAGGAGTTTTTACGTTTCTTCTCCCTAATGTTAAAACCAATTTTTTCTGTTTCACAAGTATAAGCAGTATGTTACTATTTACTTCATATTAGAATAACATTTGATTTTATAATAGAGTTCTATTTAAATTACCTTTTGGCCGACGACAATTAAATAAAGTCTAAACGTCTAGAAGCGTGGAGTTTTAATTGTTTCTTAATTTAAATAAGCCATCACAACGATGAGGAAAAACAAGTAATTTTTAGTTGTTAGTAGAACCCATTTACGTTCTACTTTCAACGTAGAGCGTCATTTTAATTGCTAATAACAATTTTTAAAACCATTCCTTTACATACATTGTACTTAGAAAAACCGAAAAATCTCGATTATTAGTTGCTAACAATAAATTACACAGATAACGCCCCATACACGTGTTTCCCAACGTTTATATGTATATATAATTGAAATTTTTAAGAAATAGGGAGCATACCGGCGATATCGCAAAAATATAGCAACATCGTAAGTTCGGGCAACTTGCGCATTTTTCCAAACAATTATAACCTTCTAATAATGCAAGTATTTTTATTATTACTTGTGATGGTGTTTTAAAGCAGCGGTAAACTGTTGGTAAAACACCATACTGATCTTTATTAACGTGACTTGAAGAAGCTCTATTTATGTAAAGAATTTGAAAACACCACTTGATTATAACCGAGATAATATAAAAATTTCCTGTGACGTATTTCAGATAGGTATTGCTATTTGAGCATGTAAACTGCATCAAACGTAGATGGAACAATTTCTAAAAAATCTGTACATATTCGATTAGTGCATCCTAATAGAATTGCTACCTAAAATCAGAAAAAATGGAATACATAGGTAGTAAATAAACGACTAAAGAGAATCACCACAATTTTTAGCATTACACTACATATAATTGTAAGAATTTTTTGGCACTACTTTTAATATAACAGTTATTCTTTGCGGAAAATATCCAGAGATAAATTTCATACAAGCATACCGACTGATTTTCAAACATCTCTCATAATAATGAGATCATTATCAGTCCAATCCTTCGTTCCATTGATAAGCAGAGCACTAATATAAACGCCAATTACAATTTGAGAGACGATTTAACCTTCCTATACTCACGCATACCGTCTGTGAGGCCGATTTATATAGTATAGCATACGTCTTTCATTTTGACATGAGTATAGGAAGGTTAAGAGAGAATATTAGAGAATTTGTTACAGTTCCAATTTTCGCCCTGTATATGGAATGCAGATTCAGTACAGGTGTTCGTTTCCTTATGACCTTAAATTCACCTTGAGGTACCATGTGTGTTTCCTTATCTTTACATCTCGCCGATATACCGTTTGTCGGTTTCCGTCAAACGCGTGCGCCGTTTGGCTTCAAAGACACCGCCCCGCCAGTTGCGACCCAACTGAATTGAGTACATTGTACTGTGGTTTTAATAAATAATATTACAAATATGTTTATTTTTGTTACCATAGATGGTGTAAGTTGGTGTAAATTAACATATGGTTCATTGATAAATCTGAGATAGCTTTTCTGTTTGACCAACGTGTAAACATTAAACATAACAAATATAGTCAGAAATTCCGGTCAGCCAACTGCACAGTGATGGCAACATAAATTTTGTACAGCCAACCTCAGACACTTTCAGTTGGTCACCCAGTAATCCTCTTTCCCCCAACATGTAGGAACCACCCAGGAAGGAATTTTTAGTACGCGCTCGTGATTGTAAGCCTTATTTGTATTTCGTTTATTGCATTTAGAAGTCTCGTTGTCGAACATCATCGCCCACCTATTCTGTTTCATACGCGTGACGCAATCAGGAACCTTTGCTCCCAACAAGCCAGTGGCGCCCGTATTTTATTTAACATCTTTAGTTTCTTTGCGACCCAGGATGCTAACGCGGAAGCTAGCCCGGGGTTTCCTGTCCGACAAAACAAACCTCTTTGAGGTAAACTGTCAGCCACCCGCTGCACGGTGTTGAGGAGCGCGTAGCAAATGATCGGTGCTGCTGGAGTAATACATCTGGTTTAAAACCAGCAGCAAAATTTAAGATCCTCCTTCCGAAAAGATGTTTTCCAATTGCAAAAGAAAGCAATAAGGCTGATTACAGAATCTTCTTACCGGGCACCAGCCATTAAGATACAAGTGAATATATAGTGCTGATGTATCTGGGTAATGTAGCAATTCAACCTGTCCGCAATACAATAATTCTTATAAGAAGCGAAGAGAGTTGGTCAGAGGTCGGTGTTCTTTATTTAGATTGCAGCACTTAAAACATTATCAGGGCATTTAATTCTATGTAAATGTACACAGCATAGTGAAGTTTTGCAGAAATTCATGGTCATTACATAGCCTTTGATGAGCGCTTTGCTTAAGCGCTGTCCATTCGAGATTTCTTCGCGAAGATGATAAGCCAAAAGTTCTAGAATATTCGATTTTTTTTTAGATTTTTTGACATCCTATTGGGGTTCACATAGTTTCACTGAATTGTCATCCAGCTAATTAAACTAATAAGTTTGGATAATCTGCAGCCCAGTTTTGATATTGAGGAAAACCTTATAGGTACAACCAAATCTGAAAGATTCTGCGCCTTCTCCAATTATAATTACTTATAGGTATCTATCTTCACACTAAAAATTATATGTAGACATATTTAAAATATTCTAAGTATTCGTCAATCTAGAAAGTTGTCTACACTTTTAGTTTCAAACACAACCGTACCAAAATATCTACACTTTTCCAACAATTAGCAACATCAAAGTTAAACGAACAGAACAAAGGATTATATAATGGGAAATTTATGCAACAAAATCCATTATGTGTTATAAAGGCAAACAGGAACAGATTCTCCACATACGTGGAAACTCAATCGAGTAATCCAATACGTTACTCACGAATTTCACTCGTTCGCATTTATTATAAATCGAAGGTAGCTGTGCGTGAATAAACGTATGCGTTACAGACAATTGACGATTTCACTTTCGCGCGATTTTTTTCTCAGATTTTATTGAGGAGTGAGTCGCGCATTGGAAATGAGATCGTCGCGGTGTACTTATTTTGCATGCGGTAGCGGTTATTTGCGGTCTCTCCGTACGTTTAGTTTGCTCCATCGATGAAAGGGGAAGAATTTGTATGTACGTACGTAATTCATATGGTGCGAAAATTTTAATTGCCCCACATAACTGAAGAAAGCTTTTCACTTTCGTTCGCGGCATGTCAGATTCCAACGAAGTATGAGTTTTCTTTGCTATTCCGTACACGAGTCATTTGTCATGCTTGTGCGATTTTTATTATTTACATCGGGGTGAAATCAAAGTTCCAATTGATGGACGTGCAATAAAAAGTATCATTAAAGATATGCCGTTCGTGGCACGAATGTAGTCGAGTAAACGCATGGCACTGTATCAGCAATCAGGAAATCCAACACTAGTTCTTTTCCTACTTCCTCCCGATACAAATATCACATCGGTAAACTCCTCACCACGCAATTGTTTATAATAAAATCGGTGACACGTGGTTCGCTACTTCCAGGCAAGCATCTTCAACAACCGTATAAACCGAAGTGACAAATTTCTAATTTTAAAAATTCTAAAACATGCATTTTTACCCCACTTTTTACTGTGACCATGTGTGTTCATGGACAAATATTTTCCCGCTCAGTGACGGCTAGGACGTCTTTCACCCCCGTAAATGCCCTTTTGCTTACATACTATGTCAAGTGGAGGGAAAAATACCTGCTAAACCCGAAATTTGAACGTTAAAGACTTACAAGTACATTGTGCGATAAAAATGCATGTTTTAGAATTTTTAATGTTAGAAATTCGTCACTTCGGTTTATGCGGTTGTTGAAGATGCTTACCTCGAGCTAACGAAACACGTATCACCGATTAAATTATAAACAATTGTGTGAGGAGTTTACGGATGTGATATTTGTGTCAGTAAATTACACCACAGTCCTTGCAATCACCTTTATTACTTTCTCCCCTTAACCCATGCCTTGGGTCTGTAAATTCTAACAGCGATTAATTGTTCTTATGACGTTGATGCCGTTGATGACGTTGATAACCGATATTCCATCTCACACAGTTCTTGCTACTTTGTCGCTCCATTCTGTTGATGTAATTTTTAATTTTACTTTCATTTCAGTACGAAATTCCTAGATTTTTGAAGCTGAATCGATCTTTATTTGATACGTAGAAATTAACGCTAATTGTTCCATTCCAATCTTTTTAAGTAATTTAAAATTGTAACGAACAAAACTTTAATTCAAGGTTGTTTACTTTATGAATGCAAACTCGACACCAAATCAGTTGAAGCGATGCGAAAATTCGGAAATTGTGCTGTAAAGGTTCGAACTGGGCAGAAGTACTTCAAAAGACGGGAGATTATAACTGGTCTCAGAGCAAAGATTATTAAGAACGAGGACCTTCCAGTCGCTGAGGAGATTAATATACAAAGTGCTTAGAATTTGTATAAACGTTCAATGTGAGCAATGAAATTAAACGTTTGCACCTTCACCGGTTGGGAGAGGCGTAGAAGTTAAGCAAATGAGGCCCACGTAAATTGGTAACAAATTAAGTAATCTTACAATTTGTTCGACAAATTTGTATGCAATGAAAATGAACCTTTCCTTGATCGGTTGTTAACTTGATATGGGAAGTGGATATTGTACTTCATAAGCGTCTATATCATAATTTGTTTCTAGGTAGCACACTAAAGGCCTCTTTGCACCCAAGAAAAGTTTTATTGTGTAATTGGTATACAGCACGCAAAATTATCCATGATAAGTTGTTATAAATGGGTGAAACTATCATTGCTGCGGTTTATGGTGAACAGCTCCAGAAAGTACAAGTGGCACTCGTCCAGAGAAGAATATGCTTTGATTATTCGAAAAATAGTACTATTTCTATAGCATAATGTCTCAACTCACACCGAAAAAGAAAATTTGAAATTGGTCGGGAAACGTTATCACATCCTCCTTATTCTCTGGATATTTTGCCAAGTGATTACCGCCTTTTCTTGTTTCTTTACAACTGTACAATGCGTAGGAAATTCAATACTCAAGATAGTGTAATAAATGTACTCCGTCAATTTTTTAACTTCAAATCCCTAGATTTTTGTAATGTCGACATAGAAAAGTTGGTGTTACGTTGGCAAAAGATCATTAAGTTTGATGGTAGTTTTTACTGAATAATAGTATATTTCTGGTTTGTAACACATTTTTATATTTTACCGTCAAAAATCGAACGAACTCTTTGATTATCTAATATGTATATAAAAAAATAAATAAAGTTACCTCAGGACACTTTTCGGAAATAAATCTAGATACGTACGTCGGCAACTAAGTTGCCGTCCTCAATGGAAAACTGTGGGAATTCAGTATCGCTAGCGATATACTGCTAACTCCTAAGACGGATACCACACAACGAACACTGCACAACTCCAAAGTATGCACAATAAACATGACAAACTGAACGCCTGCACGAAACACACCAAAACACATGTTGACGCTCAAGAGTGTCAATCCAGAGGATGGCAACTCAGTTGCCGAAATACGTATCTCGATTTATTTCCGAAAAGTGTGGTAACGGTAATTTTTGTTTATTTATTATTATTTTATATACTATTTTAAGTCCCCTTATCCCTATTTGCTAATATGTATAACTTTTTCAAGTGTCATCACATCGATAGGTCTGCTAAACTTTGCATTTTACTATTAAGGGTGTTTTTTTTGTATTGACTTGTTCTATGTACATTTGTATCTACTAGAACTAATAAAATAAAGTTAAAGTTAAAGTTAAACAACAGTTTTACTACACAACAGTCAACAATATTCCAACATAAATTGCATTAAAGTTATATAATCAAAACAATCCTGTAACAGGTGTATTAGCCGATCCACAAATTAGAATGGTACAGCGTCGCTGTTATAATTGTGCCTAAAAATAATCTATTTATTGCACGTTTACCATATTGTTAGTATTATTACATTCTTATATAACACGCCGGACAAATAAACTTGGAGTAACAACGAATAATTTTTTCGTTTCACCAAAACCGTATCATTGACATTTCAGCATAGCGATATTATAGTTTGTTCGAAAGGTAACTCTAAAAATTACCGTGAGCAAAGAAAATATTGATTAATAGAACAATATCGTAAACGTTTAAGTTTCTCTCGTTTCGTGAGGTTTGAAAAACATGTCTACCGTTAGTTTTGTTCCTCTATTCCTCGCATAAGAAATGAATATCGATAGCGAGATTTTAACGTGTTCGTAAATACGTAGAGACGTAATTTTCTCCGCATTACTGAATGATACACCGGCAATAATAACTGCACTTGAACTTCGTTTTAGATATGCATCTCGCTTTCCAGTTTCCTTCTCTATTCATCAAGACGGAACGTCCTCTTCTATTTGTAACGGCAAAACATAGGCGGATGAAATTGATTTTTTGTCGCTAATTTTATACGTACCTACTACGGGCTATGAATTATATATTCGTAATGCACATGCCAACGCTGTAATCAACTGTATCTTGGTAGAACTGATGGGACAGGTATATAATTTTAAGAGCTTTCTTCCAGATGATTATAAGCTAACATTGTGAAAATCTACCCACGTCAAAGTTAGAAAACTAATTGGTGTATTTAATAACATGTATATATTTCATAAATTAAAAATAGTGATTCTTAAGTTTTTGACCGATCTTGTACATACACATTCTTAAAACTTTTATATTTGAACTTATGCGATTTACCAAATACAAAGAATATTTCATATATTTTGAATCCAATTCACTTACGTTTCGAATATCAGGAACAAATGAGAGCAAAATGTTTGCATTTTCTATGTTATAGATGTATCTTTACATCAGTTATTGAAATATTATCAATCTAAAGTTGACCGAGATGTTATAACCAGAGACCGGACTACATGTTTTTGCATATCGATAACTATCAACGATACAATTGAACGCTTTAAGATCAACACGAATTAGGGTAAATAAAATTAAATTAGTGCTAAACGTTTTTATTTACCCTAATTCGTGTATATCTTAAAGCGTTCAATTATATCGTTGATATGCAAAAACATATAATTCGGTGTCTGGTTATAACAGTGATTATTTCAAAATCCCAGATTAATTTTAGCATTGCTGCTTGTTGTCCCTTTTACTGCCCAATTGTTGTCTGTAATAATAATAATAGTAATAATAATTGTATGTACCAGTATTCTTGGAGTAAAATCAAAATAAAAGTTATAACAAAATAAAAATATAGAACGTATAACAAACTAAATATTAGCAATACTACGAACCATAACGCAATCTACACATACAACACAAACATAACATTTTAATAGGAAAGCACTCATCAGTGTTGTGTATTGTGCATGCTAGCATTGGCCAATGGAGCTGGGAAATCGTAAAGTACTTACTCTAGGCAACGAGCAGGGTAAGTAAGGGTAGGTAAGCACCAATACGAAACAAAGCAAAAAAGACAAAAAGAAAAAAGGAAAGTTTTAGCCATGTACTACCATTCCTTAACTAAATCCACCACATCTTGTTAAAATTGCTTGCTGCAGTTTGAAATGTTAACACGTCGACTTAAGGAATTGTAGCCTTAACTCGATGTGGTAACACTTGACACTGCAATAAGCAATTTGAAAAAGATGCGGTGGATTTGAACGCTCCCTAGTATTTGGACATAAAACTTGGTTTACAAAAAGTAGAAAAAACATCAATAATGGTTCAAATATGCAGTTATGATACCCTTTAAATCAGTTGGCGTGATCCAAATTATTTCAGACGAAATTTACTTAAAAGCTTTGAAGCTGACTAGAAGGCCTTTAATAATTATCCTAACCAAACAAAGTGGCTTTAACCCTCAATTACTAACATTAAACGAAGCATTCATAACAAACAGCTAACATAGATAAGAACAAACTAAATTCTATTATTAAACGAGTACATCGTACATTTGTTATCTGTAGGACCTGTTGCGAGGAAGAGGAAACTTCACAATGTCCTGCGTGCTTGCCAGGGGCTGAGGAATATCAGACTGAAAGACTTTGTATCCCGGTTTCTGCAGCCAGGGGAGCTAAATAAGCAAAAAAACACATAGGCAAAATTGTAGGTTTCATTGAAGACACCTATCTCCTGGAGTAGACTAGCTGAGAAGCACAATGAGCCAGGAAGCCTTGGTGCGGTGGCCTAAACACGACTCCCCAATGATAACAAAAAATGTATATAAGGCGCATTTTATGTTTCTACAAACTACCACATAGTAGGGCTATTGACATGTGCCATTACCATTCGTAACATTTGTTATTGTGAAAACAGTGGCAGCTTAGGAATTCACCAAGGAGATGATATACGTTAACCTTGAAACAAAACAATTATGTGATTGTGAACAATTATGTGAATATTGTGAATTTTACGTGAAGATTTCGTAAATTTCTTAACTATTTTGGTAAAGGCCTAACTCAAAATAATGGATAAAATCGTTTAGTTTAAGTTTTGATACTGGAACACCATCAGAAGAGACGACGTGCGTCCATCAGTGATGAAGTACGCAACGATCCACCAAAACCGGTTGTTATTCCACAAAACCTCTATGTTGTGAGCAACATGATTGAAGAAAATCGACATCTAACTTACAGTGAGATAAAGGCATTCTTAGCCACATCAAAGATAGCAATGCGTTACGATTTTGCGTGAGCAATTAGGTGTGAAAAGGATCTGTTCCCGATGAGTTCTGTATAGTTTCAATAAGTTCACAAGAAAGCTTGTGTTAGTCGGTGTAAGAAAATGCTTAAAAAATTCAACCGATGAACTGCAAAATGCGTACCCAACATCGTAACAGCAGTAACTTGAATATATTCACGTAAATCGGAAACCACTGTTTGGGTGTTCCAAGATGAATTGAATCTCATAAGAGTTGCTCGTTCACGAAGCACAAAGAACAAAATAATCCCTTGTTTCTTAGATTGTACTGGATATGTCGCAACCATTTCTTTTAGAGGACCGAAGAACAGTTAATCGGGAAAAAGAACTATTGGAAACATCGCATCATTGTACATCATGACAATACCCGCGCTCAAACAATTGATTATTTTGATGAGAAAAACATCTAACAAATGTATTATTTCCCATGTTCACCTGACCTATCGCCGATTTCCTTCTGTTCCCGAATTTCAAACAAAAAACAGCGATTTTCCGCACCTCAAAAGACCAGTCGAGGGTTTCAAAAACTATATTTTTGAGATACAAACTGCAAAGTGAAAAAGTGTTTCGGAATTGGTTGGAACGCATGCAAAAGTGCATATATCTTAGAGGCAAATATTTTAAAAACTAATAAAGCACATTGTTCAAAAAAATTATTCTTTCCTAGTTTTTGTAACAACTTACATTAGACAGCAACTCGCACATATACAAATTCCTCTGGTCATGGCAAATTCGATTCCACTATTTTTTCTAATTAGAACGTTAATGGGGATATTAGTCTAAAAACTTTACTTGTTTCATTATTTCGGAGAGGGACGAGGAAGAATATCCACCTACAAGCAAATCGCTATTGACGCCTCCAATACGACGACTCAGCTGAAGCAGGCCTCGTTGAGATGCCCACTCGATGCAAAGACTTCAGATAGTTAAAGGCGTTGTAAATAACGAAAGATCATAAGTGTTTCTTAGGACGTTGAATTACACGTAAGGCCTTGGTGCCAAATTCCTCGCAAGATCATGGGTATTACTTAAAACGCACAATGTTATTTCAAACGTTGGATGCTTCTGAAGATCCTTTAACGAAGACAAGACAACAATCGATATCGATTAAAATACAGAACAAAAGAGAAAATAACAACGTCAATAATTGTGGCAGGGCAAGGATCCATTGATAAACCCATTATTACTCCTGCTAGCTTATGAATGTTGTCAATCCTAAAACGCTTTCAACAAATGCTGTTGAAAATGTCGGATATCAGACTCACGCTGTCAGATGGCAGGTATGCAAACTCAACAACAAAATCAAATACGAAGTCCTACACATCGATTAATACCAACTTCCAATGGAGTGTTGAGTCAATAAACGTAAAACAGAGAACTCGTCGCCGCTAAAATGTAACATATTTTAGAAAGCTATTTTAGCTTTTATGTCTTATCATATTGTGTGATGTATTTCCTTTAAATATACACATAAAATACTATTACCTCTAATTTCATTACTAAATATGGAAGATTGAATTGCTACGTCCATCATACTACATAGGCTCTAAATTTATAGTAGAATAAAATGTAAGTAAAGTTAGTTACCATCAATCATCTGAGAATTTCACCTGTGACGTCTTTGGCGGGATAAATAGGAGTGTTTTATACTTAAAAATATATATATATGTATTAAATAGTTCTTTGCGTAAGGTGTGGCTTGTTTATATTGATTCTCGTCGATATAAAGTATTTATGATACAGTATCAAAGGTTCCCATATGAGATAGGCATCAAAGTCAGAACTTTCTACATTATGTGAATTACGGAACATTTTAATGCGGAGTAACCCATAATTATTTTCTGCTTAAAGTGCTAAAACTAATTCAAGTACACGGAAATGTTATATTCTTCTTTACATCATATTGTGAAACTATAGAATCCTTCTTCAATATCTTCACTGCTTAATATGCTATCAATTTTCAGAACAATCTGACTTTCATTTTATAAATGTTTATAAATGAACATGATATACTTTTGTGAAAAGCATGTAGCGTCCAGGAAATCGAATCAAATCAAAGAACAAATTAATTCATACCACTAGTTTAATCTGAAACTGAAATTCCTTATTTTATTACTATCAATTATCTTATTAACGATCTGACGATCGTAGACTCGTAAATTTCACAATGAAAGAGCTAGATTTTATCGATGACGCAACAATCGTAGCAGAAAATAGGCTGAAAATAACGGTTCGATTTTTCTATTCAAATCGAATATTGGAATTGTCAACTCTCACTTTCTGCGATCCAATTTTTCCAGTGCCTTATTCAAATCGAAGAAGAAAATAAACGTGGCGTAACCAGGTATGGCGAAAAATTTATTTATAACAATTGCCAATAGCACTTTCTTAGAGGCGTATCAACATAATTACAATTTGATATTGCAATCGAGCACTAATTAACCAGGAATGTTTCACGTACTGCAAAACGAGATTTCCAAGGTTTATTATGTGCGGTTAACAGGCAATAAACAATCGGGAAAACAGTAAATATGACAGGCAGAGCAAAAGCTTTATATAGATCAATTCAAAATTTCAGATTGATACGATAACTATTTTGCAGATTTTCTCCTACATGAGAAGTATATGCATCTCTTAGTATAGGCCATAATATAAAATGAATGATATCAGAGAAGTTTAAATGGCTTTAATCCCTAGGCACAGGACCTATTGTAATAAAATAATTGAAACAACATAATTTTACGCAAGCATACAACAAAATATAATTTCTGGTTCGACTTCTTAACTGCGATCCGCTATTGAACATTCGAATCTTGCCAGTTATTGTAAAAACATATCAGTTACATTTCTGCTTGGAATTTGGTAAAAATGGAAATCAATTGACCACGGAACCTTAATCACCGTAGTTCTGAATGTACTGTACATTAGAATGCCTTTTCCTCTGAAACAAATAACAACGGAGCGTTATAAAACCAGTAGTTAATTAATGCTGAGAAAAGTACCCTATTCATAACACTACCTTATTAACAGATATGTATATTTAATTAGCAATTAATTATCCTGTTAGAAGTCATTTATTAATCAATTAAAATTGCATCATCGGAAATGTCAAACACTTTAACTTAATCAGTGAGTTAAAAATTTCAAATGTCTGGAATGTGGTAGGGGGTATCTTTAGCGCTTTTTACAATATAGTGTAAAATTACCAAAAATACGGGAGTATTTTGATCAGCCTAGTTAAATATACTATAGAGGGTCTAAAGGATTTCAATATTTTTAAACATTTTTAGGAAGAGACGGTCAGATTTTAAAGGAAAAGCACCATAAGATAGATAGATTCTTTTTTGGTTCTGTTTCATACATTTTGTAAATATAACTCATTCAAAAGTACATTACACTAAAAGAAATACAACATAATAATAAGCATAGCCACAAATAATACAAATGCAGTGAGTCAAATATAGCACTTCAAAGTGAGGAGTGCACTGGCAAAATGTCAGTTTCCACAGAGCACCTCATTTACGTATTGGTGGTGATCGTGTGAACATCGAGTGCCAAATTTCAATCAAAAGATAGCGACCACTAGGTAAATGAGATAACATTTTGTTGGTACATTCCTGACCTTGAAACGTGTTCCTATATTTGACTCACTGTCACAACCACAGTAAAGTAACGGAACACAACGTATCACAGTCGAAATATGGGCAGAAATTCATCAATCCAGTATACACAGCGCCAAAGAAGGATACCTTGCAATCTAGTTTTAAAGCATTTAACTATGAGACACATATTGAATTCATTCCGTAATGGATTAACCAGTCTAATGCCCAACGGCAAGGGATTTTTCTGGACACGGTTTAATAATAATAATACTAATAATAAACAAACTTTATTATACAACAGGTAACCCATTGACAGGAAAGTAACAATATGTAGGCATATTATGTACACATAACAATAATCCAGAACAAACAGAGAGAAAAAATATATAAAAATTTAAAAGTATACATTTATGTAATTAAATCTATACACAAGACACTATTTCTGCAAAATGCTTATTCCCATTTCAGCACATGTTAAATAGGTGAGTGCAACAAAATATTTGTACGGGCAGTCGGCAGATAAAATTCCGAAGTAAAGCGCGTTGCAAGACGAGGTACGTTGATACAAATCCGCGAAAGTAAAAATGGACAGTCAATGTTATGAGTTAATAGTTTACTCAAAAATCGCACACTTTGGTACTCCCTTCATTCGCAAATAAAGCTCGGGTATATACGAGGGCGATTTGTAAAAAAGCTCCGTTTCCGCCTAGTAAACAGAGGAGTGGGGATATTGGTGCGATTGTAACGGTGCGGTATAATCTGATTTAATGTGAGTCTGGCAGTGCTAGTGAGCGAATCGTTCGGACATTCTTTCGTGCTACAGTCAACTCTGGCAATAGGGCCAATGTCTATAGTGGCGCTTCCCCTCATTTTTGCTCGAAATATGCCCCCACTCCTGCGCCGTTCTCAAGGCTCACACTCCCCTCCGGTATTCCAATCGCTCTTCTGGCAATAATGCCACAAGTAAATGCAGTTCATTTCACAGTTTTCAATGCTATGATTTATAATTGTGTATATGATAAGTTCAAACTATGTGTGCATGTATATCCCAATATCTATATGCAGAGTGTCTCACATACCACGTAACAAAAAAGGGCAGATCCCTTATTGAATTCTGGGTAAAAAGTCCTTTGCCATTTTTCCTAATCCCGTATCATTTATTTTCGTATTCTTTCAATTAAAAAAGTAACAATTCATAATAATTCATGATTGTCTGATAATTAACTACTCAAAACGTATTAATGAAAAAAATTATCCATGATTAATGACAAATTATTAATTATGGCCACGTCAGCTCATTAAATCCACAAAATCACAGATAAAAAGCCGCCGCTTCGTGTGGCACTATTGCCAGATCGCTCTCTGCCAATCGTGCCGTTCCGCAGGACTGAACACGAGAAGAGTGGGGGTAACGCACTTCTCAGAAAAATCGTGGAAGCTAATGCGGCACTGTTGATAGAGTTGACTGTATTTTGGTCGTTTGTAATGGTTGCTGCAATTGAAAATCCCGTCTAGTCTGAACTGCCTGCTCTTATCTGATTTCGCTGTGCAAAGATAATGAAGGCTGCTGAGATTCATCGTATTTTTATGGTGAAAATGTTATGAGTGACAGTGCGGTTAAAAGAGGGTGCCTTATGTTTGGAGAAGGACGAACTAATGTCCATGATGGAAAACGGAGTGAAAGACATACTGTTGTGGCGGACGAACTTTTAAGTAATGTCGAAGAGAAAACGCGTGAAGATCCGCGATTCACAGTTACAGAACACACAATGGTTTGAACGCGATAAAGAGCTGCAGGATAATGTTAGGGTATGGCTTAATTCAGAGGCAGCAGAGTACTATGAAGAGGGACATTACAAAACTGGTTCATCGCTATGGGAAATGTCTTAATCTTAATGGCAACTATGTAGAAAAATAGATGAAAGTAGTAGCTTTAGATTAATAATCAAACGGAACTTACTTTACAAATCGTCGGCTAGAATAAACTCGGCGGTAGTAAAATTTTATATTTAAAAAAATAAGGTCGACATATTTTTTTAATTCTAGTTGTATCATACGAATTACTCTCTTTTGTGCAAGAAGGACGTCTGCTGCAGAAGCTGAGGATCCCCATAAAACACTACTATACAACGCCCTAGAATGTGTCTGAGCATAATAAAATACGATTATGTACCCCATCCCAATCATATTCCTCAGATTTTGTGTCTGATGACAATTCTTACTTATTTTCCCTACGAAGTCTCCGCGAAGACTTCTTTACGACAATGTTACGTCACACTGGATAAGTAAGAAAGTATGTAATATCACTAGGGTAAGATAATCGTGTCGTCTCAGCATAACCCTAACAGCTGGCATCGATGAATGTGTTCGTACACATTCGAACTGGTTCGCCACCCGGCAGGTGTTTACGCATCGCAACAGACAGGCGCGTGTCAGGTTTAGTTGGCTCCTCCAGGTGTTACCGATGCTAGAACGACCCTAGATAGATATCACTTGTTCTACCCGTGTGTCAACTTATGTTTTCAATTGTTCAGGACTTCTGCTCGAGGTTACCCGAAGTGCCATCCGCGTAGATGATTGGCGAATTCATAAAGGTAACAGTATCGTTTATAAATGAAATAAATAAGCCAGATCTTTGAGGGATTGCAGACTGCCAAGAAACTGTTTGCTCTAAAGGTAAATCTGACAAACTGACACCTGTCGGACAGAAATGAAGAAAAGCAGTCTGGTTTGGTCAAGGAATTTGTAGGACTTGAAGTTACATATGAATAGATTTAGTAGTTTTGTACGTTCATCGTGGATCGTTTCGTTCTTTCTTCAGCTGCTATTGTTACGTGGCCGAAAGAGATGTGACAGAAGTTTCTTTATGAACCGGCTTGCGAAGTTTATCTCCTTTTACGTGGAAAGAAAACATTCCCTACAACTGTTAATTACGAGAAAATATGACACAAACGGCTTGCGTAAATTAGCCTTCTATCGATTGACTAAACCATCTAAAGAATCAAATATTGACTTTTTAAAAAGAAATGGTTCATTACATGAAAATGTAGTGATAGAGAGAATATCTAAAATGAAAGTATGACCGATGAGAAATGTGCACTAAAAATTCTTTGAGTGAACACTCAATATATTTTGTTATTTAATAGCCCAGGAATAAAACATGTGATAGACGTTTCGAAGCTATGTTCTCCTCATTCTCAATGTCGAGAGACCATTAATTCCGATGACGTGAAAGGAATCCCATTGTCAGCCACGTCACTATTCCAACTTCCCAATGAAAATGTTAAAAATATTTTAAAAATTCTATATATTCTATATATATATATATATATACACATTTAATTACATGGTAAGTATATCAATATTTACATTGAACTTTGATTGGGGCCTAGGGTCGGCCAGTTAGCCTTAAACCCTCTATTAGACCTTTATTAGAAACCTTTATTAACAAAACATGCTATTCGACGGATCTTCACTCAAGATGGAGCTCGATCTTGGAAATCGAAGACTATCTGAACGTTGGATTTGTCACTGACGCGAACCTTTTTCCCACGCGACCTTCAGAGTCTCTTCCAAATGTTGTTGTATAGTCGGAATGTTTTGTACTTTCCTTACATAGCCGGGTGCGTAGATAAGAATTCGTAGAGTTATGTTCTGATAAACCTCAAATCAGCAACGGATTCCTTCAATCTGCTTTTCCAAGAGAATTACTCTGTCAAAGTAAACCCAATGTACTTAACATCAGAGCTTCACGCCAGCTCGACCTTACCCTCTCTCTTCATCGAGACGTCCAGCTCTAGAAGCTCTTTTTGTACCTGTAATTTGTTAACGCAGAAGAGATTTGCATCCTTCCGTTTCCAGCCAAACCATAGTCCACGAGTCAAATATAACTTAACAATGTAGTTACTTTATTATAACTTATGACCTTTTATTCTTAGTTTTCTAAAAATTACATAAATGAGTTTAATGCATTTTAGAGCGCTATCTTAGAAAAAAGATTTACGCAAGTTTAAAAAGAAATACTTTCGGTCGTTCCCAAATTTTCTAAATCGACCATACGCATTCAACATAAATAAGCCGAACGTTACGTGATTAAGAAAAGAAATCATTGTTCCACCTTCCAATTGAAACAACAAGTAAGAGAAATAAGGTTAGAAAGCGTCCAAGTGATATGCATTTTGATTCCTTAATTCATATAAAAATTGTCGTGCTTTTTACGAGTTGATATTGAGCGCGACTAATTCCACTAAGGCTAAATTTATCACCGCACCGCAATTACTAATTCTATTTATTCAGTCGTAATTCATTATTGAAATGTTTTGTGACAGGTGGTACCGTTTGAAACAATATAATTAATAACATGCAAATATGTACTTAGAAATGAAAATAATTTGTATATAATGAAGGTATATAGTTCTTTTTAATAAACATATGGCTCATTCCGATCACACTTTTATCCTGCAAGCGCTTTCAGTTATTTCTATTTTAAATTCCCTGTTCTATATCGAAAAAGAAGTTATTTTGAATATTCAAATCAACGCAAGGATAAATAACATTTCTTATGCAGCAAAGTATCGAAGTTTAGTTTTCTGAATATTTCGGTTTACGGAATGTGTAAATGTTAACCTAGTTTCTGTGTGTTCTTTCTGTTCACCAATTTCGATTATACTAGTAAGTAATTCGTGCAATTTCAGAAAATTACTGAAATGTCTGTTGGTTATCTTCAGGGAACTCGTGCGTCAATGCACGTTCATATTTTGAAGTATGCATAGCTTTTAGTGTATTTGGAATACCTCGTTACGTATTCTGAGAAAAATTACGTTCGTGTTAACAGTATAACTGGAAAGTTTCGATGACCTAATTTCCCCAATTAATTATTATTTATTAGTATAGTTGACTACAAACAATTTAAAACATCCATTTGCTATAATGAAAATTGTTCGTCAGATTGTAGTTGTTTGCTTCTTCGAAATAAAATAATTTGAAAACTCGGTAATATAGCAACTATTTAAATTTTATTTAGTGCGCAGGTGGAGAAGTTAATAATTATTTCAGGAATGGGTCTGATCCTAACTCTCTAACCAATAAAATTCTCCCCTAAGATCACGCGCTGCGTACAGCAATAGAAAATGATAATAATATGCGCATTACTAATACTCAAGGTTCGACAAACGCGCGTCTTGTTCGCTGAAACAACAGTCTATATGCAGTCGAAAGAAGGCCATAGACTTATACGAGTTTGATGTCTTCTCCATTACATATATCATTATTTATAATATTCATTCTGCACTTGAAAACGTAAGAAAAATGAGAAAAAAGATCTTTCAAAATAACAGAAAAAGTCAATTTGATTCGGAGAAGTCATAACACAAACAACTATCAGAGGTAAATATATTTCGAGAAGTTTCTCAACCGACAATGAATTTCTCAATTGAAAATATGCTGAAAGAGATGTCGCGGGGTTTGGAGGTCAGAAAATGTACAAAATCAAAGGAGCGTGAATCTAGATGGAAAACAATCATTGTTTTGTTATTAACCCCTTGCACTACGCCGAAATTCACAATCAGCCGTGCCAAACTCGGGCGCCTGAGTGGTCCCGAAAAGAGTCGAAGCGGCGAAGACTGAGTGTCGGAACTTTGAACACATCTTACGACCATTCTTACGACTGACAATGAGTGCGAGATAGGCGTGCTCGTGTTGACTTCACGCGGTGGTGCTCTTGTAAAATTCAAAAGACAACAAGATACAAGATAAAATACCCAATCATTCAAGAAAAGGAAAGAAGAGATAAGACCTCATTCAGGCGTTCCTGGTGGCCCGAGATTAAGACCACGAGCACGGCTCGTGATATTCATGTTTGGCCCGAAATGTCGATTACGAGCCTGACTCGTGATATCCACGTTTGCCGTGAAATTGAACAACGAGCCTGACTCGTGATATTCAAGTTTGGCCTAAAATTTTCATCACGAGTCAGACTCGTGAAAATAGTGCAAGGGGTTAAGGGAAACTACTCAAGCAAAGATCCTTGAAAGTAGGAATGGCCGCTTTGTAAATAATTCCTTTATTAATACCCCAAAAAATCTTGAAGAGCATAAGTACCAAATAAAAATACTGATTTTAGTTGTTATTGACTAAAAGAAAGTAATTCCAAGTTTTTGGGTTTACGTTTAACTCGGTGGGATTTTCTGATAATACCGACAACTATTGATATTTCCCAGTAAGATGTTGTTCAAAAGATGTTACAAATCATCTTAAAGGGTACTTTTTCTAAACGCAAATTAAGGAGAAATACATAATAGATTATTTCTGCGAGCTCGATAACATCTTTGACTGTGTAGCATAATGAAGATAACTAGTGAAAGTGCATAGCGATGCTGTTCTTCGTAGAGTCCTGCTGGGTCCTTCACGCTTATTAGTATATTTTAATAATTTATATCAGAGAATTTATAAATTAGACTTCAATAATTATTTTTACTCTTTTTCCTTTTTGACTTCTGGATATGTTGAATTGTACACCTGTACACGTTATTTATAATACATAAATAATAATAGCCGGAACTGCAACAGCTCTTTAATCAGAGGATCGGTTGAGTTCTTAGTGGACGCTTGAAATTGTAAGCGGTCGAAACCTTAGTTCATAAGACCCCATAGGTGCCTTCACTCGAAATTACGTCAACAAAGATACGTGTTACCCATGTACCTACTTTTTCTCAAAATAAAAATTCTGCTTGAGGAGCATATTCATTGTATGATGACCTTAAGAAACCGGAAATAATAGCTAAGAAATAGCTGACAGGATTTTGATTTCATTAGAAATGCTTCCTAAAGCAAATTGAATCGTTGAAAACCTAATCCCAGAATAAATAGTAACCACAATCAGCTATCAATAATTCTATCAAGTCTTTCGATTTAGTTTGCAGGATTTGTGGGGTACAGTAATCACTGATTAAACCATGTAAAAATTAAGAAGTAAGCAATACGTTAATGAATGTGTGTCTTTGAAGCACACATATTTTGAAATATGCACCTCATTTATAATTTCAATGATATCCTTTTAAATTTGAAATAGAAAATGACTCAATGGCGTTTAGAGCACCAGAGGCCTTAGTTATTCTACACACACATCTGGAACCTACGTAGGACCTCCATGGTTAGCAATGTTAAAGCACATCTTTCCTTCAATCCCGAATTTTCAGACCATTAGTGAAGGCTATACATTTTCTGGAGAAGTCGTTGCTCAAATTGCAAGTGTTTCTTCGGAGCTTTTTCCTCTCCGTATCTAGGTTCATTAGCCTTTACCTGTCAGCACTGAAACACATGTCTGGGGCCCACATTGGATCTCCGTGCTATGTCTTTGACACGCGACCTCTACGTATAGCAATATTAGAGCGTACATATCTACCGTCAAAGTTTCAAATACGCAAAATTCTGATAAAGGGAATACATAAGTTTCCAAGGAGGGACACTAACCACATTGTCAATCAGAGTAAAGGTAGAATGTAAAATAGCAATTCGTTGAAGGAAAAGCTACAGTCGAGGTACAGAAAAGCATTGACATTGACATTCACACAGTGACCGTCAAATATTTATCTACAATCTGGATATTACAGAGGGCAGTTTCATGAATGGAGAGGAAGGGTGTTATACTTGCTTTGCAGTACAAGAAATTGTGTAGTACGTATTTGTAAAAACGCAAGTGGTCCTAATTCGATTGCACAGTACTGCAGTGCAAAATATTCCATAACATGGCTTAAAATCTCGAACAAGTATAATTGCTTGAAAGCGATGGTACCCAACGAGCATCGGTGAATAAGAATCTTTTGTTTTATTATAGTGCTACAACAGCAAGCTACAGTGTTTATTAAATAGTGTATTAATCGGCTGTCATCATAAATTGTAGGAAATACTTGGATCGTACATGAATCTCCTCCACCATTTATGTGTCTATTTATAAAAATGCGCAATAAAAGTCGAAGGATTGCAGTATGTCAAAAATTTCTCCCTAGATTTTTAACGAATTTATTCAGCACTTAACGAGAGCACTATATACGCACTTACTGCGCAAATATACAAAAATCTCGCGTTTTACAAATCTACTTTCGTTCATACGTGGCCAAGGCACCCACAATAAGGACTCTATAGAAAGGAAAAAAGTACTAAACGACTTTAGCGGAATCTTTGCTGTTCTGTATCTTTCATAACATATTGTATAAGCTTGTGTTATACAACGAAATCAGCATCAGTGTAATTTAGCAGGACTAAAAATGGGAATGCGTGAAGGTATCCATATGTATGTATGTATGTATATGTACGTGTGCTCTAATTTTACGCCGATCGCTGAATTTCAATTTTGACTTTTCACTGCCTTGCTTACGTAAAACCGAATGTACGAGTATGTAACTGCGTTAATTTCCTTAATGAACGTAAATATGTAGCGCACGTATTTAAATTAGTATCGGTGGTTCTCCGATTAATCCGTCTACTTAAGCGTTACATAATTTGCTGGGCACTTATGTGTATTGTGCGCTACATGCAAGTAATCAAACCTTAATGTGTATCGTTCTCTATTATAGACCACTACCAAACTTAATCTGTAGTTTTTTTCTTTTATAAATTATCACGCCAAAATCCTATAAGCTTTGCGTGTCCAGTGCAAAATGAGTTTACGCAATAACTGTATAAAAAAAAAGAAGAAAGTTGTCGTGTTTGCAATTCGACTGCCCTATTTCTTTCAATAGTTGATTTGCTATAGTTCTGAACAACCGTCAATACACCTAATACAGAGCTCAAATTTATCTCTGTCGTTGAGGATCCATTTCTTAAAAAAGGTGAATATCTGCGCAAGCACAACACCCACAAATGGCGAGTATTTAAGTTGTTCTGAAGTTAATGACAAAATAATTCATATTTTAGGCTCTTGAAATTGAAAACTAGAGTTAACGAGCTTGCGTATATCAGTTGAAATATCTAGCCATGGATAAAACCAGTTGCCCAGATTTTTATAGAATTATTGAAGAACAACTTATATTCCTAATCATTTCTGAAAGATGATTAGAACTGAAGGTGATTGCAAGGACTGTGGTGTAATTTACTGACACAATATCACATCGGTAAACTCCTCACCACACAATTGTTTATAATAAAGAGATTGTGTCAATGATTAGAACTGTTAGGATATCTCGCTGCATGTATTGGGGTCATGGGATTGCAATCGGTCGATGTAGGTAACAACAACAAAATACTAGTTTGAAATTCCTTGAGAAAGAACGTTGTTCTCCAAACTATGTGCGAATTGGTGTCTTGAATAGACACTAGCAACTAACACAGGTTCCAAAACCGCTACTCATATAAGGGGATGTACGTGGTACCTTGTAGTAACTTCCGTATGACCATATGATAATCATAGCACTTTCTCTCCATTCTACCACCATTGATGACAAAAGCAGATTCACGATCTGCCGTTTAATACGTTCCCAATGGTTATCCAAGTCATTGTTGGTATTCAGCTGTCGAATAAAGATATAAATGTGGCCGATAAAGGGGCCCAAAAGACTTGTATGGTGCACTGTTCACAAAAAACTTGATCTGCTTGAATTCAATATATTCGAATCAACGAATCGCAGTTATAACTACCTCGTAAGCGGCTACTTGGTCCAATCTTTACAATTAGATTCTTTTAAAGTACATATTTCGATACTATTCCATTCGAATGATTTGATCTTGTCTAAGTGTTCCTGAAGATTTTTAAGTTTTTTGGGCAAATTTTCGGTTAAATTGAAGGAAAATATATTGTTTCCTATGGATATACTTTCATTAAATTCACTAAAACGACAATCCTACCAGGTAACTGCAGAAAGACAGTATTATTATTATTACCATCACATATTAATTCTTTCCTAAGAATTGTGATAACACTACATCAATATCATCGGACTATTTAATTCGCAAACAGAAATACATCCAGCATTAGTACAGCGAAAAGCATGACTTTTACCATATATAAAATAAATAAAATTACCTTTACCACACCCTTCGGAAAAAATCCAGATACGTATTCCGGCAACCAAGTTGCCATTCTCAGTTGAAAACTGGTGGAATTGAGGATCACTAGCGATATCCGGTTGTCCACTGTTGACACCGTGCCAGTGTTTTTCGCGTTCAGTGTGTGATGTTCATTGTGCAATGCTTTAGTATTGTACAGTGTTCGTCTTGGACATTAGCCGTATATCGCTAGTGATACTCAATTCCCCCAGTTTTCCCCTGAAAATGGTTTGGTAACGGTATTTCTTTTATTTTATGTATTATCTTAGCCACAATATCCTTATTCTTAATTACTTGTACCAAATCAAAATTTCAGCGAATTTAGAATAGATCTTTTAACAACTGAGACTAACCTCACAAAAATCTATAATGTGAATGGCTTCTGGCGAATACTATTAACACAACAAATGGTGATCATGTAAACACCCCATATCCTGCCAGAAGCTGAGGAACTCAACTGTAACTGCAAAAAAATCACCAAAATTCAATGCATATCATTTTATGATCAGCACATATTTGTCATTATAACTTAACAAAAATTCGTGTTTTGTACTGCATTCACAAATTGGCTTTTGACTTCGAGTGAAGTTCAAAAGACGTTTAATATGTTTATAAGCCGACGAACAATGGATGTCGAAGGTTTGCAATGTGAACCCGAACTAATAATGTATAAAGGCACAATCTTCTGTAAATAAGAATTTTGAAATCTTACTAGCTGGATGTGTTTCTTCAATTAGCTGTCCCGCTTCATTTAATCATAACGTGCTAAAAGTGTTATACTTCTTATGTCTCAAATTCCATTGAATCTATAGATTCCGATGGAGAAGTAATTCTTTATTTTAGTGCGATCTTACATCCGTTTTAGTGCATCAACTCATTCATATTCTGTAGTTTTAGTTGTAGTTTCGCAGCATCCATATATATTCAGTTGTGTGCCTGATCTCCTTGAAATTCAACGAAGATGCCGGTAGGCTTATTCGAACCAAGAAAGTCTTCTTCATTCCGGAAAGTAACACCTTGGCACACCAATTTAGAATGCCAACTGTATATTTGAAGGTACGATGAATGAAAATTATCCACGAGCAAGTTTTCGGTATAATTTTCCACCGATACAACCAAACAACTTAGTACTACTATTACACCTACTGTGTACTGTGTAAAAGGAGATTCTGTAGACCCCAATAAATTTTAGTAGAAGATATCCGCTTTTTAATAGCCCACAACTTAGGACGACGGAGCTATTGGTATTGGGAAGCAATACCTCTTATGTTCCCTGGAATCAGACATTTTCCTTCGCGGCGGATGAACCTAGCGCTGGTCAACGATATGAACATATGAAAGACAACAGGAAACTATGGTATTACCGATTCTGCAAGAGATATCTCGAGTGCAATCAACATGACTGAATTCATAAGAAATACAACGTCAAAAATCATCACCATGGCTATTTCGGTGGTGATGATCAAACTTTTTAACAGATATAGCACAATAATACTACGGTATGACGTTAATAAAACTAATATGGAAAGGTAACCTACCACATGTAAACTTCCTCTGGGACAAGATTCAGGGCGATACTTTATTTATTCCAGTTTTTATGTTAAATATTGTTAGCAGATTACGTATTTAAGGACGTGCAAATTGAGGTGGTGAAGATGAATAACCATTTTAGTCGTAAAGAAATGCTTCCAATTAAAGAACTACTTCATGGTTTCATACAAAGAATTTAATAACTGCTAACCACACAGACTGTAAGTAACTTTTCCTTCATTCGAGGTTGTGAAAGCAAAGTCAAAAAATACGAACGGTCTTTACATACTTCATTATATTCCAATTATGTCATTTTCAAAACAAAGAAAGAATCTGAAGATGGATGCACAATATGTACATTGAAGAAACTAATGCATGAGCATGGAGCGAAACGGTGAAGTCCGGACTGGGACGAATTCCGATTCCGGAAAGCCCGCGACCTTGACGCCGTCCGAGCCTACGCTCTGCTCTGCTCCGGGTGCAAGAACAGAACGCCAGTGACCACCACCAGAGCTCGCTGTCGGCCAATGATACAGCGGTAGATATAGAGGTGGAGACAAGGTTTTATAAACTGCAGTGAATGTTCTACTGGTTGTGCGGTGGTAAAAATAGGCCAGTGCGAACTAGTGTTTGTGAGAGGACAGACGTGTTACAGGCGATTTTTCGCTTGTTCCAACATAAAACTTATCTACTAACTGCCATAAGGGCGCCGTCGACACCATAAACATACGCTGTGAGACGGGGACTCCCCATACGCGAGTCGAATTCTTCAACGAAATCGTCTACGAACGGCTAAAAATCGATTCAGCTGGAATTATTGCTGTGCGATCACGATGGACTCGAGACACCTGCTTGTGTTTATCGCCACCGTATGGCTGCTGGTAATCAACAGTGCCGATGCTGTACGCGTTGGAACCAAGAAGAAAGGTGAGTGAATATTGTTATTACATCGATCTCGCTCTTCGGACGATGACAGACGTGCGCGAGGACGAATTTCCTACTTGATGATGTTATTTTGCGTCTGCCAATGGCCTACTAAACGTTAAGAGTTCGAAACTGGGTAAAAGCAGTGGAAGTTGTAATTATTTACAAAAGTATGTTTAAGTTTTAATTGACGAGAATCTGAATAGGAATCCAATTCTACATGCAAGAGTGATCCTAAATACTTGTTGTATCCTTAAAAATGTCTTATAGTAATCTGCAGATCATAAACGACAAGTTTTCCGAGCTCTTCGACGAGTTAGCTGTAACTTGACTCAATTGTTGATTCGCAGTCTTAAATAGCTAATTTCAAAATATTGTCCAAAACAAATTTCAGAACTTGCTCCACAAAGTGGAGTACTGAGTCGCTGAGTACTAATTCGTAAAATTTAATTCTGTAGCTCAGTTCAATTTACGCCTTAAATACAATGTTTAGTAACATTGATTTTACTGTTACCACACTAATATGACTATCTCCAAGTATACATGTACATATGTTGATAACTAAAGTGTTATTCTCAGTAGAAAAATAAAACCACAGGAAGTACCACTGAGATATCTCCAGATACGTATTTCGACAACTAAGTTCACATCCTCAGTCAGAAAGATTGAATTAGGGAGAACGTCTCTAGATGACTTGACAACGCTTGATCTGAAGATCGTATTTCACCACTTATATGCATTCAAAAATACCTAAAGTAGAGACGATAACGGTAAAAACAATTTTCTTTGAGCTTGAACTAGACTGTAGACCTTATTACCGCTCTAAGCTTCAAAAAGTTGTGTTTATGCGGCTGAAATTAGATAAAATACGCAGCACTAACTTTTAAATAATATAAATAAGTTAAGCTACCATTAGCGACAATCTCGCCACCAAATCCTTCAATATTTGGTTCATATTTCAATATATACCAAAAACTACGAACATTAGTGCAAGCATCATGATAAATTTGTTGACATATGAAATTTCCGATAAAACCTATTACTACATATAAGAATCACTTAATTCACATTCAAAAGGATTACACATTGGGGATAATAGGAATTAAAACTAACGAATTGTTGAACATTTGACGCTTTAAAGTTTCTAAAACCGATTATAAATCAAAACAGCTTATAGGTTTGTTCCAAATCATTCTTGCGAAAATTTACGACTAATCTTTTCTAACCTGAAACTTGATGTACATATATTGTGATCTGGTAATAGTTAGAATGAGAATAATTTAATTGAGGAATTCAAAACGGGCTTCAAAATCTGAACCCGCAATGTTTCTCTTAATATTCAACGCACAACCCGATTTTTTAGTATTCTTGCTACTTATGAAACTGTTATTTTGATGGTACCAAGTGCTGCCGGCAACGAAAAAAGAAACTTTACCAAATGGAAGAGTTTCCATTCAGATGACAGAAACCACCATTCCATTGACTTAATTGTTAGTAAGAAATCAAAATCAATCTATACTTTCTACATTTAAATAATCGCGCCATTCTTCTTCAAAATAAGTACCATTAACCGACGTTTATCCACATTTACATGTCCATTGGTTTCCATGTCTCGAAAAGAAATATATTAAACTATTTAGAGTTTCCTCAAGAATTTTGATACGTAAACATATCTTCTACTTTCACTTGTGTACGTACATAATATTTGCATTTGTATGTATTTTTAAACAGTGGGTGTTGGTCTGCTCTATATGTTTTTCGCCTTTCTAAAAGGATTCTTTCCGAATAAGAAAGTCGTTATATACGTATACATACGCACAAGCGGAGATTAAAAAATTATGAAATCGGAACGCCTTGCTTTTCCAATTTCCATAATTGTACCTCTATCGCCATGTAGCGATATAACACATGTCGGTCTTGTTAAGCTCGTTTAAAATCCATCTTAATGAACGATTTGATGAAATTGAATCAATGAGATTTTCAAATGGATAAATACGAAACTAACGGAATGAATTGTTGTATTCTTTTCACCATGAAATATAAATAAATAGCGCAGGTTATATCCAAACCTCTTAGCGCTAGTATTAAAGCACCTCCAAATGGCGGAAAAAGGTAATAACTCAGTGTGAAATTGACATTTCCTCTACGCTTTTGCTATCATATAAAGCTGCCGTAATTCGCGTATAATTAACGGTACGAATTGTATTATAATGCATGGCGGACAGGTGTCCTAGTAGGAAATTCAGTTAATATGCGACAATGAATCACTTTGGTGAGATCAGAAGCGTCATAATCGACGAAATGGAAACTTAATATATGTATGTGTATAGCCGACACCAATTTGTACGGGAATGGTATAATAAACATCGCTCCAATTATATCTAAACTTAGTTTTACATCATTGAAAATTAGAATGGAATAATCGCTGGTGATTTTAGGAATGTAAGTACTACTTCCTTCGGTGAACAAATTGATAGATGTGATTTGATTCGCATCCTGGAGTTAAAAACAATCCAAAATTACCTTATTCCGGTTCGCGGAATAACAGTAATGTACAAATTAAAAACGGACTAGTTTCTAATCGTTTATTGGAACATTAATTGTTGGAGCAGCTCGATTTTGTCACACCTTATTTCCAAATTATCGACTGTAACCTATTAGAAAGATGATTTATTTAAAAGTAGTAATTGATTTTTCATTCGGACATCGTTTCGAATTTTGCCGGAAGTTATATTTCGGAAACACAAGCTAGAAAGTGCAGATCAATTTTATCGTTGACGTGTCTAAACTTAATTGAGCTTCCATAGGGCTAACAAATCTAGTAACACATTATGTATACTCATATGATTCAATTGTATTTTATCTCGTCAAGAGATGTTTAATACATTATAAGCAATTGTACTGTCTGTTGTGGCATCTCGCAAACACCATATTTCTGTCCATTATAGCATATTGTCACCATTCATTTTCAATTTCTCATCGAAAGAAAGTAGTCAAAAAACTTGTATCGTATAATTAGCATTTCAATCGCGTAAAGATAAATTGTGCTTAGATAAACCTGCAATACAACACTGACATTTTCTGGTCACCGTACCATCTCTTGACTTAAGCAGTCTTTTGGGGAGTATAAGCTCCAAGCCCCTAAAAGAATTATTTGGCCCAATTTTAAGTTGGTTCTACAGCTGTCCGCATTTGGAACGTTCAGAATTTGTTCTAGATGTATGTATGTTCACTTCTTCGCTTGTACAACTATATACATCTTCGATTCCTTACATTCACTTTTCTCTAATTCCCATTTACATTATCTGTCCACATTACTTCATGCAATCTGCAAATATGTCCCAACCATCTTATTCTTTTGCCATCTTATTCTTTTCTAACAAGTTTCTGATTCATGTTTCTTCTTCTCTATATTCCATCGCACTCCATTAGCTCTCTCTAGTATTTCCCTCTTCGATGTATTTTCTTTAATATTTCCCTCCTCCATATATTTTCTTTAATATTCCTCCCTTCCATATATTTAAAACGTTCTCTCAGTATTTTATTGTCATATTTCTGTTGTCTGCCACATCCACCAGCACATGTTTTGCAATCAATTAATAATTTTGATTTAAATGCAACCTTCATAGCAAAAGCCCTTGTTTGCAGCTTATATCCTTAATTCTTCTGATCATGCTTCGTGCATTAGCGTCTAAATTATTTCACTTTCTTAGAAGGTATGGCAAATATTTCAACTCTATTTTGCACTTGCACCATCCTGTAGTGTGGTTTTTGTTTTTCATAAATACCACATTTTTTTAACAGTAAGGTTATTACTACTATAAGTTACTACGATAAATCAAATTAAAATTAGTGACAAATTCCTCCACATAGTTTTCTTCGACAGAAATGCATTTTCTCTATCGGACAGGCAACTTCGCAATTATTTTGTCAAACAGTGAAAGACGTTCGAAAAGGAATTGCGAACGTACTGTTTAACCGCTGCGTTGTCGTTCAATCTTTCGTATCTTAACACGCCATTCAGGAACTCGACAATACGGGTGGTAGAACGAGGACGTTTAATAGGTGTCATCCCCTACTAAAGCTGCTATGTGCGCAGGCTTGTTGCTAAAGATTGTGTGGTTTCGAAGGTGTTCTAAAGGAAGGAAAATACAATTTGCACAACACTTGGATACCGGTCACTTTCCACAAGGTCTTGAACAGTTGTCATCAATAATATGCAGCCGCGAACGATGTTTATTATTTCCATTTTCCACAACATCATCACCGCTACGATATTTGTTGGTCAAACCCTTAGATAATTAAGAGAGTTTCATTTCTAACCTGTGCTGGTAACCTGGTTAAAATCTCGGTTGGTTTGAGGCCTTTGTTGGCGGGAAATCGACTAATAATATTTTATCCAACGGACACGGGAATCATTTATTTATTCACGGTGGCAGCATTCTGAAGGTATTTTTAACGTAAAACGGACATCGGAAAAAGTTAATTTGTTTGTAATAGCAATTGAACACTAATCCAGTGTACCGTTCTCCTCCCTGTACTCTGATATAAGTAACTACGACGGCTCCAACTTGCTCTCTCCAAATGCGCACATCAAAATTTTTGTTGAAATTGAAATACTCGTAATTATTATTATCATTTACAAATTATGGCTAGCTCTCTCAAAACTGTTGGTTCTACTATGTTATACTAGATAGGAAACAATTGATGGGAAAGCAATTTAAGAAATGGAATTCTATTGACTTGATTCTCCGCGAAGATCTAACATACTGCAAATTACATAGCTCATTTGATTGTTGAAACGACCTCATTTAATACACTCTCCAGCAAAGAATTTCGAATTCGAAAGAACGAGTAAGAAAAATGGGATTCGAAATTAAAAAAACAAATATATACGTTGAAAAATAATTACGCCCCTAAAAAATCTAAAAGAAATAACGCGAAAAAGTAATAACAAAATTGATCAAAATAAGGAATACTTCAAGCGAATGCATTTCAATTTCTTCAGTGGCTGTGTTGAAATTCTTCTTAACTGCTCCCTATACATGTTTTTCCCCTTTCGCTAGAAAATTTAAAGAGCGAACATGAAAGAGGCATAAACTTCAAGCTTTAGGTATCTCAGTTTTGAATTACTACATATTTAGATGCATCTTGCTCAATAATAAATAACCGTATATTACTACCAACTGATTTCTATTCTTTGCTTGTTAGAAAAAGAAGCCCGCGCAATAAATTTGTAGTACACATTAAATAACAACAAGTTCCCAGCTTGAAGCAAGAAACAATTTGAAGTTGTGCTTCTTTATGGTTTGTTCACCGCAAATAAAATCTCTTTCGTAACAGTAAGAAACATTTCATTTGAATTTTTGAATTTAAATCCTAAATTACTAAGAGTTACTGTTTTTGATTAATAGATTTTATGTATTAGCATGTAAAAATAGAGAAGGTATAGCTGTCCCATTAGAAAGCTAAATTTATTCCAAATTATCGATAGATTCGCTTTCTACCACTAAAGCCACCTGTAGCAACCATAAAGCCAAAACCGAAACTAACCTTCTGTTTATTTAAATAAAAGTACAAGTATTTAAATCTCCTTTACAACAGTGTCACCTCATCTTCCTGTATACCTAAACAACTACTGCCACACATGAAGAAGTATTAAACTAATTAATTGTTTAAATTATAGGAATTAACTATTGCAAATTACGCTTTCCGCGATCTATTAAAGTAAATTTCTTAAATTATTTAACATTTGTTTACAACTATGAGAAGAACAGCGACGAACTAATGAGCGCTCTACTTACCAGACGATTAGCGCTTGAGATTGCTCCTTTTATTTGAAAATCTCGAACTATTGAAGAGCGCATTCTAAAAGACCACCTGTCGAGCAGAACCAGAACGGAAGAAATGTGTTTCTTCATTCATATCGCGGTGAAATCAAAATGAGAAGCGCATTTCGAACCTCAATTTATGATAAAACTGCGAATTCTTGGAGCATGGATGAAATTCCAAAACAAGCCGTTGAACAACTTGATTGTTCTATTATTATGAGCAATTGTCTGTATCAACGTTTGTGTTTATCACCGAAAATATAGGAAGAACTATATTTCTATACATAGAACGAAAATCTTGCAAGGAAGGGTTAAAATAGAAACGGCTGTCCACGACCCGTATTGTTAGTCTGATTTATTCATCGAGGTAGCGACAAGAATGTTAAGAAATATGTTTTGAAATATATCTGCTCCAATTGTAGCTACTTCTGCATTACAATAAAGAAGTGGGTTTCGATGAATCTAAATTTTAAAACATCACAAGAGAACTTTTAATATGTACTGTAATATACCACTAAGATCTATTTTAAGCCACTCGTTTGTATTGCAAAAGAACAATAATATTACTGTTTATGTACATTAGAATTCAAATTAAGCGTGTATGCAAATGGAAGTTTTCTGCATATTGTTATTCATTTTTCCAGCTCAAGGTAAATGATTTGCAATTTTTGCAATTTTACTTATCGTGGAAAGAAAGGTTAGGAACGCGCCATAAATGAATAATTTCTAATTTTGTCTCAACAGTACTGCACGCGTTTGTAAATTATTTAATATTTACACCAACTAGTGTAAGGATGAGTTGCGTCATTAAGCATACACAAAATTCTTGTATCATTATTGCTGGCCTCTGTGATTCGTATTTTTTTCGTTTTAATATTCCTGCTATTTTACTATTCCACATTTCATTCATTATCTTGTCTACTTAGTTGGCACTTCTTGCTTTCTATACTCACATATATGTATGCAATCTTTTTTTTTTTAGTATTTGTAAATAATCTCAGCAATTCATCTCCCTTCTTTTCCGTCGTTTTCGTTCAATTTTTATTCTTCTGTTTTTTAGTTATACTTTATCCCTCATTTTTATATTTTATTTCTTTGGCATTTTTATCTTTCCTTGTATATATATATATATATATATCTGTAAAATATCTGTACTTGTTAGACTTTTCTATTTTCTATTACTCGTTTTTGCGCAATATTCGTCAGAACATGTAGCAAAATCTTAATTGTCCTTTTTATCTGCAATTAGTATCATTACGATATCTGCATTCATGTTTGAACTCTTATTCGAAAATTTTGTAACAGCTATGAATCCTAAAGTGTGTAAACTACCTAAAAGTTAAAGCTTAGGAACTGGCGATTTCGTCACAAACTGAAACTTACGCAGAAATCAATCGGCTCCAACTTGTGTGCTAATTTTTTTGCGAAATATTATGTCGTTTAAGGTACGTTGATGTCAAATTAGAATTAGAATTAGAAAGTATTGTCTCCTGCATGACTTGAAGGAAGGAAGAAGATTGAAGTTTGTTGTTTACACTTCTTATTTGAAGGCTTTCTAATATTTTAAATCGTAAAACTCTGTCGACTGCTTTTCCTACATATATCTACGAATATCACATTTTCCTGTTTATTTTTCTTTCAGAGCAAAAGTATGATCTTGAAGTTTCTATTTTCTCATCATTTCATCTAGTGTTGCCCCAGTTATCTGCCGTAATTATTTATTTCTATTTGTTTATACAATATATTTGCTACTACAATTTTACTGCGCTGAGAAACTTCGATTTGCAGTAGTTATTAAGCTTTTTGCTTTCTTTTCCTTCTTGAACACGGATGCAGTTGATCCTATTCTTTAACCTGCTGGTATGGTCCCTTCTTAGAAATTTACTAATATTGATAGTCCTCGTATGCGATTTACGACTGATGTAACAGCTACAAATTTATTTCGAATTCTGCCATGTGTCACTGTTTGATATTGGTATTTACTTCCTTTTTGGCGTTTTCGTCCATACTGTCAGTTGTTTTAATGTTTTACTACTTCTGAAAAAGGCGAAAGTAAATGTGGAAAGAAATTTATACCAATATTGGTAGTGACATTTTCCAAGAAACTTCCCTATCTTTGTCTTTTCCTACGTTTTTGCATGCATTGATGTATTTGCAATTTCTTATAATTCTTTACATGTTAGGTTTCCTCCATTATCTGCGATATCGTTACCGTTTCTTTCTTGTTCCCTTTCCTTATCTTTGTTGATATCTAGCAGCTTCTGAAAGTATCTTCTCCAGATCACCGAGATTTCCCTATCGTTGTTTAATATGATACTTGTGAGGAAAATGATTTTGAGCTACAGGCACCAATAAGACAAAGAAAGTCAATTATATAATCTGAAATATAAATAAATCAATTTACGGTACTAGCAAACGAGAGATCGAGAAATGAATTCTTGATACATGTTCAGTTAACAACCAGAAATTGCTATCATTGGAACGCACTTAGGTTGTAAGTTGAAGTGTGCTATATTATATATTTGCATAGAAAACTAGTTTCAAAAAGATACTTAAGAAAGTCAAAGTTACAAATGAATAATGGCATGTACAATGTAATCTACACTGTGGCCATTGTATAAATTTCTGTCAAAGTTGCCTAACAAACGAACCTTAGTGATAGGTCGTTCATTGGAAAGTTATGTAGGTAGATGTTTGTTTCTGATGTTATCCTGAAGACTTTAATCATTTATATCTTTGCGTTTTGATCCACCTAAAAATCAACGAATATCTGACTGAAAGATATGTCAAACGTCGTGAATAATAATTTTTACTGAAAAACTTTTTCCTGCCTTCTAGCAAATACTGCTATAAGTTCTTAATCAGCGGTCCAGATTCTGCCGATAAGTTTCTCTTGTTCTCTTGTAAACTATTAAAGTTTGTTGAACTATACAGTAATTAACAAAGTCCTGTTGGTGCAAAATTAATCTTTATTCTACTTTACGGGTACTGTTTCGGCATTCCTGAAGAAACTAACAGTACGGATAGTAAAACGTGCCTATCAGATAGTGACACCGCAAAAACTTAAAAGACATCGACCATGAAGGTCTACAAGAACATGTTGGACTGTTCTTTCGTATTTTGCATTTAATTGAAGTATCACTTATATGATACAGTTTTCACGAATCGGTAAGAACGTAATGTCCTTGCCTACGATCTCGGAAACACTGATTACAGACTAAATCGTTGATCCCGCCTTATTTCCGCGTATTTCATTCCATCGTCTTTAGATTGCTTTTGTGATTTACCGCCACATTTCACTTGTTCGACTTGGAAACGACGTGATGTATCTCTCTTCTGTGTTAAGTACATATGTCTAGGTATGGTGACATCTTTTCTAATAAAAACCTGTTAGCCTACATTCTGCACGGAATCTTATACATCAATCGTTGTATTGTATTGTATATTTACTAGTACTATTACGATTGTTTAAAAAAGACATCTTTGCCGACATAAGTATATTGGAACGTTGGGATTGTTCGGTGACAGTTGAGTAAACCGATCTCTATTCTAGACTAACGAGCAATAATTTCGAATTGAAAAAAGAATGAAAGAATGGAAAAACGCAGCGAATTATCTCTCAACGATTTAAATAGGTAAATAGTACATGTCGTATGAATCTGTGTAGACGGAAACTTTCGTTAGGCTGGTGATTGTGGTTAAGCCAGCGACATTATTTCCTGTTTTAAGTACGCTTCCTTGTCAGGAATAACGATAACATTAATAATACTTGTCGGTTTATTTGTACAGTGCCACCATTCGAATATCGCTAACGAGAAATTTCGCGAAGCATCTCGTTGGGTGTAATTGATGTAAAACGACGACTGTAACCAATTAGGTAACGCGTTGCGATCTCTTCAATTTAGTAAACACGCTTAATCGATTTAGATTTTCACCTTTGAGCCGAAATTATGTACAAGAAATATGATAGAAATTTACATGCATTGCTATTCCAAACGGAGCAGTTTATGATAACTTTTAAATTGTTCAATTCGTATAGATACAATTTTATGTTTTATTGTAAAATAGTTTTTCTATTTCTATTTAGAAATACGACATTTTTCACTTCACACATAGAGGAATATAGATGCTCAACCATTTTCATTCGCTCTGCCCCCGAAGGAACGTGTAAGTTAAATAGGCCACAAGCTCAAATTGTTGTACGAACATCTGACAAAACGTACATTTTGAATGGCTTCAAATTTTGGATGGACGATAAGAGAAGATGTACTTTATAAATAAAAAGATAACGAAAGGATTGCATTTACTTTGCGTACACGGATATGTAATGATCCTCCCTTTTAAGCGGCTAACAAATTGCAGAAACTAATTTTGTCATACAACATTCGTTGAAGTTCGTAAATTTCATTACATTCTATATCTTTTCATTCGACTTACTGAAATCTAGGTAAGTATTGACAAATTTGATGTTGCCATTTAACGACCATCCGATTACCTGGATTGCGGCGTCTGCAACGCATTTTTCCGCGTATATTATATAAATTTAAGGCGACTGCAATCACGAGAAAGCGAGCCTAACGCATAGTAGTCTATAAGGCGCTCCAATTTCAACATAGAGACCACCTTGAATATAAACTAGGTGATCGGAATGATAAAGATAACCGTTTACTTTTCCAGAAGAAAAATAAGACGACGTAAGTCGTGTGTACAACTATTAATTTCGTATTCTCAAAAACGTCCAGTGATATACATAAGTAATGAGTGTCGCGTGGTCTGATAAAACTTGCAGAATCGCATTAAGTAATACGGTAGCCAATACTACATACAAGGTAACAACCGCGCTAACTGTTAATAGAAATCTCTGTTGAAATATGAAGCTGTTAATTATAAATATTGTATAACTACCTCGGTTATATTTGAGTGGATTTCTGTGTAAACATATTGGTATACGGCACATTAATCTTTGGGCATATTAAATGTAACTTATTGCTTTCCTTAGCAACGCGATATGTTACGTCTATCCAAAGAGCTTCCAACGGTACATTGAAAACTTTCCTCGTTGCCTTTGGGACCATAAATCGTCCTATAGGCACATATATTGTCAAGAGATATCAATAACCACGAAGCAGTAAAGTGCATATTGCTCTTTGTTGACTCCACCCATAAAATGTACGGAAATTCACGAAGAAGACAGGCTGACAATGTAATAAACACTTCGCGATTTGCCTACGTCGTAGGATACATAAGAGCTGATGCAGTTGGATTTGACAAAGTAGCTATATAAAATACGACATGGTGAAAGGATTAATGACCATTTGATTCTAAATAATCTACATTGTCATGTCCCATGAAATTAATTTCTTGTAAGCACCAAACTAATTTGTAAGTGAAATATATTCCAAGGCGTAGACGTTATAAACGTCTTCTATTAGTACTGTGGGATAAATATTCCAAGAACCTCCGATGTACACAATCCAATTTTACCTGATTGATGCGGGACACGTTGCAGAATACTGAGCATTCGTCTATTTCATGATAAACATACACAAACCTAAAGAGAGAGAACAATAAATTCCGGAAAGCAACAAGGATCATAACGAAGACCCAAAAATCGTAGCAAAAATGATATTGCAAGTCAAACTCATTGGAAGCGTAGTTCTGGCAAAGGTGACTATAAGAATTTGAAGCAAGCCCCACTTGTTCCCGTCGTAGTAATCGAAAAGCATTTAACATCCAACAATCTACTTAGAAGTCCCAACGTACAATCTTTGTAGATGCCTGGATATGAGGAAGTGAAACGTAATAAGGCAAATAATATGTTTACATCTATCCAGTCCAAGACTTCTGCTGAACTGTCGAATGCTTAATATTCTCACTGAGTAGGATACCAAACTTCGCCTGGTCCATATCAAGTGTGTTTGTCGAAGACAGCCGCACCTGAAGCAGAATGTCACCTTTCTTTACGCACATTCATGTTGAGCTGGCAGAAGTTCTGCTTCTTTCAGCTCTGTATTACGCAGTATCAAGTACTTATGGTAGGAAGCACCTAAGCCGCCTGTAGTACTATAACATCAAAAAACGGTGAATCAAAGCTCCCGAGGAATTCTAAATTCATCGTTGACTCCTTGCTTATCTCGACGACCAGGCAATTGTTATACATCAGAAAACCTACTGCAAGCTCTACATCTTCTAGAGCTTCTGGCTAAATCACTATCAGGGAATGGGAAAACAATACATATAAAGCAGCACAATAATATCAAGGACATTATAAAAAGCTTATTAAAGTCATAATGAGTAGACTCTTTCGTTAGACACATCGCAAATTGGATGGATCTGATAGAAACCATGGCAAAAGACGATGATAAATCTAAAAGTTTATGTGTCAAAACTCGCACCAAATGACCTAAAATGAAGGCTACTGAAAGACCAAATAGAAGGACTATATCCCATAGATAGAAACTGTTTAAGAGAAAAAGATAGAAAAAACAGATGGAATGAATAATATCACCATTTGATACGCGTGCGTTACAGACCGTAACTAACTCACAGTTTCAAAGGTGGACTAGTTTGTTCGTACTTAGAAAGATGTAATTCTCCGTAGCTAAAATGCACACTCAAGAAATAGGAAACATGTATCCTGCTGTGACCAAGGAATAGAAAGAAAAGTATCCAAAGAATTGGCTCTCACTTCTGAGCATTTTTATATGTAGTTTTGGCTTCAATTTATAAATGCAGTTGTTTCAAGTCGTGGTGATCAGCCCCGAATAGATAGAAATTAGTCCGCAGTTATACATAGTTCCTTGCTGGTAATCATACATTGTCAGCCTCCTCCTTATTTACGCATTCAATTCAACTTCTTTCCTTATTAAGGGTTTTGCGTTGCATTACCAGAGGGAGTCATCTGCACTTTTCTGCGGATTGATTGTGTAACCTTCTTTAATAGTTTCAACTTAGAAACTATTCGATTATTAAAAATTTGTTACAATATTTATGAGATTTGTCAGTTTCAATCAGCAAAGCGACTTAATAGTTACTTTCCTTTTGGATTGTTAATATCGGTTTAATGGGTAAAATTTAATTGTTTGTACTCTTCGTGATTTGGAATAAATACCTTTTCTAGATTAATATTTTAATATCTCAGGTGAAATATGTTTTACTTGTTACTATGTGTTACTATGTTTTTACTTTCCTATCCTTCCAATAAGGGTTACGTACCAATACGTCGTAAAAATAAATTCCTATAATGAATCTAACGTGACCAGATCATAATCTAAATTGAGCCGTTTGTATCAGTAATTGGAAAGTTCTCTTCTTAGATAATCCGTCTTCTTTTATCCACGACATCCATCTGTAAATACAAATCTCTCATCTCCACAACGTTACATCGAGCGACCGCTGTCCGTCACGGAATTTCACTTCACGCCTTCTTTCAAATCGACGATTGATGTCTTACTTACAGCGATTTCCTTTCTGCGCGATGATAGGACGTTCTGAGTGATAGTTCGGGCTGGTCAATACCGCCGTTAAATATTGCGATATGTCAAACGTGTAATCTTCGTATATATAGGACAAATTAGCGTCATTATGCTAGAAGTATTGAAATTAAAATGCAAATCGTCGGCGAATAGTGACTGTAGCGTTCGCTTCCTTGTATCGATTTATGTGATCTGGTGTGTGGGAATTCTAATTAGATAGGTAGGTTATGCTCGGCGTAGCATAATTGCTTCAAACCTTAAATCGAAAATATCAACTTGTCCGTTAAAAGAAGTGCTATTTGATTCCCCGATATACATAGATAAAGCCGTCTTTCCCAATCCAACAAATTTAGAGTATAAATAAGTTACGTTAGGCATTCGTGTGTTAGTTACACAATTAAATAATTGCGGAAAAGGTAGATAAGATAGATAGAAGATGATTTTACAATGGAACAAAATAATTCATTCAGTAATTTATTATTGATACATACATTTAAATTGATCATTTGCTGCATGGTTCCCAACTCTCCTTTTCGTAAATTTCAGCTTTAGATATTGCTTAAGGCAGTTGATCGTATTTGCCTCATATTTTAAACCATCCATCTCTCATCGTCAATTTTAATTTCTTTATGATCTATTTTCTTAATTAATTAATACAATCAATTGATAGATTTTTCCCCCTGAATAACAATTGAAGTATTAAGTACCAGGCAAGAATATGTATGTAGTGCAAAAGATAGAAGAGGAATGATTAGGTACCTATGAACGTATTCACACACCATTAAGGTTGTACGACTCTTTCAAGATCGGCTAAACTTAAAAAAATTTTATTGGTTCCAAAGCTATCTTGAAAATTGTATGTTCAACCTTTAAAACTAGTATGTATAACGATCAAATGCTAGTTTTTACAATGTTAAGAGCTTCTACAGCTTTAATTTTTTTCTCTAATAAGTGAAGAATCAGTAAGTTTACAGGCACGAAATTTTGCTTACCGTATATTCGTTAGGATAGCTACGACTTATCGACGAGCGTTTTTGTGAATTCCTTGTTTGTTATTGAATTTAACCTCAATTAAGGAATAGCAAAATGATCATTGGCTGCAGCAAAGCAATGATAACAAAGGAATTTACAAAAATGCTATTTGGCAAGTCAACCAAGTATGTAAAGTATCGAGTATGTGGTATTCAAAATGTCAAGCCTGCAAACCTGCTGGTTGTTCACTTATTATTGACACAAGTGTAGATATACCTGATCTCTTCAAATTGTAAATAATTAGTATTTTATCGTTATACATACATCTTTTAGACCAAAAAAAAAAAAAAAAATTTAACAGCGATCTGGAATATCAGTACCATACAGCCTTAACAACTGAAACCTTATATTAATGGAATCGACAGTTACTTAGTTGCCGATACAAACATAGTCAGACTTAATTGTGGAAACCCAATACTTAATCTTAGTCTCGAACTAACTACTGTATTTACATAAGATTTGCAAGCATGGGCAAGACTAAGTTAAATTTGCAGATTATAGGGATCTCAAATTCATAAAAGAAAAACTGCTTCCGTTACAATATACATATGTATATATAAAGACCTTAATGAAGGTCGAATAAATTACACAGTAAAATATTCCGCATTCTAATAGATACGTTATGGAAATAGCTTAAATGAATCACTCTAGGTTAGCCACATCCTCGTACCTACTACAGTTTTCTTCGCGCATAATATGGTTAAGTTGGTAAGTTAATTTTCTTAAAAATATCTATGGGAAAATCCTTTCGAGGTAGTCCTTGATATCCTGAAGATTCTTTTATGCTTGATGATATAACCGAAAAGTATTTCAGGTGGTTATCAAATTATTTTCAATCTTATTATATATATATATTTAAACCATCCTAGATGAAAGAATTGAAAATGTACCTAGTTCTAGAATAGAATACCAACCTTTCCAAAGTAGCTCTATAATCTCTGCTTTATAAGCAGAACGTACCAAAGATTTCTAAATCACATTAAAGGAAATACAACAATCTTCCGATGATTATTGGATCCACGATGATGGTGGACGCCTATTGAACTGAATATTTAAGCACAATAATCTCCGGGGGCAAATTGAGAAATACAAAATTAACAAGATATAATTATTTATTATTTATTTATATTATTAGATAGCATTAATCTACATTTTCTACGTAAAGTATCCATTCTTCTAGCAAACTTGATAATAACTGAGAGAAAATTGATGACCGTTGATTACAAACATACGTTTCCAGTTGTTCATCTAACGTAGTGTTGAAGTCATTGTCATCTTAATAAGCTTGTAACCATTATCAATCGTAATTTACTATATCCCACTAATAATGATTGGTTTAATGATTAATTGTCAAATTTTAATATTATGATCTGTTCTAATTTATTTCTTACTTTCATAGTGTAGTATGGTAATACTCCAATAGTAAAATAACCAATACAAAGATGTTAATTTTATAGAAAGCATTCTTTAAGAAATAGAAAAGCGTTGTAAACATTTACCACACACATACACTTAAAACATTTAAAAATCTAGAATTCCAAATTGCTATAACGACGTGCCGAAAAAAATGAAGTTTGTTGAAAAAACGACGGAATGGGATGGTCGACGAAAAAAGTCAGATAAAAGTTATTTAAAATACCAGGGTTGAAAAGAAGCAGACCACATCAAAGTAAAGAAGTTGGTGTTTACAAACGACGAACAGACCAAAGAAAAGGAAGTACAATAAAAGGAAAAGACCAAAGAAAAGAAGTGAAGAAAGAATTCAAGAGGGAGGGAGAAGTTAAGGATTAGAAAACAAATTACACTTATACACACTAGGTAATATATTTTGATTGTATTGTTCATTATTTTGTCAATATAATACTAAAATTTTGTAAATATTATTTGTAATAATTTTTGCTTTCTATACAATTAACTTTATCATACTACAATAGCATCTTTAACGTCAATAAGTAAGCAAGTAAATGCTGATTGCGATGGCTTGGAAGTAATAAACAATATAAATTTTGTCATCTCTCGAAGATTAAATTTGTGTCTTATTCAAATTAATAGTTCCAATCCAAAAATTTCATCGGAATTTATTCATGAAAACGGCTTAGAATGGTATTTCTATTATTATTGTTTTAGCTCTTACTTCACTGGTTATACACTATAAAAAGAAAATTGGAAATAATTTAAATCAGTTTACAAAATAAGGCAGAGGAAACGTCCAATATCGCGGAGATTTCGTTAGGGTTCCTCGTCTAATGTCTCGTTGAACTCACCAGCTTCTCGCATATTTCTTTACAGTATTATTAAATTATGACTTATTAAAGATTATTGTTGGTGAATTGTGATGCGTTAAAGTGGGCTTTATATTTTAATATTACAGATTATTGTCGCTTGCTTTCTACTGTAAGAACTTACAGGTGATACATGAGTTTTACTGATTGTAAATTTCTACTTGTCAGTTCAATTTCATTAAAAATACTTAAGGCTAGTATATAGAGAAAACTGGTCGATAACAGATGTTCTTGAATTCAAGTTAGTCAAGTAAATAGTCTACAAGTGTAGCGGCATAATAAATGCTAAACAATTTTAGTGACTTGATATAATTTGACTTCGATGACTTTGATTCTCATATTCAATTTTATTATCTAGAGTACTTTCTTGTTTCAGTTTATATACCTATGCATAATGTGATAATCGCCTATATTCTCTTGAATCAATGACAACTCAAGATTCTATTTATTTATTTATTCATTTATGTTCAACTTAACGTCATACTCTTGACAATAGCACCTCATTTTTGATATTATCACCATTTTTCCATGTACCTGTTTTTTCGGTGGGTGGTAAATGTACATAGTCTGTACATAGTGAAATGTCTATCCACCAAACGTACGGTGGACGTCTTTGTTAAAACTACACCGCCGCAAACTTTTTAATAATTTCTTCCATACATTCTAATCTCAATTGTAAGCAAGTTTTTTGAATCTTCTCGTTTCGTATAAATAGCAAACTAGTTCGATATTGTGTGATCCACAATGCGCATAAATATTTTATGGTGATCATTGTCTTCTTGGTCACGAGGCAGCCTGTTCAGTTATTGGGATAATCCATCATTATTGCATTGTTTTTAGTTTCTTTTCTTCCTGCAACTTGTATCAACTCTGTATTATGAATTTTTGATAATAAGCCGACATTCCTTTTATCTTTTATACCATAGCAAAGCCTTTCTTTCCCTGTCATACTAACATTTCCCTCATTTTCAGCGCTTTGTTCTCGCCTATTCATTTGTAGTACTCACTTGCATTGTATGGCCCGATAATCTACAGAAAATATCTGTGGTAGACTAGTGTCCCATCGTCGAAAGCAGTTTCGTTGAAAACGAAATAATTCGTGGACCGTAATTATTCACAAATATCCCCTCAGAGATCAAAGTATGAACAAGACGATTTGATAGCTGATTTTTTTAAGGATATTGACTGAATCCATAGTAACCGACTTTAAGATAACATGAGAACTTCGTCTCTCATGACATTACATCAAGTGTAAGGATTGTATAAAACTGTATTGAAATGTACAGCATTTACTCACAACATAGAAAGTAGAATTACCTTCGGAATTGTCGTAACGTTCCAATAAAAGTAAAATCTAATCCCATTTTCCTTTATTAAATAGTATTTCTTGCTAATAGTAGTCTTGTAGTACATGCTGAAAATAAAACTTTCGTAGAAATTATCTGTCGGTTTCCAATTCTGCAAAGCCAAGTTTTGCAAAAAATTCCAGAAGATTTGGATTGATGTACATATCGAGTAGTCTGGATTGTCGAAATCTGTGTTTTGCAATCCCAAAATAACATAAAATATTACGTCAAATTTTAATGTTAATCCTTCGTCAAATGTTTTAGTACTTCTTACTCTAATAATTCCTTTGAAATATGTACGTACCGAATGATGTTAGTAATGACCATGAGCAAAGGTGTAGATCTTCTCTTTTTGATTTAGTTATACGAAGGATAACGCTAGCAGATGTAGAGTGTGACGAGCAAGCACCGAAAAATACGTGTCGTTACGAAGGACTTTTACATTCTAAAAAGTTAAACAATAAGTGTCATTCTTGGTCTAGGAATTTTAAGATTATGGCGAGTTTTACTGTTATACATAGATTAGAATGTTTTACATGCATGCATCAAACTAAATCAGTTCAACGTTGACGGTGTAGTTAAAATTGTTTCTTGCTTTAAAATACAAAACTAGTTTTTTGTGTACGTCGATGTAATTTGCAAATTCTAACACCTCAATCAGAATAGAGGTATTATACGTTATGGAAATTAGTGTTTGGGTACCTTTCTGAATTAATTTAATTTTTTATTCACAGTTTCAAACAAAAGGTTTGAACAAGTTCTTTCTTTATTGCGTAGTTATTCAGAATTCCACGTAAACGTTTCGTGCTCCGCATCCTGTTACTCTCATATCCTGCAATACATTTTGCTGCAATCTCATAGATATTTAATATTTTATTACCATTCCCTTGTATTGTACAATACTTTTATTGCACACCGACAGGATAATCGACAGCGGATACGTTACCCACATCTCTTTAATCTTAATGAAAAATAGCGCATTATCGCTTTGTTCTTAGTCTTTTTGCTCTGATCGTAATCGAGATTGTATGAGTAATATAATTATACATTCCTTCCACATAACTTGGTGAAAACACAATATGTAATTACGAGCATAATCGTTTCGAAATTTATAAAGAACGAAGTGTGTAACGAATTCATGGAGACTGTTTGTCGGAATGGTATTACTGAGATATATCAAAGCGCTTGAACAAACTTGTATGACGATGCAATTCCGTTTTCTGAGCTTATGCACGGCGCGTTTTGCTTTGGTGAATCATGCTTATCGCTCTAGAAAATCTAAGTTGAAGCTGAATGTTTTGTCTTCCTTCCTATCGTATCTAACGTGTTGCAATTAAGATATTTACCGTCAAAACGAAATGATTTATGGTTGTGCTATATACGGTGGAGACAACTATATATTTCCCTGAATATTGTAATAATGTGTATTTTCGCGATCTATATGCTTTTCTTCTTGGTTTCTTTCTATACCTATACGCCAGTATAAATCTATAGTTACAGAATATATTTCACAACTTTGAAAGAACATTTTCATATAGACACTGTTCATCAGATTAAGCAGCGTTTGTACGAGAACTTTCGTCTAAATATATTCTCTAACAATGGGTCGTTGTTATCATTTTGGCCTGCACGGGGAAGAATATCTTTTATAAGATTTCGAAACCTTCAGTAACATTTGGTCATCTTAACCAGTCCCCAAATTTTTAATTTCTTTTTGACTTTCTCTATTATAAATTATCTCCATGTCAGAGCTTACTCAATTTGTATTAACATAATTTGAGACTCCACCCAAGATTTTGAATGAATGTTCTTTTCAGATATTTCCCAATATTTGATGGACATGTTATACAGAAAACATATACATATATAATCTACCGATTTTAGCGAGAACAACCCGTATGACTAATCGCAAGAACATAACAAATGAATGAATAGTGTTAAGATTGATTCAAACGGTTTTCTAAAAGAGGCATGAGCTTAGAAAATAATCTCTATTTGATAGATATGTATGCATCAGAGCATCCCATTTTAGAGGTCACGTATTATCAAGGATATTTGTTTTCGGATTAAACTGTTGTTCGATATTTACGTCGTTCTGGTTTCTGAAACGAATATTCTGATTAATTAAAAATCCGCTAACAACAGCTTCAAAGCTCGGTCGAAAATCATATTTGGCCACTAATTATGGAATTACAAATAGTCTGGAATCTTTTCCGACAATATTTTGCCAAATGTTAGTATTCGGCAAGACTGTATTGGAAGAAAAGTTGAACTAGACCTTGTTGGAAATTCGCAAGAATGTTTGTCATTGCTTTCAGAAGGAAGAACTGTTAATAGAAGCATAACAAAGCGACGAATGGTGTTAACTTAATTTACAACATTTTGATGGAAACAGGCTCAGAAAGTAATTCGTAATCGTATCCAGCACACAGCTACAATGGATTGCACCCAAAGAAAAACACCAACCACGAACTGTCGGTCATGTTGGAGCTCACATATACTAATTGATAGTTTCGGGTTGATCCTCATCAATTAGTGGAAAAATACCCCTTATTGTACATAGAAATCTCCAAAATTTCTTGAAAATCTTACTGGAACAATAGTCTGATCTACGGATTTGACAAGCTTGCTTTAAACAAGCATTTGGGTCAGATATGTGTGACAGCCAAATATGACAAATTGACAAAATTGCTATGAATTTGTAGAGAATATTTTGAATTGCTTTCCGGAATTAAAGCTAATCATGGAGCATCATGGATGAACAAACGGTATTAGATAAGTTTGACATAGACTTGGAGTATTTTTGCTTGAAGCTGATTGTTTAATTCAAATACAGGCCAGGCGTGTTCCTTTCTTAAATAATAACTAAACATTACTCTGAGAGAACAACCCCATGCTCAAGTTTAAAAACATACAATCACAGTGGCACCTTCAAAAGACAGTGTTTGGTTTCTGCAGTTAATCTGGTCACGAACTAAGTGAAAAACGCTCCAAGGAATAGGTAAATATCTGCAGGCAATTGCTTCAAAACGTCATTGATGATCATTTCTAGCGACAAATTATGATAGCAAATACAATCTTAACCCTTTCTAGCAACCTCTCTAAGAGAGAAAATGTGGACAACATTGAACAACCGCCAAAGTTGATGGTTCGAAAAAGACATCTTTGAAAAGAATGAAATATAAAGTTTTAAAGCAACATTTTGGACTTCTTAGATAAAGATATGAACTTAGAAGAAAATATGTGTTCAGATTGAGAATCCATCTTAAATGAAGAGATTATAAATAAGGAATCCTGCATATTTTGCAATATGTTAAAAACCTCAGCAAACATGTTTCTGTGGTTATATCCTTCTAATTCGTATAGCGAATATCTTCGAAGTAACCCACGTACATACGATTCACCGATTGTTTGAAACCGTAACTGAAAGCCATTTTTAGCGATGAATGTAGTATCAGATTAAATATCGACTCTTTCTGTCCATTGTTTTAAGGGAAGACAAAGGCCGCTTACAAAACAACTTTCATAAGTTGATGATTTGATCGGGATGGGAAAAACTGTAAACATTGAACACATCGTAGGTTTTTGCTTTCTACCATGTAACCAAAGGTATTTCTGACTTATTGTTAGTATCTTCAGTTAATTTTAAATTCGTCAACACAAATTTCAACCACTAAATAGTTTTTTTCTTTTCTCAACTTTTTCAAGTTTCAATTTGGAATAGACGACTATTTTGTCTCTTTTTTATTAAAAAAGTCTGTACCATTTAGAGCGAAGGACGTTAGTTCTACTTACAATTAGCCTTGCAAATTCATTAGAATAAAGCACTTTTAATTAATCCAACACGCCAATTTCTGTAAGAGCGCGAAAATAGATAATTTTAATGTTCAGTATGGCCACACCCTTTTATTTTAATATGCATTTATTAAAACGAATGATAGAATTACTTTCAGATTTGTTTCATTTTCTGAAAGTCTCCCCTTAATCCTCCGTCCGATAGATGGTTCCAGCCAGACCTTTTTCGTTTTCAATCGTTAATTAAGTATATTTCTTGTTTATCTATTGACTTGGGCTTCCAGGTACCTTCCTGGAATTTTATTGGCTATCGATCTAGACATATAGCAATAAGGATTTAGTCTTCGCGAAAGACGAAAAAAGGACGTTTTGAAATCTCATCTTCGGTCCGACAAATGGTACCTGGCTGGATCCCATACAATTTGTATGAAAATGCATGGAATATGATACATTTTGGTGATTGTACTTGTTTTTTTGCACTCTTATGTTGTAATTATCCACTCTAACTTCCTTTTATGTTCACGCATATGGGCCTGGTATATACATGGTCCGTTATGAAAGTAATGCGCATTTCTTTGGGAAAAATAGATTCATTGATCTTACCGGTGCAAATGTTTAAAATTCTTCGAAATAGTCACATCGATGCGCTTGCGGAGACGTGCTTGGACTAGCTTTCGTCGGCACTATTCGCTCCAATAAAAGATTTCTCCCTGAAGAAGTGAAGAAGAATGCTTCTCGTCCTATGCTGTCATCTGTGTTTGGTTTTCATGAAAACTTAGTTTCGCTTTGTAGCTACGTGCCGAAAAGGAACAGGGCTATGAATTTGCTCTCCACTGTGCATTATACAAAATGTTGTGAGGGCGAGGCAATGAAACCAGAGGCAATTTTGTTTTACAATGCGAATAAAGCCGGCGTCGATTGTATGGACCAAATGGTTACTCATTTTACAACAAAACGGCCAAACAGACGTTGGACTTTGGCATTTTTCTTCAACATGTTGGATGTTATGGCATTGGCTGCCTATTGCATTTGCAAAGAAGTCAACGAGACCAATAGAAATGACGCTAGACGCACTTTTCTATATACTATATCCAGAACATTGGTCCTTCCAAATGTTGAAATTCCATGAACAATATTCACGTAATGAAGCATTTTACTGTTCGTTCGGCTATTGAATCGTTCTTCGGTAGATCAATGAACATTCCAAGTGGCTACTGCTGCCAGCGGCGCCGATACACTCACAGCCAAGAGAGACTGCAAAATTTGTTCACACGGAGAGGAAAAAGTTCGCCGAAAAGCTCGTTCTTTCTGTTCAATGTGTTCAGTGCCAGTATGTCAACAACATTCTAAAGTTTGATATCCATGTTTTTCATGCAATGTTTGTCCTTCTGAGAACCCATGAGAGAGTTCGAATCATAATTAATAAAAAGACGTTGTAATCCCTTCTTGTAAACATCAAACAACATTGATTTTAACTCTGAGAAAAGTTAGAAATAAAAAATATATACCTGGTTTGTATTAAAATGCATTTTGCACCACTAATTCGAACCAAAATGCAAAGAAATGCAATGTTAATGTATAGGGGTCTGGCCAGACACCGTCCGTCGGGCCGAAGGTGTTAGAATATCTGTCGGACGGAGGGTTAAAGCACCGACAAAACCTTTATTATCGATACTTTAATAGAAAACAGATTAGGTACATGTATTCCTCATAATCCCTGCATCCGAAACCAATAAATCGAAGAGTTCCGAAGACGATCATGACATAAATCTTTTCTACCGGTTTTACTTTCTTCTTTGATGCGGGGAAACTCATACACAAAAATGTACATATATATTTATGAAGCATAAAATTATAACTTGGATGAGAAATGCAAACGTGAAAGTTCGTAATAACCAGAGTATGAGGCACGTTTGGACGTTTTTGTCCATTTGTACAGTAATAATATCGTATAAATGACGAGTCCGTATTTACCGCAATATTACGCATTACCTTACGTAAGCGTGTTGCTGAATTTTTGATATTAAGTCCACTTTAACTATGTAATGCGTGGGTTATTGCACGATATACGAAATTAATAAGCGTAATACGTAGATGTAAATATGTGTGTGTAATGAGCCGTCGTTTCAATTTCACTTTCTTTTAATAGAAGCATCATGTAGGATTACGTATGTACATAAATATCGAGGATAGTACCGATTTCGTAGATGATATGTACTAGGACGTTTATCTCCTTTTAGAATAAACTTGCGAGTAGGTGCATCGCAAAATTCTATAGTGCCCGAAACATTAAGATACGGAGCTGCAGACTTTCCAAATTATAATTTCAATGTAACATCGTGTTAGATGAAGTAAAATTACTTTTATGGTTCCTACTTTGGAGAATTACACATTCAATTTAATTCATTTTGAGCACAGTGTTTGATTAATCCGTAAACAATTGACGAGGGAATTTGAATGGTACGAGAAAGTATAAGAATACTTGCGTGTTTTTGGTCTATTATATATTGCAGAACAAATTACCGTACAACACTGATTTTACTAATTCGTGGGTTTCAATACATCGGGAGAAAGGTATACATTGTTCGAATAACCAAACATGCCTGTCAAATCAGGCGAAATTTTGGTAACATGCAATTAGAAAGATGTCACCTCAAAACTACTAAAACTACTAAACACACCCCACTCCCAATATATCATAGGACTATACTTCTCTGGATATTTGTTCTAAGCTATGAAAGACAATTCGCTCGTTTTTGTGCTATAGCTTATTTGCTTTTAAAAATCACTCCAAACCTTAATCATAAAAATGCCAACCATCTCCATACCATACTCCATCTTTTTCTTTGTCCTCTTGTTTTAAGCCTATGGCTTGCTTTTGGCAATCGTAAAAGTTGACGTCGAATATTACGCTTTGGTAGCCTGTCCAATAATATGCGTTCTTCAAATCTTCCATCTCTTGTAATATTTACTAACCGATCTTGTGCTATTATCTAGACGTGTTCATTCCACGCCCTGACTATATCCCTTGTATCAAATCGTTCCTTAATATCTTTGGTGTTTGATGTCCTAATGTCTAACCAGTTTTACTAGTTTAGCTGTGTTTGTAAAGTATCCTTCAAAATGACTGAATTTTGCTGGTATCGTTTCGACTTCCCAGAATTTTTGTGTCTATTTGAGTCTTATAGTGCATCTATGTCACATATACCATTACAAGCCAGTTCCTAGAATGATCACCACTAGCTCTTCCAATTATTTATCTGCGAGCATTTACCCACCGATAATGATTACTTTCGGATGGAATCGATTCAAAAATGTTTACTACAACAGCAAATGCGATGCAAATATTAGACGACAATGTACATTGAAGATCCTAATAACCTCGATAATTCACAAGTCATTATATCTTAATTGTGTTCTTTTACGCTAGTGCCACAAGGTTATGTCTTTGCACTAATTAACAATTTTTAATATACTACTACTACTGCTGCTACAATTCAATGTAGAATGTCTATCAAGCTGCTAAGCACAGTCCCATATATTAAAGAATGAGCAATAGAGCTATAGGAAGTACTTTACGATATGTTTTCCATTTAAGTTGAATGCTGCTACAGATCAAAAATATGATAAGAATTATTTGAAAAATTATATGCCAATTTCTATGTTCTCCGCCGCTGCCTCCTACAACTACGAACGTCCTGTTTATCTGATATCGTTTCTTCATTTATTTCAATTCCGATTCCCTCGTAGATCACCCGATAAGATTTGAACTTTTTATTGACCTATCAAATTTCCTCTTGCTTCTGGCAAAATATTCCTAACCTTCATTTTCATATAAAGTGTTTGACGCATAACATAACAAGACCCAAGAAATAATATAAGACAAGATTAGTACCGATTTAGTAGCTGGACACTGTCCCTTGATAAAGCATCTAAGCAATATGGGAATGACTACAGGACCGTGGTGTAGGAAATGACAACTAGAAGTAGAAACTACCATCTCTATTATCTGCGCCTGTAAGAAGCCCAGGCAGAAGCATTTCGACAAGGATCTACTGGAACCTACGAGAATACTCGGGCTTCTCTTGAGCAAGATAATGGCCTTTGTAGAGGACACAAGTTGCTTGAGCTGAAGTGAATGTGTTATTGGGTAACGATACAAGGAGCATGGCTCAAGTGTCTGTTGATGACCAACCCTAAAAGAAATGAATAAATGAATGAATAAAGAACTAAAGTATACGAGATGCATCAGTAAACTGCAAGAGACTGCTATATTACTTACGACTTCTTATCAGCGCTACTCGGTAGAAAATTTTTGAGATTTTAAATCTAGATCATGAATTTTGACGTTTGTTTGTTTTGTTTGCGCCCCTAGCTATATTTCTATACATACTATTTTATCTATTTAGTTATTCAATTCGTAATTTATTTTATATAACCTGGTCTATAGCAATGAACTAAACTGAACAACAAATCTTTGATGAAACATCATACTCGCATTTATTGCTTTTTATAAAATAGTGTTCCTTGTGTTACACTATCGCTTATTTGGGACATATCAAGAATATTTGATGTAGACAGTTGTAATATGAGTCTATATTCGGTGAAAAATTCTTTATATATAGCATTTCGATAGTGAGTCTCATAGTGAGTTGAAAACCGGCGTCCTTTTACGTAATTGTACTATAAAACATAAAACTTGCACCGCACTTAAGAAGAAACATTAGTTCTATAGTCTAAGTAATATATTGCAAATAACACCAAGTAAAATTTTTCTTTAAAGCGACAAACATATCTTAACCAGAATTTAAATTGAAATCCTTTTATTATGTATTATAAACACCGTGCGTAGCACACAAGTTTCAAGAGTCTAAATGATCGTCACATACATTAGCAGGTCATCACGCGTAGAGATTGGTCAGTAAACGGTTTAGATAATTAATACCCGTTTCCTTCTATGGTAGCTGTAACCTTTTACGATCATCGTCGTGCTTTCTCGCTGATGTTTATGACAACGTAATCGCAGTTACTAAACCTGGTAGTAGCTGGAGGTGTGTTTATATGTTTAAACTATTCATTTCTGATATTAGTAAAAGCATCTTCGCTAATTTGCCTAATTCAACGTCTAAAAATTACGAAAATTATTTGATTTAAGACCAGAGGCGCCCGTCCCATCAATCTAATCGCACGTTGTTTTGCCACAAGCGTTCCGTTTCGACAGATTATAATAGTTGTTTTAGCAGCGTCGAATATCCACAAAGAAAACTCCTTTGTACCGAGTGGAGATGATGACGGGTCTTTGGCCGGGTTTTAGTTTAGTGATAGCTTAAAATACCAGTACAATTATTGGCCAGCATGCCAAGAAGTCCACGCGCTCTTATACTCTCATGCACCAGTCACCTCTGCTTAAGAGATAATTCAATCTTATTAGAATCTCTCCTTGGGTGGTATTTTCTAATATTTTCATAGAATTCCGTTTAATTTTTCAACAATTTGAGAAGAGAGTCCTTACTTTATCATATATTTTGAATGACTTAAAGATTAACTACTGAGAATCGGTTCCTGCAAGATTTCATTAAATAGTACATACCTCCTTAGGGAGTACGTAAACGAAAACTAACATCCATTTTCTCACATCTCTTGGTAGAGCATAGATCATTTTGAAACCAAAATTCTTGCTACTTCATCAAAACTCCACAAATGAAACTTCTTACGTAACTAACTAGATCATTCAATTTTCAGTTGGAAAAGATATATAACTCGCTCGCTACGAAATTCCGGGTCGAAGCGAATTCTTTCCACGTACAGAGACTGGTGCGGCGGACATTTTTTAAACGTTTCGTCCGATTCGAGATCGATTCGCGAGCGGAAGTGTGGATTCCTTCTCGGTTAGAAATTCTGCCGTAACATTTTACATAAACAAGGCTGTTCGTCCTAATTACGAAATCTTTAATACGTTTTTCTAAACAATGAAACGTTTTTTTCGTAACGAGTTCCTGGCTAAATTATTAAATAAGTAGCAAAATTAAGGCTCCTTCCCCGAGCAGCGCCGTGTGGTTTCTAATATTTTGTCATCGCCGAGAAAGAAGGTTAATTCGTTGTGTTTACGTTTCCATAAACGTACAACAATAGGTGACGAATGTTGTATAAAACAGACGAAATCGTAAATCATCGCCCAGATAGACGATGTCAGGAGCAACTATGATTATCGCATTGTTTTATAAATCGGATTGTAAGTAAATCGTGCTTGATTGTGCAAAGTAACGGAACGGTGACCTTGCTAATTTAATTATAATTTACTTTATTTCACGCAATAATAATAAAGATGAAATAAAAAGTAAATTAAACCAAATTATAGAAATACGCTAAATATTACTAAAGTAATTCTGGTAGGAAACTTGTACTAAATTTCAATTGATTGAAATACAAAGACAAAATTGTCAAGTTTCCACTCGTTCGTACATTTCAGTGTTCTTACGGAATCATTCTTACGTTAACGTATTTGTGGAAAAACTAGCTGACATTAACTCGTTTGAGTCCATTCTTACGGAGATAAAAAAATTCTTTAATGACGAATATAACTGTCCTCTTTTAATGTTCCAAACGCTTATTCTACATTTTGAAACTATTTCCTATAAGTCTGGGGCGTATCCTTTTACAGAAATATGTATATCTCTACACACGCAGCGTAGTACGAACGATGCATAATTTAATTCCGATGCAAAGGTGTTTATTTATAATCAAGTTGTATTGACGATATACATACATACAGATGCAGGAATAGATGGATAAATGCATATTACACAAGGCCGATTGCAAATATGTAGACGACGCGACGATCGATCATTGCGATTTTTACATTGGTAACTCAATAACCTGGAGGTTGAACAGTCGTATTGTCCGAGCTAACGATAAACAACAAATTGCTTACGTATTAGAAATTTAATCTTAATAATAGATCTGCATTTGCTTACATTGTAACTATTGTACTGTTCTACATGAGTTCCAATTTGTGTAGCTTATGTAGTTGCACCGTATGAGACCGCAACTACCAAAATATACTGTAATTAAGAGATTGATATATCTATTAGCACACACCATGCAATTGAACAACTAGACAATATGGGATAATCCTATTCATAATCATAATCTTTCAACACAACAAGTATTCAGATCATAAAACAGGAATGATTCGTTATTGCTTTAAACAACGCAAAACAACCTAAACTTTCTATAGAAGAGTGGGTGCTTTAAGCCTAATTATGCAAATTTTTCTCGTATTTCCAAATACTTAATTCTATAATTTCCGCATTCATATATGTATAATTAAAATTCCTTCAACATCAATGTCCATATTAATTATGTATCTAGTCAAGATAAAATCTTGAAATAATATAAGTATTCCCCAGTTTTCACGGTAGAAATATTTCATTGCCAAAAGTTAGTAATGCTAAATTCACTGAAATAGTTTGCAATTTGATTTCAACAACATTCCATAGTTTGTGAAAGTATGCAATTAGTTGGTTATTTCGAAGCTGTTAAAGTCAATAAATTCAACATTTATTCCATGGAATCTCATCCCTGGACTAAGTAATTTCAATATTTTTACTGCTTATAATGCACTCTTGTAGGCAAAAAGCGAATACATCCAAATACTAATCCGTCAGCTTAATGAATCACGTGTAGATAATTGCCGTACAAGATACTCTAAATGTACATAATGTATGTTATACTAGTTTTTCCTCAATTTTTTTTTCTAAAAATAACAAAAGGAAGATCTTAAAATCCTAAGGATTAAATTTAATTCGATATTTTCTATCCACTTACCCCTAAAAAATTAAAGGATTTCACTTCTGAATTAACTTCCTAGAATTAGTCTCCATAAATCTCCAGAAAAAAAAAAAGAATAGAATAGTTGCATACATAAAACTACGGTTTCAGCTTTACTATAACGACACCTGCGTTATTGTTCATCCAAAGAATCTTGTGCAATTCCCTTTGAAATAGTTCGAATAGCAGGCTCTTTATGTGAACAGCTATGTCGTTACATATTTTACAGATGTGCTGAAATGTTCTTCCGAATATGGTCAATCGATGTGAAGGTGGAGTAAGGACATATTTTTGTTGTAATGTTTATGTTGAAAAGATTTCGTTAAACGAATAAGTAGAAGTTTTGTTGTCAACGCTGAGGAAATATTCATGTGTACTTTAACTCAAATTTACATCCTTGTCTTTAGGGTTGTTTCTACCATTTCTAGGTAAAACTAAAGGAGAAATTTGCAATTTAACGTATTATGTTTCATTATTATTATTATTAAGCTAATACATTTCCTACGAAATTATGACTGTTCTCATATTTTCGAGACTCATTATAATCCTATTTAAAGGTGGATTAGTCCTTATTGTCCTATATTTTATAGCGTTTTTGCTTTGATACTAATTTTTTCCATTCCATCCTGTTTGGTATTTGCTCCCTCCACTGTTCTATTTTCGTCTCGCTGATGTTCTCCTCCATTTGCCCTTTCTATCTTCTTTTCGGCCTTCCTCTGGGTCTGTTATAGTTCGGATCCCATTCCGTTAGAGTTCTTATGGCTGATACCTTTTCTCTCCTATATCGTTTTTACCACTTTTCTTTCAAAAATGTTAAGCTTTTCTTCTTCTGCCACTGATAATGCCATCGTTTCTACCGCATATGTTACTATCGGTCTTATGATCGCCTTATAAATCCGTAACTTTGTTTTCTTACATAACTTCTTGTCTTTTGGCATCCTTTTATTGCAGTAGAAGGCCGTAACTGCCTTTGAATTTTCTCATATATATCTTGGTTTTCTCTTTACCAATATCCCCAATTATTCGTTTTTATTTCGTTAAATATATTAACTCCACAGTTAAAATTTGACATTAGTCGATTATCTCTATTATAGTGTATATATTTAGTTTTATCATGATCGATTTCTAATCCTCGTTTATTTGCTTCTACATCTAAGTTTTTATTATTCTTTCTAACTTCTTTTTATTTCTTGAAATAATTGTTACATCCACTGCGTATGCTGTTATTTGCGTAAAATTTTTATTAATTATTTCTATTCCCTCAATACTTTTTATTATCGCGCCCAAACTCAATGTGAGAGGTAGTGATGACAAAGTATCTCCTTATCTTACTCCTCTCTGTACTTTTATTTGATCTGTTTATAGAGGAAAAATCTCCCAATAACAGTCATTGATAGAGAATATAAGGGTAAACACCGTATAAAAATGAGCTCTATAAACGAGATTTGACACAAATTTTCAGGTTTGAGAATTACAAACGTCATATATCCTCCTGATAAAATAAGCATGTAAGTTATCTTTATAAAACAAAAAGTGCAATGGACTGAACGAAAGATGAAAAGACACTTCCCAAGAAAGTAGGTCGTGACACATGATTCTTAATTTTTATCCAGAAATATATTTCGTACCTAATAGTTATTGTCAATTGATTAAGTCCGATGTAATGTCATCAAGCGAAACCTTTGCCGAAATATACTTTCAGCTAAAATGTTGGTCTAGTATGGGGGCAAGTTAGATAATTTGCTGTTAAACTTCGCCTCCGGGTTGTTGCCGCGACGTTCTAATATTCTTAGCCTGTCTTCTTCTGTTTTAATTTGCACTGGTTACTACTATTATATTGTTATTCATTTCTTATTTGTTGCATCCTCAAATGTGTTAGTGAAGCTCTTGTTTTGATTGTATAGCTGATTAGTAATCTGGTTCTCACCCAGAATACTGTGGGGACTTCTTCAATGCCTTTGTATAACCACGTTTATAGCTCGTTTCAACTGATTTTAATCTGACTAAATGAAGTGTGAACAGATTTATAGCACCTCCTGCGGCGAGAGCTTAATGAAGGGTTTGCTTATCGCACTCTTATCTCATAGGGTAAACATAAATATAATTAGCTGCTCATTACTCAGATTAAAATAAGTTGGAAGGAGCTATACCTCTGTTACATTTCGAGGACTAATGATAGCTGTAAATTTAGTTACATTGCTATGTAACTTGCTAGAGGTAAAATATCTTGGAAGTCATCTATGGCTGGAAGCTTGAGAAATTTCTTTCGCAGGAAGTCTCCTTAAGTAACCGAATATGCCAAAGTGAAATTATCCACAACTAATTCCGGCATCCAATAAAATTCTCATTTCGTTTGTCTGATCCTCTTTACCTTTCAGGCGCCGAATTAGTACTCGGCTAGTTATTTAGTGCCATTCTGTACATTTCTCTTACAGTTTTGCCCCTTTGTTCGCTTCGATCCTCTCTTATTGTAGCATCATTTATTCTTTTAATTGATCTATCTCTACATCCTTATATGACTACAGCAATGCAGTTGCTCTTTCTCTATTATGTATTACCTGTTGTTCTCGAATAAAAATCAAAAGCTTTCTATTTATGTCAGGATGTATTAATTATGCTGCCAGTACTTCACACTGGCACATCATTCATTCCACATGGTGTAATTATCACCATCTTATACATAATCCTATTAGAAATTGTATATAAATAACAAACCCACTGAAGTGTAAAAACAGTAAGCAATGCCAACAGAAGAATTCCTCTTCCTCTGTTCATTTTTCCACCGCAGAAATTCCCGTGTGATTCCGTTTTTTCAATGCAACGAACGAACGAACGTATTACAACGAACGCACGTTGTATGTAAGTAGCGCTGTTTAGAATTGCCGGCGTATTGTATGCCGGTACGTATCGAATGCGTCTACACATACATAGTTGTGTAACACCTTCACTTTCCTATACTTGGTATACACGGTACAACCAACACATACATCTGCAATATACTTCTATGTAGAACTGTGTGTATATTCACCTTACCTTCACTGATACTCGCAACTTTGCCCGCGGTTACGGCATTACGGTCACGTTTGGTCCATGAATGGTCCGACGAACGAGCGGTTCAATTTTTCACGTTACAGTATACGTAACGCCGATCTAAATTCATTATTATTGTTCTTTAAATCGAGATAAAAGGGGCACGCCGTTCTACCGCGGCGATAAAGTCTCGTTTAAGCGGTAGGATTTTAAATTTTCAACGATGCTTGAAATGGGTTCAAGACACGACACATAAATATTTGTAAGGGAAATGCTTACCTCCTACACGATATGTACGATTAAAGTATTTATGCTGATTGTTTCTAGGTTCATTTCACGATGGCTTGTCCCGATTAATGCCTTGGAAATACTTAAGGAAGTATTTATGTGCGCAAATAACGGTGGGAAATCTATCTGCAAGGTTTCATGCGATATCTCTAAAGAATTCCTTCTTTCTCTCTTTAGTTTACAATATTCCCGCATTAGAGGAGGTGTTCTTACTGATTACGACTAAGTCTCGGTTAATTTTATCGATAAATTATCTGTTGAGTTCTTAGTGATCACGATAGTTTATTATTCTACAATTACATCTATCATTAATGATCTCCATTTGGCCCCGCTTTCCTATTTTAATCAGAAATACCTTTCCAACTTAAGATGTACACTTTCCTCATACTTATAATCGCTTTCATTTTTATTGTTGGTGGTTTCGTTATTTAACTCGATTTTTAAACGCTATTACACTATTACATACTTAGAGAATTTAATTAGCTTCTGCAGTAATAAAAATTATTAGCAAGTAATAATTAACAACAACAAAAGTGAAATCGATGCCGTTGTATTGCTTCAAATGTTATAACAAATAAGAATAACAATATATATTGTGCTTCACTAATTTGATAAATTTTTATCAAATAGGAAGAACGAGAGTATGAGTAACTACTCATGCTCTAGTCTTAAGATTGAAGAGTAACTTAGGTAATAATACCAATGAAACACGTAATTTTACTCTTTCTCCAAAATGTAGACTACACAGGCAACAGAAACCGATTAGATAAAAACATTTCCTGTTTAACACGTGTAAACGTGCACGAAGTTCGTATGATGATGAGCTGCTAATCGATCACCTCAAGTCCTGAATTTTGAAAACTAGACTTTAGTCTCGATATATGCTCCCCTGGCCGAAAGAATACAATTTTCAAATGATGAAAAAGCACCCACTCCCATTGAGTAGTACAGTTATTTACAGCTTCTAGGAAAGAAAGTTACATATGAGCGATTGAGTGGCAATCACTACTAGAGATCTGGTAAATAAGACATCCACTCAAATGCCCTATCCTTCAAGTAAAACTGAAAAAAGTGCTAGTATGACTTAATCAGCACTCGTAAACCTCCTTAAGATAACACCAACCAGTGACGTTAATTGTAATTGCATTAAACTAGAAAGGTTAGTAATAATATCACCAATTCCTCAATATATCGACTAACTTCTTCTAACAATAAGTTGAGAACGAAAGCAAATATGAACACCAATGTAGAGAAAAGACGAAAGTTATAGTAGGAGACAAAGACATAAAACGAATAGTAATAGTGCAAGAGAAATCAGCTGGTTGAAGTATTTAGGAGGAACTCAAAAATATAGATAAGATGACGTATAATGTAGATATATTAGCAAGTTTCTTAGGCAAGAAGAAGATGGTCGAAAAGCTGATAAAAGGAAGGATTATGAAGTTGTACTAGTAACTTATGAGAATGGAAGACGTAAAAACAGATTCTGCTGTATGTAGGGAAATGCAGGAGAGGATGGAAATGATCGAAAAGTTAGAATAGAACAAGAAGTATAAGAGTATCTGTTTGTTTGGAATGCTACCAGAGTATTTGGGTAGAGTGAATGAGACTGGAGAACAACGCATGATTGCGAGATTTAGAAGTGGCAGTAAGGAACGACTGAGTCGATATGGGATGAAGGAGGAGGAGAGAAAGTGTGTAGTGTGTGGGGAGGAAGAGGAAATCTGGATGCACTAGAGGGAATGTAGAGAAATGGTGTGCTGGAACGCAGAGGGAGAAATTTTGAGCAACTGGCCGTGGTGTTTAAATGAGAAAGGGGGTGGGAGATTATCGTTTAAAAGAATATTGAAGCACAAAACGTTTAGTAGCTAAGTTTAATTGTTGGTAGTCTTGGGATTATTTTTTTCTTTTTGCTTAGTTTAGTCTTTTATTTGTTTTTTTTTCCTATTTTGAATTTAGTTCTTTTCATGTTAATATATGTGATGCATTTACTACAAACCTCTGTGATATGATAAATATGTAAATGAAGCATGCCAATAAAGGTTCAATATAGTAGTTGCACTGTATGGAAATGAGATTGTAGAGGAAAATACAATGTAGAACCAGACGAGACCTTGTCAGAAATCCAATACAAAAGAAAATTAAAAATGATGCCCATAAGAATAACCAAAGGAAAAATAAGATATGTTGAACACACCACTCAAACAGGGAGGGAAAGTGGCTAAAACCTACCGACTGAAAGAAATAAAGAAAATATAAAAAGGCGGATCATGATACACCTGAATATAAGACATAAACAACGCTATAAAACTATGAGGCGGTAAGGATGTTGTCCAGAGACAGAGAATAGTGGACAAATATATTAGAAAAACCCCATTAAGTTCAACTTCTCTCTGGCATTACAGTACCTTTCTACAAAGAACTGCGAACGAACTGTTGATAATATTGAAAGAGAAACACATGCATTGGTCTGGAAAATTGGTAGTCCATGCTAGTTTAAACACAATTACCTTTCACAAGCTTGAGACCTAACTTGTTATACAAAAAGATGCAGAAATATATACAGACTTCTGTACTCTACTCCATGAAATTAGTCTACCGATATAATATATGCAAGCAAGTTCAAGTATCAATTAGACCGAAATCTCCAGAATGACGAAGGTCGCAAATGAATAAATTTGTCAAGATACCCAACATTTCTCTGAATATAGGGAATGTAAAATGAAGTCAAAAGAAGAAAAATATTTTTCACTACAAGGAGGAAAAAATGATTGGAACAAACTGTTTTACTGCTTTTAGATTTATACACTTTTGAATGCGTTCAGATCAATTCTTTCTCTAACATATTTCCACTCTGAAGTTGGTATCCCAAAAACATGGTTTTTGAAAGCTCCGGCAGTTCCTTGCGGTACTTAAAGTCGCTGTGCGCGCATTTGTTGTTTGACACTCGGAAACAAAAAGAAATCGTTGGCAATGGGACAGATAAATACGAGCAATAAGACATCAATACGATGTCTTTCTCCCTCAAATACTCAACTGTTGTTGGCATGCTGTGTGAGAGCTGGCACTATCATTATGCAGAATGATGTGACGTTTTTTGGCTGTTTTTCTTGATTTATTTGATGACTTCTGGCAAACAAATTGTTGCAAGATACTATGCAAATAGTTCTGCAAGCCTTGAATGATAGATTTAAGTTGCCGTGATCTTAATAAGACTTTCGGCACTCTGAACCACAACATCGCTCCATCAAGATTCTACAAATTTTACAAAATAGGAAGAACCACCTCATGAAATCATAGCATAAACGATCGACTAACAACGATGATGTTACAGGGATAGATATTGTAACCGCTATTATGTAAACATTATATAAACACTCTATCATATAATCTATCGTCAAGAAAGCAGTGTCTACTTGCAAACGGTATTTCTTAGCTGTAAGCGCGACTGTCACACAATCACGAGAACATATACATTACAAGTGTTGACTCGAATGAAAGATTAATTCGATAATAACAAACTGAAACTACATGAAGATTAAAAACAAATTATAGAGCTTAAAGCAAACAGTCAGCCTTCGTCTTGGGAAATAAAATATTCAAAATCAAGCTTGGATGGCAAAGTCACTTATCCCATATCTCAAAACTAAACTTAATGTTAATTAACTCTGTCTGTGTTATTAGAAGATTATCCACAATTGCAACATATGATGCAGTAGAATCTGTAAATTACGTCAAATTCACAGCCGGACTAGGTCGAATTATCTGTTACTTAAAAACTGCAATAAGAGCAATTTTTATATAAACGAAAACGAAAGTAACAGTTGGTGAATTGCGCAGTATTAGTGTAGGCATTTCCCCGATAAAAACACTAAATTATAAAAATATATTGCATTCAGATCGACTGTCTATAACCAATCCAGAATTTTGAGGATGTTAGGGACTTGAAGAAATATTATCGTGAAAGAGTGGTTGGTTCTATTTTCTGCAATAAACATCTAGATTATACATACAATTACTGGTAACTTGAAAATCCATCTGGTGGAGGTTTCTTACATTAGTTTACACACTTTAGAATCTACACAACTCCAATTGTACCTGGAAATGGGGCCACTGGGGAATTTAAAAAATTACTATGACATGTAACTACCACTATTATTACAACATTAATTCAGATCAACAGACACCTACATATGTATTCAAATCAATAAATAACAAATACCAACAGATATTTAGTATCACACCCACAAATAAACGGTTATTATTACAAGTCCTTGAGACATTCTACCGGACCAAATAGGACTTAATCTAAGCTAATTGTAAGATAAGAAAATAAGGCTGGAAGCTTACAATTAACTTATATAATAACAATTATCTCAAAACTACGCACAGCAGGGATTACGAAAAATAATTGCTAAGAAAATTGTTTTTTTTTTTTTCGTAATTATATTATTGGTGTACCTACTACATATTTCGCTGACAATTAGAACAACCGCAAGCTTACCAATAGAAATAGGTGATTAAACAAATTAAAGCAAGGACTTTTTACACAACGGCCCGCGTTCGAATAGATATAGGCGTTTCAATAAGGATTATGTCCACTTAAATGCGTTTATGATATCCCCACATGGCAAGAGCTTATGTGCGAGGGAGCTCTAATTGGCCTTTGTGTCAGGCTATCAATATTAATAGTTAATAGATATATTTAAATAATATTTTCGCGATAAAAGTACTTATCGTATAAGATAATTGTTTCATTTCTTTTTCTAAATCTAACAGATAGATATACGGGTATACGTTTGTACTTGTAAGGAGCAAGCAATTAGCGTTAGTGAACGATGGTAATTTGCAAGGTCGAGGTAACAAGTTCTAAATGAAAGTAAATCACTTGTCCGTTCACAATGGGTTTGGTAAAAAGCAATCTAGGGCAAATATGTGATTTATTACCGCCGATTTGATCGCAAATGGAGAGACATTTTTACGTGTTCGAAGGTATAATGTAATTTTGTTTACTTTTTGCGTCGATTTCGTTTATTTTAGCGGAGCGTTGGTGTTAAATAAGGCTAACAGCCATTCCTTTGCTTAAACGGAAGATGTGGATCGCCAAGTTTCCTTCTACAGAAAATTGTGTTAGTTCGATTGGGACATATTCACTTTTACGTTTTAACAAGTAATTTAATTTAAAGTATGATTTACAAGGCCAATCAATAGAATATTACTAGATTATTTCTCATTTCAAATCAAATCAAATTCGCTGATCGTAATCTCTAATCAGACTGTTTCAGAAAAATCTATGAGTTGTTTTACAATGACAATTCTCAATGAATGCTTTTGAGTATCAGGCGTAAGAGCATTCCTCGTGTAATCTATCTACATTCCCTTCGCTAAAATTAGTTTATTTCTTTTTCATATTCTGTATTCTATTGATTTACGTAATTTATTAATTCATTTTTATTTTCAATAGTTCAGTGATGTGTATTAACTTTTTACTTAACTCAGTACCGCTCACACGTATGTACCTTGACAAAATTCTTAATCCAGGTTAAAGACTACGAAATCCAGATTCTACAAGTAATAAGTTCAATAGGATCAAGATCATAGTTACACAAACTACAGGTATTTTTGTTATTATTGCGCCTAAGGACAGATGTAGAGATCGTTGCAATATAAATAGTACTGCAGATTTTAAAAATGCTTTCATTAAACTTAATGGCATCTTCCACCTACCGACATCTCACGTTTGCAGTCCGACGGCTGGAGCATACACCTGCTATACGGTTAGCAGTTGAGATTGCTTATTCTGTAGAACAACAGAACTCCTTGATTACTGGGATCTCCTGATATGTTAAAGTTAAACTCGTATTACTACATATCATGTTTTCGGGATAATAACGTTCTTGGATACATCAAAAATACTCCTAGAATGAAATTGTTTTGATAGGAAAATTGGCCAAAACATTCAGTTTTAAAATGGAATCAAAATACTTTTAAATTTTGAATACAATTAACTAATTATGAAAAATAGTAAAATATTGAACAAATTATTTCGACAATATTCATCAATATTAAGCACAAGAAGTACGTTTTTGCTTTCGACATAATCACTTAGGGATGACCGGGTTTTGGCCTAATTTATTTAAAATCATGGGGAGTGTATCAGTTATCAACTTTTGCTCCGCCCAAAACTGCTTGGGTACAATTTCAAATTCTTCTTTTGAGTAACTATAAAATATTGAGGAAACTGGAGGTCCCAATAGGAGAAGAAATTATGATTTCATTCCCTGTCCCTAATGAAGAACTGAAAAATCCTATCTGTAGAGCCTATTGCAAGGCAGAGAACTTTTCTTTTATTAAATTATTACATATCAAGTATTCTTCAGATAACTTATTACCTTTTATGGAAAATAAAATAAACATCTTTAGTGGTTTAAGTGCAGGTGGTGACAATAAACTATTAACAGAACAATCAATACGAAATTAACATTAATTTAGTGTAACAATTTACTTCTCCATGGAATCTTAGCATTTCAAATAGACGCTAATATTTTACGAGGCCTATCCTCTATTTAACTATTACTAAACTGACAATAAGCGGAATATGGAAATCGACATTACATACCCAAGTCAAATTTTAATATCGTCAACCTCCCACATCTACATATGCACATATATACTACGAGATTAATAATTAATATAAACATATAATTCCCACGACTATATTACGTTTTACGATTACACAGGACTATGATGTGTTGCAGTATGTAAATGAATTAATTTATTTAATTATGGGAAAAGTCTGTTATCGTAATTGCACGTTGTAAATATTATTGCCTGTCGACGATCTCAAATATCTGCATATGTATGTAGTATACGCTGAAACGTTGTTAGAATTCTCCTTCTATTTTTAAGTGCCTCGCACTCCAAACTGATTGATAGCACGACAATTACAGAAGTATCATAATAACATTTGCAATTCATGTTGTATATGATTCGCTTTATTGCTTTTAAGGATTGGTACTCATTCATTCTATTAAACACGATTAGTAAAAGAACAGCACAGTTGAACAAGAAATTCTTAATTTTATTTTGTAAGGGCGTAAGCTAACGCTTCACAGTTGCTTTCTAGAAGTCAAACTATGTTGTAACATAATGGGGCTGGATTATAAAACCCAATTCAATTTTTTACTAATACCAAATTAGAATTTAACCCAATTGTAGCGGTTCTGATGGAATCCAGCACAAATGTTACCTTTGTAAAGTTTGATTCTTTATTTTTAGAGGCCGATATTTTGCATCTCCATTAAGTGGTTCTTGCGGTTACAACTATAATCGAAAACTCAAAATATAAAAATGCTTTCAAATTTGGCCTACTTCTATTTGCGAATATGAATCATATAAAATAAGGGAAAATCCTTGCTTGGGTACGGACTGCCTACATAGTAACTTTCGAGGAGCTAATCAAGCATCATTTACACCAGAGACTATATATATAATACATTTTTAGCCCATTAGGTAGAAAGCAATTTCTACCCCAAATTATTTCTATGATGCATTATATAATGTAGGTTTTCAGTATTTTTAATCAGTAGGACTTAAACAGGTAAGTTGTGAATGGAACCCTTACCTACATATGCACATATTGCGCCAGAATAATTATAGTTATTGAGCCGATGAGGTTCCGTGAATAGGGAGCTTGTGTACAAAGGGGTAATAATGAGGGGGTCTAATGCATAACCACGTACCATTCCTGAATAGATTGGTACGTGGCAACCGATTATAAAAGCAAAAATATTGGATTCCCGATTTTGAGCTAGCGGGTCGAGTTTCTATTTAATTAACATGCGTATGTACTTAAAATATTGCACGTTGATGCGTCATTTTGGACCTGACTATAATGCAATGGCGATCTGGACTTCTGTCCGGGTGGTAGTTGTTTTTTGAGGCAAAATTACCAACCTTCTAATCATGATATTAGGAAATTTACTGAAAAGGCACCCAAAAATCCCATATTTCTAATATTAATAGTGGATGTAGAAGTACTAACCCAGTCTAGTATAAACGGGCACATGGTTATATAAGCCTATTATGTTATTTCTTTCATATACTTCTCATATCCTTGGAGTCTCCCTCTAGTATACGATATTAGTATCTGCCAGATGCTCTGTTACTGCCTATTTCTATGTCATTCATGCTCTACCTCTTTTCACTTTTCTTACTCTTCCACTCTATACCTTTAACGAGTTGGTCACTAATCATTTCGTCTAAATAATGTATAGTATGCATACGTTTTGATGTCATAAAATTACCTATCTTTGGGTATTTGCAAATCTCGTTGAGCAAAGACACATGAAAACGAGGTATACTTTTTTAATGTGTCTTTTACCATCAATAGCACTCCTTGACATTTATTTCCCAAATCTTTACTTTTTGTTCAGTTTTTTAAATTCACACATAAAGTCTAGCAGTTGTAGATTGAAGTTGGTCTTCCTATTTTCATGCTTTTAGAGGTTTCTTCAGATCTCATTACGTGTATGTATTCCGTCCGCACATGACTCGACTCTTGCTAGCTTAGAGCTTAAACGAGCAAACCATTTTAAACCTTTGGGTTCTATAGATCTATTCAAAATTGGTTAAGGAGATTAGAAAAACCAAACGAGATGAACACTTAAACACCGTTAGAACGTTTGAGTCCCTGAAACCGATTTCCGCATCTTCGTTACACTTACTATTAATGAATTAATATCTTCTTCGTCAATTATTATCCTTTCTCTATTTCTGCTTTGTATTGTGATTGAATGTTGCTGTATAAATTGTTTGCTTTTTAGTTAAATACTCCTATTTACTTTTAATTTGATTAATTTGGAAGCCGGTTCATCTAAACTATATTAAACACTAAATTTGCTTGTCACTGATCTAAAGGGGTGACTGCATATTCCCTTGAGCTTTTCCCTTGTACTATTCATTGGTGATTCTATTTGTAAACAGTATAGGTAACTCCAGCAGTGTAAGATTTGGTCCTCTTGTATGTAGCTATTTTCACGAGATCTTAACTTAACTTAGATTTACACCATTAATTATGAAAATTGGGGTTTGAGTGCCAACGTCAGCCTTTCAATCACCGTAAATGCCTGATTAAAGAAATTCTTGCTCTTACCTTTACAAACACTGAATTCTCAAGCTTTCAGTTTAACACTAACAACTTCGAGGGAAAGATGACTTACACCTTTTATAGCTCAGGAATAAAATTTATTATTATCTTCAGTGATCCATGCAACTCCTTTGAAATAATATCTTAATGGGCAATATCTAGTGTATCAGAACTGCTTCTTCTTTTTGTAATGTAAGACATTTATAGATCTCGTCTGTTATTGGCGTGAGCACTAACTTTTTTTTTTTGAAACTCGCCGCTATCTGGCCTCCGGAAGTGTAATTGAACTATTGTCCCAAAAGAAGGTTGTGAAGTTTTTTTTAAACTTCATAGCTGCTTCGGACTGTCTGAATAAGTTTACTTCCTTACAAATCACAAAGAGGAGATGCATGCGAGCACTGTCGATTTTTGCTTCGATAATACAAGGATTGACTCTTGATTTTACTTTAATTCTTCATTACCCAAGAGAAATATCCAAAACCAGGACAAATATAAAAACCTGCAATGCAGGTAATTAACAATAAAATATGAAAGAAAAAGTAAAAATAAAGCAAAAGTCCTGCAAGCACGGATCGACATTAATTTAACAGATTAATTATGCTATACAATATAATCTGTTGAATTGAAATTTTGTCTTCTACTTGACCTAAAGAGTGATAGAAATAACCCGAAAGAGAAGTGGCTAAATAAGTGATGATATGTATGTATGTACATTTCATGCAAATAATGTAGACAGTATTAATTACAAGCGAAGTAAATAGCATACTTCCAAATAAAGAAGAGCAAAGGTAGATGCAATTAATAGAAAATAATGATATGTATAAATGTATGTTTCGTGACCTAAACATACAGCTACAATCTGTAGAATATCGACACATTCCCACAAGCGTATTTACATTATCGCATTTAAAGTACATTTTCTTTTGTTGCAGGTAAGCTAAATGGAAACCAGTACAATCTTACACTCGTCAGAAAATCCCATCTGTAAGTTTTCTTAGAACTTGGGGCCAGATATAACATTCTGAAGTTCAAATGATTTAAATTTTTATATAATTTATATTTAGTTATGAATATCTAGAGCAAATACATATATATCGCATATTTAACTTGAGAAGTTAAATACGAACCACATCATTCATCCTACTCCAGAAGTTTCAAAGCTATATAGGGAATTACAGCTCTCTCTAAAGGTTGATTTTATTTATATGCGCACTAAACGATAATAAGCACTGAGTATTTGGAAGCAATATCAATTAATAAACACGAATGACCCAACAATATCAAAGTAATTATTGTACGATGCAAGCTTTCTTATGCCATGCAAACTGATGAGGAGACATTAATGATCCTTTAGTGTTTAGTACTCGTATTCTTATCTGTAGATCATTTTATCTAACTCTACAGTGTTCATCCTTAGCAAAACTGGTTCCAAATCGCAACAAATTATTCAAATGTATGACATCTTGATCTTAATATCATTCATTAATTCTTTCCCGCTCTCTAATAAAGTTTCATCAATTTTCAATAAAAGATATTAAATTATCATAATGGATGCTAAAGCTCGCTATTATCCCGTTTCTTCTTGGATAAAAACCATATGCTTGTTTTAAAGTGTAAAATCCGGTTTACTATATCGCCGTCTCCTCCGTTCGAAAGCAGAAGGAAAAAGGAAGGAAAGAATTAAAGCGGCAAAGAAAGTTCGAATTATGGAGCAGATGACAAGCGGCGCGCTGTCATGTAAAATTTGCGATTTCTTTTGAGCAATTTCGCACGTATCCGCGGTCTGTTAAGAATAATCGAGTCACGTTTAATTCGGGTTTCCGTCGCTTCCAGAATATTTATGCGTGTGTGTAGTCAACGAGGAAAGTATCTGAACTCTGAACGTAACAACCGGTGACCAAGTTTTTGATATAAATACTGTAAGTTCTTATATACATATCTACGATCTAAGGAACTTATATCGTAAATATCCAGGTGTTAACTTAAGTCAATTTCTTCTAGCTCACACAAAACTCAAAAAATGGAGCATCTTTACGTAGTTAATTTGCTTGAAACGCCTTTCAGTGCATGTATGTAATACATTGAACGTCTGTGTAATACGAAATGTTAAGCTATAACGATCCGAATCGATTATTGCTTTAATTTGGTCATCATAAACTTCAACTGGACGATTTCGACAGTATTCATCTTCGAAGCGAGATTACCAGATCTAAATTTAGCGAACCAGTTAACGTAAACCAAAACTACGAAATGCGTGGATACGTTTTTCTCTGAACGGTAATTGAAGAAGTTATTGGAAAAGAATATACATTTCAGACTTGGAATACGTAAACACACAAAACCTCGAATATGGTATATCGGTAAAATCTGCAATTACCAGGCTGATATTTACGATAATCACTGTTTAATAATAAAATTTATTACAACTTATAACTTTGTTAATATAAATGTCAAATTAATAATACATACACAGCATTCAAGTTTGTTTAAACAGACAAATTCATTTCTATTAGGGAATTAAAACGTTATTTCCACACGTACGACATTAACCTTAATTTGAAAATTTACTCCTTTGACAGTATGTGCAATAATACAACATTTACACATCGAAATCATCGCGCTACCGTGTGTAAAACCTATTGTAGGTAATTATAGGTGAGGAATAATGGTTTCCAATAGGTGTAGATTACGCCACAGATATGTGAAACTGTATCGGAAATTGTATGGTATTTTTTGCAGTGCGTAACTTTAACCGCAGTATAGTTGCTCCGAGAACATGTTCCGAGCCAATTAGGTATCTTTGCAATATCACCTGTTGTATCAGCACTATAGTGAAAAAAACAATGTATTTAGAATTATATTAATCAAATCCGTCCATGTTAGGTTGCGCACAAATGAAAGACGCGAATGTTGTAGAAAATGATATATGCATTATGCATGCATTTCAAATAAGATTTAATAATTCCGAAAAACCACACCTCCTACGGGTGAGTTTTCTGTTTATGGTGAGCATCCAATTTGATCATAAACTAGCGGTAACAGCAATATTAGCAACGGACCCACAGTGTAGGTTACTGCTATACCATTAAGTCGCGTAAATGTGCATATAATTTAAACAAACAAAAATGATTGAAAAAGAGATAAATTGAAGGTGTGTTGCTGAGGAGAATCTAATTTTAGAATGTTGAGTCCATGAGCAATGAGTACTGTGGTTTCTATAAATGGAGGTTATGAATATTTGAACAGCAGTTCTATTTATTTTAATAACAATTACCACTGCATCTGCTTATAAAACAGATAAAAGATAAATAAAATAAATGCAAATAGCAATTCTATTTAACGACTTGCCCGTAGCAAAACGCTTAACCAGCACACCCACCAAATGTTTTATTGCTAGAATGCTATCTTATATAAACTAGTGCCCAAATGATAATTGTTAAGATCTCGCAGACACAGTAGTAGAAAAGGTATGAGACATGCCCGAGCACCTGTGTTGTCTTCGAGGAATTTTGATTATATAAAAATTAACTTGTTTCCCGATTCGAGTTTTCAAATCAAATTCAAAACTTTCGTAAACTTAGCAGTTACGTAAGAAAAATTGGGAAACTTGCGGTTTAGAACAATAAAATAATTGTTATTCCACACCAACCTGGACGACTCGAAATACACCAATCACCGAGTGTCCACGGTGAAATGATGAAGTGCCCTGTATAGAGCAACTATTTGTCAAAGTTAAAGTGTGACACTTTTTGCTATGTGGTATTATCGATAAATATAACAATCTAGTTGTCAAAACGTCTTCATATTGATGTGGTAAGGATAAGAATTATATCTTTGGACTTAGCTGTAATATGTCTTAAACAATTTAAATTCTGTGAGTGTATAAACTTATACCCGTACTGACTTGGTCATTTCTTGTCTCCTATCTCTTCTCTCTTCTTTTTTGTAACTTCTAATTTCTCCAACACGATTTGAACGGCAAAGCTTCCTTCCAGCTTCGTTTTCTTTTGGATCGTTACATTTGCAACATACTCCATCCAAATTTTCTTTATATTATAGCTAACTAATTCGTTATGTTCTAAAGCTTCATAGAATTGGACTCCTTAATCCACCAATAACCAATTAATCTATTTCCTTTGTACACAAAATAATATTAGCAAAATTTTAAAGATAAACGTCTTTTTTACAGAAAACTAAACTGCATTTACTTCGCTAGATCCAATGGGGTAATAAAATAATCTTGAAAACAATGGTGTTTCAGAGAAAATTTACTACTCTGCGGTAGATACGTGTCTTGTTTCTCTGCAAACCCTTTTGTTATATTCATTCTCCTTCCTTAGTCAGATGACACAGTGGCAAGTTACATTTTATTTTTCTTTCAATTAGAGGTATGAATGACTGGAAATGTAGTGCAGATAATCTCATTGCCAGTGCTGTTTACGATATTTAATAAACGGTCACTTGCAGTTTTATGTTTTATCGCTAGATTTTTGGGAAGATACGAAAGTGTTCCATAGTTCCAGGTCTGAAAGATAAAGAACAATTTGTTTATAATAGTTACCCAACATCACCCATAGTATGATCACAATTCAACACAAGTAACAGTTTTCATTCTTCGCTTGTGTGCCTTTATATCCACCATGAATGTAGCGTGAATGGTAGAAATAACACGCTTCTTATTTCTTATCAATAAATCCACCAATCCATGTGAAATTTTGCGTGATCAACAAATACGTTATCAAAGTCATTGCTACTTGCAAAGTTATTGGAAAATGACTGAATTCATTCTTCCCAGTCAGTATAGATTATAAAATTATCGATACATCTATTTGCTGTATCACATTGAAGTAATAAATATATTTTCAGGTCGAAATCGGCCCTCTGGAGAGGAACTCGTTACATCCATCCCCAGACGTCATTTAGAAAACAGTCAATATTCGTAAATAGCCACCAAGTTCCCGGAGAAACCTAAATCATATTGTCAAATTTTTGCGACACAAGCGATTCGTTTTTCTGGTTTTTTATAGACTGTGTGCACTCGCCAGATATTAAAAGCTTTATATCTTCTGAACACTCATTATAAACTATTGAAATAATATGAGGTATTTTGCACGCAAACTTTTGCTTATACAATGGAGTTCTTCTCCGTTTAGGTTTTTAATATGCCCTGTTCGTCTTAAATACAACTGTCGCAAGCCACTGAAAAGTGTATCTTGCTGACTCGATTGTGACCAACATAAAAAATATTCAAGTCGGAAAATTCAACCTCGCCTCGGTCATTGAAACCGAAATTTACGGTCACACTTTTCGCTCGGGTATTTGGAAAAAATCAATTTGTCTAATCCCGATCTAAGTCGATTGAGTAAAATTTGTGGTGTGTCTTGATCTCGCTGTTTTACTGCCCGCATAACACGCATAGAACCCGATAAAAGTTTTTACCAAAAACACTGAGCCTACGGGGAAACAATATCTAATATATATTTTTAATCTATTATTCCACATTATGATTGCTTCTTCCTCTGCATTTCTTCTTTCATATAGTAAACTCATCACTTTTCCTCTCATATTATTTTCGCTTTATCTACTACACTCAACGCAGGCCCCTTTTTAACATACCAAATCCGTCTAGATTTGATGTAACTCTAACTACACAGTTTCTAAAATATGTTGATATTTTCATAGGATCTGCTGATCTCTACAACTTCTATTTTCTACATCTCTTCCCGTTTCTTCACTCGTCAGTATCTATAAACATTGTATTTAAAATTATATGCGTCCTTAAATTGGTATTCCTGTACTCTTCACAAGTCATCCACCGGATATTCACCACTCGTTGCATATTTTGATATCTCCAACGATATATTCAATTAACTTCCGATTTGCACACTTTTCACTTGCTGTTAATATTCTAATGTAATTAACATGTTGGTTCCATTATCATTTATTTCTAGATCAAATTTACTGTATTGTTTTTCAAGTTTCTTAGCGTCTTTCGTAGTTCGTTTTTGGCTTCACCAAAATGGACCAGCTTTCTAAATATACTATTCGTTGCTGTAAATTGCTCCTTTTGCTTTTACTTCACTCTTTCTAATTATCACTTCTAAGGCCAAGTTGAAAATAACTGTAAATAATAGATCTCCTTGACTGACCCCGTTTTTCATTTCGAATTCCGAAGATTGCGTGTCTCCAGTAATAATAGCTGCTTCATTTTCTGTATACTGGCTAGTATCATTTTTATTCATTCAGTTAGTTTTCCTTGCATTTATGTATGAAGAATAATCGAACGTCGACGGAAAGAGTGTGTGTTATATATGCACATATATAAAAGAATATTAGTTTTAATTCAGAATAATTTATTTTCTTGTTACTAATCTACCTGCGTCCTTATCCTATCGTTCAGTGATTCTACATATTGTAATGTTGGTCTTCCTCCGTCTACGTCTGTGTTCCTCTTACCTTTTAGATACCTTATTTTTCGTTATCAATTGTACAAGTATATCCCATTTTATGTTACTCCCTCTTTAATCATCCTTCTTGGATAATCCCTCACACTTTTCCTGTTCCGTTCAGCTATTCTTTGCTTCCCTAGAACTTCTTGAAGTACGAGAGTATCGAGAACTGGCGCGAAATCTGCTGTAGTTAAAGACAAATCGCTTCCTATAATGTGTTGTTCTTATTGCGTAAGTCGAGTCACTTGTTTATTTGTTACCTTTGCATAGAATTCGGTTATGGTGTAATTTATTGGGTCTCGTCTTGAAAATCGATTTTCTCTAATTAACTGCAAGGGCTCGGCACATTTTCTTATTCCCTAAGATTAATATATAACTAACTTTCACAAAGAAAGTTCAAAAGAGTATCATGCTAAATTATATATTATAGCAGAATTTCCGCGGCTGATAATTTCAAATGTAAAAATACGCAGACCCGAATTGTTTGTAATGCGAGTAGTTCTCTGCAATCGGCACTGTAATATGAAATCCTTTTATTAATGGATAATACGTTCCGAAAGTTACATAAAATATGTCGATTATTTTACATCTATGGAATTAATATCGCCAAAGCTAAAGAATTTTAAAGGACACTATTTGAGCGTATGTTCTAGTACAGTTACTTATGTAACACAATTAGGATATGTGGGTCATTTTATCTATGATCAGCAACTCTCTCGATCATGATCTCGATTTCCCACTTAAACCCGTCAATTTTTTTCCATTCACAATTCGAAGCCGAGGTTGCATATGTTTTCGATACAACGTGTAAATCACCGAATTTTTTAATTAACCTCCTCGATAACTAATATGTTTACGTAACGACATTATAATCCTGAAATCAAAAACAAAAAACGCCATGACAAGACAGAAAGCGCTCCATTCATTTAATTTTCGAACGCCGCGTATATAAACCGTTATGCATTGCATTTAAGTACACCTATCTTATCTAATCGTGCAAGATTGACGTATCAAGTTCGAACATGTCAATACAGAAAAGAAACTTATTTAGTAAACCGCCATCTCTAAGTGTTTTGTCGCTCTTTCTTCGTTTCGCAGCCTTTATCGTCCGGTACGTAACTTTCTCCTCAATTACTAGATCGCGCAAAACTTATCTGGTCCACGTGCTTTAACCAATTGACTTTCACGTCGACGCTGTGCTCCAATTTTCGAGGTGATTTGTTTCTTTTGCCGCTACCGCACAGATAACTAATTCTAATGCCTAACGTAGATAAGTACCTCAATCGATTTGTTGTTGTAGTGAAACTGTAGTGACGTAGGTATAACGTACAATGTTTACACTAAGCATGTGGATACTAACCGATAAATTATACGTTTAATTATTTTCAGGTTTAAATGCTGATTGAATTACAAAGAAATGACCCGGTGTATCTCGACCTCTGAAATTCTTGATGAATCCACGAACAAAGAACTATTTTCTAGTTGTAGCTTTCTAGTTTGAGAAAATTCTACTACCAGATGGCAACAGAGAGAGTTATCCTTTTTTAAGAAAATATCTATTCAAGTGTAGTTAAGATTTGTTAATTTTATAGGAATATATCGACATTTATTACTAAATCGAGGAGACTGACTTTACAAAAAAATTTCATAACTTTGATCGTTATCAGATGGTTCATTTATCTCATTTAACTGTTAGCAAAACTCATGCTCCAATCTAATCCTCCGTAAACTGCTTATTATGCAAATTTTGCCTTGCAAATATATCTCAATGTCCGTTTCAAACCGAAAGAAAACCTACTAAAACCATCTAATTTACAATTATAAACATCACCTGATGTTGTAACCCAATCATTTCGTAAGAACGAGGCATCGTACGGACGCGAGCGTTCAAAGCAATGATCCTCCTTACTCTGCAGGCCTACGATTTATCGGCATTTAGCAATTTTGGCAATCTACTAGCTTTTCCAAAAATTGCGATTTCTTTTTCAGTTGTTTTTTGTTTCATTGGCAAAACTACGGTAATTACTCATGGCATGCCTGGTCTTTTGTCTCTTATAATTAAGGTTAATGGTAGAAAAATGTGCCGGTAAGTAGGTGGTGTACTATGGTAATTCTTGCGCGATAAAACAATAGAACGCAACGACCTTAACTATCCTACTATCGAGTTTCGCTGGTAATTCAAACCGCATTATCTAGCTAAGTACATCATTCGTACATTTTAGACGAAGTGATAAAGACGACAATGCCAGAAGGAGAAAGGAACTGAAAGAAGTCCACTGACCTTGCTCACATTTGCATTTTTACTAGACCGTTATCTTCTTAAAATACGCATTAGCATAGGAATACGATTCGTTTTAGAAGCCTTTATGGTGGTTCCGCTTTGTTATTCACTTTAAACGAAAATTGCGATATCTATTCAAATAGCGGGAGTTGCACATCCATAAAAACGCTTTCGGATTTCGTTTATATGCAAAACTGCCGAAATGTTGAATAGAAGAAAATCTGTTTGGTATTTAAACCACGTTGTTAGACCCAAACACAATACACCGTAAACGTGTCTTTTCGTTTTATTGAAGAAATACATTTCTCCAAGTTTTCCTTATTGTAATAAAAGTCCGAACAGAATTACTACAAATGTGATAAAAGACTGCAAATTTATGGAGCAATTATGTCTAACTGTTGCCAAGATGTCTCGCTGGTAAAGTACTTACAATCATGTGACATCGGACGAAACAGAAATGGGTAATTAAATAGGAAAAACGTTCTAAATAAGAAAAGCGAGACAATCAGTAATCAAGAACCGCGTTAATTCCTTTTCTGCTATCATGTACGTAGATTCGCCCATATCTAGAACACAAGAAAGAGAAACTAAGAATCAGAGGAATTACAACAATGCCTAATGACTAAGAACTAAAGAGCATCAACAACGTACTAAAGGACATAATGGTGTTATTTTAGGGCACGATAACAATTTATCTTCGGTGCTTCTAAATAAATTAAAGTTAATAGATGTTATTCCACGAACATTGCTAGTGATGAAATTACTTTCCGTATTAGATCGTTTGATAATGGAAAATACGTACAGAATACATACCAACTCAACGCCTCCGTCATCATTATAGAAGGTTTCCTATGTAAAAGTAAAATTTCAAAATATCAACTTGGGTCGCTAAATTAAGTTTTCTTTCTGTGTTTTAACAGTATACGACCATATACTCTGGAAAGTTCTATTATGTTACAAGGGAAGATATCTGAGTTAACTGGGCTTAAACAAGTACAAGCTGTTACTTTCGGACAAATACTGTGAAGAGAAATATCATTGCAGTTACAATCAATCGCCTTCTACATTGGACTGATCGAACACGAACTATGCAACTTCTAACGTTGGAAGATTTAGATGGGTAGAGAGGCATGAAAATTCAGAGGCATTCCAAACAGTCTACTAAATCTCACAGAAGTAATAAGAATTATTTAGTCCTAACGCCTAAGCGATTGCATTGGATAAGCTGAATTACCATTTTACCTTTCGAACCTTCAGACCCAATTATTTTATTATTATTTTATAAATAAGTCTTCGCAAATTTAGAGAAAAATTGTCGAAAGCCAAAGACAGAAATTAGGTTAAATACTACAAGAACGATTTAAAACAAGTGTAAGGGTACATCAACGAATCAACTATTTATAGGCCAAAAACTTGGCATTGCGGAATAAAATCCTTGATATGATTTGATTCATATAGAGTTTGTCGTACAGACAGATGTATATATGTAAGAGATAATTCCCATCAAAAACTGCTTGAAGAAAGTAAAAGTGATAAGTTTCGGTTATTCAGAACTTACAGGAAGCACACAATGAGAAGAAATTCTTGAAATCGCGATTGGACTAGTTCTTGTTACGTAAATGTCCGAGAAAATAAGAAAAGTAATCCGCTTTGTAGATAAAACAAATCAATGTCAACGGAACAGGACCACCAGGAATAACTGAATGTCTTCAATATTGGTTAGAAACGAAGATTGGAGTGATAGCAGTAATGTCATCGGAACAAAAACAGCCTCAAGAGCTGAATGTCTTCGAAATTGGTTAGAGGTCGAGATTGGAGTGGTAGCAATAACGTCTCCAAATAGTTTCATCTAAAACATATAATACAAAAAGGTCGGAACAATTCCCTATCCAATTCACGAAATTACTCCTTGATCCAACGTCTTCCCTCAAGAAATGGAAATCCCATATGCTGAAAGCAAATTTAGCAGAAAGTCTAAGGGTTAAACGAAGTAGACCCGCAGCTCTAGAAGTTCGGTCAATTCTTCCACCATCTTCGAAATAGGCAAGGTACCGCTTGGAAAGAACTCGTTCAAGATAAAATTGATGAACAGCAAAAGGAAGTGCCAGTGACTGAAAAAACGTATATACACGTTACACAAATTCATAAACTTTGACGGAGAAAAGAAGGATTATTGGCTAATTTATGAATATACTTTGATGTGATGTGTCTTAACCGTTCTAAAACAATTTTGATATGAATTTTTAACTTTAACTTTCCCCTTTTCAAATTTTATTAATGGTTTACTACGTAAAAATCTGTTTGAAGGTATACTTCTGGGCTTTACTGCGTTCACAATTATTACCACTCATATTCTTTTGTCTGATGAAGCATCGATTATAAAATATTGTCATTGATAAATTAAGAATCAAAGTAAATTTTCAAAATTATTTGTGTTGGACTCTATAAAAATCTTTTTCATTTTAAGTCTATTCCAACGCCTGCTTGTGCATTCTTTCTTATACATCAAGTATTATAAGGATGCTAGAAACATGCTATTAAAAAAATATATAAGGGACGCAAACTAAAGCTGCGTGTACAGTGGTATATCGAAAAATGTGTTGATAATTTATATTTCTTGAGGAAGTCGCAATTTATTGTTAGATGTTGCTACGATTCTATTATTACTGCTTCTAATCAGATTCGTGAAGATAAAAGAAAGATAGAAAACATACCGCATAAGAAATATATGTTTCTCCCGTTTTGGTATTCTGTCAGTGTATGAAATTGTCGGGAATAGTTCTCCAATTAATCTAAGGGTATAGAAAGCTTTTCTTCGAAAATAAAAAAGAAATGTGAAAATACCATAGAAGACTTCTGGAGGCCAAAATTGATAAATCACATCTGTGAAGGCGATAAAAGATCTAATTGTACAACGGTATGCAATCGGAAAGTTCTAAAACCCACGAAAAAATCTGCACCTTGCTCTTTTTTCCTGTTTTTGTCATCGCTCAAATCACCACTGTAATTGCATAAAGAATATTTTTACAGTCATTTTTAGTTCCCTCCAATTCGTTTAGAACAAACTGACCTAAATCTGTCACCATCTATTTATGTAAACATGCAATTTTTGGCGTACCTTCAGTAAATTACCTAGTGTTGTAATTAGGTAGCGGGCAACACTCGCCTATAAACAACTACTACCCGAACAAAAGTCCAGACGGTCACTGCATTATATTTAGGTCGAGAATTGCACGTACAAGTTTACAATGTACCAAGTATTAGAATTCCCTAGACGCACAAATTTTTGTTATTCTAGCAACATTAATCTTGAAGTAGAAGATTAGTGTTATAGAAAGTTTGTTCTCAATTATCGTCTACTTCCAACGGCATGTGCTCATTAATTAATTAATTAGGAACGGGAATTAAATTAAATTAGGCAGGAAACAAAGCCTGGGACCGGTTTCGCCATTTTTGTGGCTCTTCAGCGAGGCGCATTTCCGCCCATCCAATGTATCTCGTCCATAGGTGTAAATTATGTAATTATGGACATGTGGAAAAATGAATCCTTTAAACACGGAATTTTTTATGTATCTCCGATAAACTACCTAATATTGCAGTTAGATAGTAAGCAATTCTCGAGTAAATGCAACTACTGGTCACCAACTTGCAAAGTAGCAAGTATAGATTCATGTACTAATTAACATAATTTAGATCTAGGGACGAAATACATTGGTCTGGGTGTCGGTGGATGCAGTACTTTATATGTTATAATCCTAAAATACTTCACCATTAATTTGAAGAATCTCCTGTAAAATGTATCCTTCCATTTAATAATTATTAATGCAGGTTCTCTGGATACACTTGCTACACTTGGCGTTTATGATAGATAACTACCATTACTAGAACTCTCCTTCGATGTTGATTAAAATTGATGTTCCTTGATTCTCAAAACAACCTGAATTGTTGTGAAGTAAACTGGCCCACTTTTATTACTTCTTACTTCGTTCTGAATTTTACTCAAATTATAACGTGACACAACAATGATAGTGATACATATTTAGCAGATACATAAAAGCTGCTTTATCTGATTTACAGTGCCATAAACCTATGAATAATGCATGAAATTCCACACGTGACGTGCAAAAGATATCAACAACAGAAACGCGATATGATGAATTAATTCAAATTATTCCTTACTTGGTCGCTACGATTTCTATCCCAACTGTTTCTTTTCTTCTGTTTGTAGTTACCTTTCTTTTCTTATTCTTCACTGGACTTCATTGCGACGTCATACTACTGACAATAAGTTGTAGTTGTAACCTATAAGTTGTAAATGCACTTTTTAATGATTATAATCGACTATCGATGACGCTATTACTGTTGTTACAAGATCTTAGTATAGATTAGAACTTACATATTCTGCTTAAAATAGGTATTTTAAAAATACTTGGAAAAAACTGAGGTTTAAAAATAAGTATAAATAAATAATGCATTTGATACACCATTATTTGGAAATCTAAGTAATCTTGAGTTGAAAACCAAGTATCACTTACATTTCATCCCCAAATGGCACTTGATTCTTTCTTACTATTCCACTGAAGATGTTAGTTGTCGAAATATACATTTCAGTTGCCATTTATTAAGTATTTGCACAATATCGAAGAGTTGGTTTACGAAAGCATGTACAAAGCAGACCCTGTTGCTTAATGCTTTCAATTAAGCATCGAACAAGTAGCTTTTCTCCCACTCTATCATCAATTCAAGGAAATAATTAACTATATAACAGAAAGTAGTCGCGTTTAACATAGTCAATTGTAGGTCAAATAAATTTCGATTTTTTGTAAATAATGGCTTGCCGATCTAAAACCAATTTATACGGTGGCATTTCCCCTAACGGAAATGTGTATTTAAAACGAGCGTGACTCATATAGTCTTGATGAAAAGGTTAATGGTCAGCTCTTGATTGGCAAAGGTCGATAGTTCGTTAATAGAAGTCTGTGTTTCAATCTACAAGTGTTATGCGCGTTCTTGCATTCATTCGTTAAACTTAAGAATTTGTTTTTATCGAATTCACTTTAAAAATTAAACTAAACTGACCCAGTTACATCCATTATTGCAAAACAATTTTTTTACACAGTTTCGTAACAATATTATTACTACTTTCTAAATCATTGCTTCATCAAGGAGCTTTGAAGTAAGCAAAAGCTCAAGCCGTCATGTCCAGCTTAAAAGAAAACACTCAATAAATTTGTCTCAAATTACTTTAATTTAAACTATCAACAACATAAATCATTTAACAAACGTCTAGAAGGCGTACGCGCAAGTACGTACGACAAGAATTTTCTTTCTTCAACATAATGCCGAGGATCGAGCAGATGTTCGAATGTCTTTCCGATGTCGTAATAAATAAGAATGACGCTTTCTTATTAGAAATTAAAAATGTAAAGTGTATGCATTTCCGACAAACGGTAGCCGCTTTCTTCTTGTAAATCACACGATAGTTGCAACGTTTAGTTCGTCTATAATCTATACATCTATATGTATATCTATATACATCTTTTATAATTTACGTATTTATGTATGTTTATAGTATATAGGTACTAGTAAAACAAGAACCATACACGCGTGAATTGCTTTAGTAATTGCACTATATTCAAGACACAGATCGATTCCCTGAAACTTTTTCCATTTAAACTAAGACTAAACTGCTTTACAGTTAAAGCGATAAGTCTGTAGACCTAAATGTTTGCAATTCAATGTCTATAAATGTTAGATCAAAGCATCTCTGAAACAAGCAAGCGGAAGTAGAGCCTGTACAGTACCTGTGAAGCAGAACTTTCTACAACACTAATCTTGTATTTCATGATTAATGTTGTTAGAGTAAAAAATATCGTGCGTCTAGGGAATAACAAAACAGCGGCATCTCATCTCAGTCGACAAAAATGTTATTAGCCTTAATAACGAAATAAGTAGAATGAAGCTTTACTGAATAGAAACGCAATTTTCACTAGCAATAAATTATTACAGGTAAAAAGCTTAATGAAACAGGACGGATTTTCATAAAGCCAAAATATATGTCTATAAATACTATTAATTTTATTATCTATATCAATAAACCGAATCCCACTAAATAAACATTCACACAATGCAACCAATTTTGTGTATATTGTACAGAGAATTTAGTTAAATTTCTTAAAGTAAATTGCACCGGTCCAGCTCGTAAATAATGATATAAAAAATATATTATATAAATATTATATAAATTATAACAAATTATGTAATTATGCAAATTTTTGGAAATATTGAACATAAAATCAAAATATTTACCTAGTGTGTGTGTGTGTGTAAGTGTAATTTCTTTTCCGTTGACGGTTCTTCCTCTATCTCCTCCCTTCACTTCTTTTCTCGATGCAGCTTTATGGATTCTTCCCTTTTAAAAACTCTTTGTTCTTCTGTATGGTGAGGTTCTTTTCTCACTGATACTTCTTCTTAAAACCCTTTTATTTGAAATATATTTATAGATTTATCTATATTGTCAGTTAATACGTCGTTAACCAAACAAACTTTTTATTTCTTTTGAAAACCAGGACTACACTCCTTTATTTATAAGTTGTCCACGAAACGAAAACTTTAATTCACCTTTACTCCAGTTCATCCAGGTATATCGCTGTTATAGAAATCTGTACGATGTATCCTTGGTTATTTCCAGTAAATTTATATGAATTCTTGTAATGAAAAATGTTGTATGTAATGTGTTTGAATGTTAACAATGTTTTTATTATCCATTAATATATGCTTTTTATAAACTAAATAATTTTATTTCTAGTGACATTTGTTATACTACAATATACATTGTATCCTCAAATACAAACAGATGGTAGACAAATATTTCTCTAGCATATCAGAGGCCACAAAATTTTGTCCTTAATTTTTTGTGATTTTATTCAATATTGCCTTTTACGAAGGTAGATTAAAAAGTTTCCGGAATGACAATGAAACCATGAATACGGATTCAAATTATGTTTTATTTTTCAATATAATCCCTCGAAGTTCAACACACTTGCTCCAATGTTTCCCTACCTTCTCGATTCCCTACCTGAAATGACTTTCTTCGAAGTTCCCAAAATAATCGTTTACAGTCTCTGTCAGTTCATCTTTTGACCAAAACGTCTTTCCACCCAGATATGTGTTTCAGTTTCGGGAACAGGTGGAAGTCTGACGGAGCCAAACCAGGCAAAAACGGCAGATGAGGAAGGATTTCGATTTTCAATTCTGTCAATTTTTGCTTAACAATTGCACTTGAATAAGCAGGCACATTATCGTGGTGAAACAACGCCTATTTCTTAGCGCCTCCCGGACGTGTTTCCTGAATTGCTGCTTTCAATTTGTCCCAACATGTTGTATAATATTGACCAGTAACAGTCTTATCTTTTTCAAGATAACCAATTTTGCGTCCAAAAAACCAATGCCATCAGCTTTCTAACCGAGTGAATGGTCTTTACCTTCTTCTGAACCAGTTTACCGCGTTCGAACCACTGTTTTGATTGTATTTTTGTTTGTGGTGTGTAGTGATGAATCTATGTTTCATCCATGGTCACAAATCGTCTCTTGAAATTCATTTCGCGCAAACACACTTCCAAACAATCGGCCGAGGTTCGAGCTCGAATGCATTATCTTCCGAATTGAGCAAGTGCGGCACCCATTTTGCAGGAAGCTTTTTAAACGCAATCCATTATGTAAAATACGAATTACTTAAGATATGCTTACGGCTTCCTCAATTTCACCGAATAATTATCTGCCAAAACCACCATTTCTGCCGTGAACGTTCTGAACATGAGATGTGTGCGGCCCTGCTTAAATTCCGAAATCCAAAAATTTTGAATGAAGAACAGCATCTAACCTTGATTTGATTTCTGTTGCGGCTTTCCCTTCCAAATGGAAAAATTGAGATGACCGCTCGAACTTGCTTTCTACTCATAACTAAAAACACAAAAAGATGCTTGACTTAAATGCTTGTTAAAAGCAAACTATTTGACAGACCGATTTAACATTTGCAGTCAATTAATAAAAGAGTTGCCAACACAACAACATAAAGCATTTGGAAAAAGCAACCCCCTAGCAGCGATTCCAGAAACTTGTCAATCTACCTTCGTATCAGGTTATTGTTGTTATATTAATGCGTTAATATTTAACGAACACCCAAAACAATATTTTGTAATTCGCAAGCGATAACTCTAAAATACTACTATTTTTGGGTTAATATTACTTTCATATAACTTGGCACTTATCGTCCGAAGAATAAGATAAAGAAGAAAATGTTATTCTACACGACTCTCCTCTGTATCCAGGCATTTTTATCCAACTCGTCCGAATTCCCCCACTTCAAATCAAAATAAAACGGACTCTGTCGAGGCGTTTCTCTGTCCACGAGAAGAAGCAGAGAAAGAAACAGAGAAGATCCTATTCTCAAATGCAGCTTAATGTTTTTGTAATAATAAAGGAAAAGATGCAATTCAGGTAGGGATGCGAAAAGGAAAAGACGATTTGTCCTTCTTAAACGGAGACTAAGTGTTTAAAACGGGGGAGGGGGGCGAACTGACACGACACCCCATACATTCTTTCTAAACTTTGATGCCCTCAAAACCACTGCTAAAATCTATCACAATTTTAGTAACTGTTTTGTACCAAAGGTCGTTAACTTAAGAGGTTAATGAACAGACGCAAAAACAGATTCGTAATCAAATCTACCTAGTGACTTACATTGACAATGACCACTACTATTTATGTACCAATACATAAAATACAAGGTCGCTAACTGTCTTTTTTTCCGAAATGCAAACACCACGAACCCGTTTTTGTGAGGATGTTGAACCCGAGTGTTTCATTCGCATCATCAGATCATTAATAAAATATGTGCCGACGAGATTCTAAACACGTTTTTAACCGGCGATAAGTAGTCAGATGAGAACTGCCAAGGATGACTGGTATTTCAAAATATGCATGTAAATAACTGAAACAACAGAAAACATACGAATTTCGTTCCACTTTCGTTATAATTTCCTATTAACGGTTGCATTTCCTCAGTTGTGTACCTGTAAAAGAAGAAATTCGTAATTTATCTGTTGTTATCTGGCATGTTTTATGGAACCTGCCATTTAGTCAATGCGTTTCGTCCTCATTAAACTTTCGATTGTAATGGCAATCGTCGTTTTCCGAGCAAGTAAAGGATAAGGGTCGTAAATAAGAGCAATAAAAGAGAAATTCTTCAAAACGTGATCAGCGCGCACGTTTTAAATAAAGAAAGGACTAGATATTCTGGTGGAAACTATTATGGGAAAGCATATGCATGACATTTCTTTTTTCTTACAGCAAAGTGGCATTAGCTGCACCATGAATAAAAAGAATAAATAATATAAAAACATATGTATATACTTTTAGCACGGCAGGTGTTAGATATAATGAGCTTCACACTTCTAAAATTCTTAACTGAAAAACGCGGAGATGAACAATGTTTGTTTAAAATTTTGAGCAAGCTTTAGCTAAAATAGTAAAATATAACCTCCTCGAACAGTGAGTAGTAAGCCCAACGTAAACGTTAATTGCTGGTTGATTGGAGCTGTCCAACAAATTCAAAAATAGCTGGTTTCAAAGTAATTCATTGTACCCCTGCACTTCTTTAGATATCCAGCAGATTGCTACTAATCGATGAATTTAAAATTCTTGTACTTGGACACACATGCAGTTTGGTTTCATATTCCTGGTGCGTTATTTTAATCACAATATTTCCCCTACGAAGCAAAAATGAAATTTAGCCTCGAGCTTTCACATAGAATATTCACATTCTTATTTTCTCCTTTTCCGTTTCTTTTCTTATTTAATAAACTTTAATTGCTCATTAGTATCAAGAAAGTAAATATTTTTAGGAGCATGTAAATTACACAACCACCAAAGATATAATTGCTATCTACCAACAAACGTGTAATTAATTCAGTAATAACAATTTAATGAGGTCATTTGCTGCTTGCGTAAAGGTGACTTGACTACACTAGAAGGATGATATGATCATCTGCTATTCTAGCGGGTAGTAGTTTTGATTGGTACATCAATAAAAGCGGTCAAATTTAAAGATATGTATTAGCACCAATTTTTACCATTTTAACAGTTATACGATGTACCAACTGAACGCCCAACTGTATTTGGCGTATGTAATTCCGCATATAGTGTTCAAGTAAGATTGTTGATGATTTGTTAAACCAATTTCTTCGAGCACAGTTGTTGTTGGCAATGCAAGTCTATAAACAATCATCTGAGATGTGCGTAATTAGAAAACTACTTTCACTATTCACAGACGCGCGTTTCGTGGTCATATCGCTCATCAGTGCGATTGTGTGAAGTAGTTTTCATTTCTATAGAAGCTCTATATAAGCCAGTGCTTTGGATGTTCGTACATATGAGAGTTCAATTACGAAATTCGACCATAATGTACTGATTGCGCATTTTGCAGCTATTTTGATTCTACAGAAGTAGACAACTTGTTTTGCCACAAACTCCTGTAGTAGCTGCAATCGTGCACTCGGCTAGCCCGCCGTGGAAAAATTTTGCGTAATTAGAAAGCTCCTCTGAAATAATTTATATAGAAGCAGTGAAAATATTTAGTACAACTACCAGTTTAATGAGATGTGCAATTTAGATTCCCATCCAACAGTAGCTAGGTTTTCACTGAGATCAATATCTTGACAATAATATTTTGATATAGTCCTCACTCATGAGTTTCACCAAGAAATCCGTTACACTTGAAGTCGTTCTCTTCTGGTGTCTTCATTTTCATAATACTATTTTCTTACAGATGAAATCATACGTTTCTAACACAGTCTGACCATATTATATAGAGGATTTTATTCCAAAAATCGAACGAAAACTATGGTTTCGTTATTTCCATTACACCTTGTTGCAGTGACCCTTTTAACTTGACAATGAATATTGCTTCTTAAAATTACATACATCGACGTTGTTGTGTATGGCACTATGAAGTTCAAAAAGATAGACAATTAGCACGAACTGGATTTTGCATTGATTGTACCTATACCCATTAGTTTAGGTGCTGCTATAAAATGAATTACATCTTTTGAAAGATTTTCATTTGACCACAATTGTGGTGTTGATGCCGTTCCAGTATATCACAAGAATCCGAATCACAAAGATTGATCTGAAATTTATACGAAACCAGCTCCCACCAAAATCCAGTGTGCATCAATAGTATTGCCATAAACTTAAAACTCACCTAACCGTTACTGACTAAAAATGATCAAATATGCTTAATGCACCAGCACAAGCAACATTTCTTTGCGAATATAAATTTGCAAGAAATTTCTGCCTGAAGCAAACCTGCAATTTATCACCGATCGAAACGAATTGATTGTAAATTTTATTGCATTCTACCTCTCCTACCAGCAATAAGGAAGCTTCGATTTCCAATTAGCACCAAAATCTTAATTACACTGACATAATCGCCCAATTCCAAGACATATTTTATTAACTTTCTATACTAACATCGTATGAGAAACAGTATCATTGATTTCTTTAAGCGACATATATTGTAACATGAACGGCATGAAAGAATGCGCACACGCCTAAGTGACCATTTGCTTCTGTCTAGAGCATTCATACCGAACGCTTATAAATTAAAACGTTTCAAAATAGCCGGTCACGCCTACGAAGAGCTATTATTTAGATAAATAGATTAATATGTGCGTTAGTAGTTGTGAAAGTAGCATGTCATTTGAAAAATAACAAAATTATAGATTGTAACCCTATATAATAGCGTTAACTTTCTTAGAGTCGCATACAACTTTGCCTACAGCTAATTACTACTGAGTTTCCGGTTTCGCTTTCTTCTAGGATAATGTTATACAATGGTAAATAGTAAACAGTAGTTGATTCAATTTTGTATTGAAACTTACGTACATTATAATTTACGAAAACATGAACTTCTAGATGTGTGCACTACGATTTGAATGAAATATATATGAGGTATGTTATATTCGTTGTAATCTCTGTCTGTCCGGATATTACTCAACGGCTTTGTACGTAAATGTATATGTGTGCATTATAATACTGATGTTAATGTTAAGATGATCTTATTTAGTGTAACATTTGCGGCAAACTAATATGACTAATGTTAATGATTGATTATGCAAAAATCCTTTACATGTACTTGATGAAATCTCAGCTGATTCTGCGAGTCAGCTTACCTTATAAATAATATAAAAACTTTCCATTTCTGCATAGAAACGCGCAAGTGGTATTGTGTACCATTATAGATAATGGTAGCTTCTCATATCCTCAAGAGTAGTCAATATACTTATATTTAAATACAATGAAGATAAGTGTTAATCCAACGAGTTGCATTTTGTATTTCATTCACGGTAAGGTTGTGTTAATTAGTTGTGTAATGCCATAAAAAAATTATAATGCCACCTTATTCGATGCCGTAACAATCTGAGAACAAAAAAAAAGGAGAACAAAGTAAGATACGGTTGCAACAGATTTTTGTGCGTTCCCACAAATGAAATACTTCCAGTGCGTAATTCATTTCATAAGGCACCTATTGAGATGCCTTGTAAGCACGTATCCATCGTCGTTGAACAGACTGAAATGCAACGTGATAAATTGTTAAAAGGAACGAATAGGGGAGCTACATACATATTTGTAATTAGCTCATATCGCTCGTTATTCCGCAAGGGTAGATACGATTTATCACTTAATAATTTTTTTATTTCGCAGTCGCGATTTCGTTTGCCGCAACCGAGTAAGAAATCGAAAGAGAAATTTCGCTCATTTTACTTGCACAAGGCTCGGATTATAAATAACAATAATGGAAATTCGTCGTCGAGCATCAATCAAGTGTGGACAATCAAAGGAAAGTGTTTCTCACGAGATACAAAAGTCCGGCCATTGTATCGCCTTGTACTTTTTCATTGCATTAAAAGCAAGTACGTAAATCAGTATTGCATACAATAAGGCAATATTTCCCTGTTCACCTTTTTAACTTGTTTTTATCCTCACGTGCTTATTATAGGTATATGCCTTAATACGTTTCACATTTATTAAATCTATTGTCACGTTCTCACGGTAACGTTGAATGATGCGTGGCAGATATCTAGGTTGTCCTTTTAGCAAACTTGAGAAGATGGGTGCGTCCACGAGTTTCTTAAATTTATCAGAAGATCTTAAGAAGTTAAGAAAGCCATTATGTCAGACGTATGCCGGTTTTTTCCTTCAGGCAGCTGTCATGCGGAATGAAAAATATTACTCTAGATTTGTAACTGATATGTCATCCGAATGAAAGCAAAAGATAATAGATAAAGATGTAAACGACTAAATCCTTTCGCTTTATGGAAATGTTAAACATTTTTGCACATATGCAATCTAGTTGATAATTTTCGTATGTTGTTGTATCATCCGCCTACCTCTTTAGAACGCAATTACTGACAGTTCTAATCTCAGATTTTTGCACCCAAGGCATATATATGTGTTTTCTGAAACCAGTTAAAATACGGAGTAATTAACACCATATCTTACATCACCGATATCTCCTGCGTCCCATCATTACATTATCATTTACCATTTTGTGGAGCAACTAGATCACGGTCGACGTCAACCTTCATGTGATCTCGAAGTTCATTTCGACTTCTCCTCTGTTGATTTATTGTTCTCAGCTGTAACTAACGATCCTTCACGTCATTATCTGGATTTCTCATCTTATGAGAGAACCAATGTGAAATACTATCCGATTCTTCTGAAACTCTGCTATGTGTTCCGCTATAATGGACGCCTTTATTCTCATTTCCTGCCATACATTTTCCGTGGGTCTCCTCAAATAATTTGTGGACACCTTCTAACAAAATCAAATTCTGATGCTCTCCTTTTATCCCCAATTTTAGTCGTGGATGTTCATACTGGCACCAGATCGCATCGGCAAAGTCTTCACCCCACATTTTTCACTAATTTTGGGGGCGTATGTACTATTGCGGCAACAAATTAGTTTAAATCTGTCTTTTGCCTTGTCCTTGCTGAAGAAGTGCAAATAATTACATTACTCTGGAAAGGGATAGTCCATAGGAAGACTAAGTAATAGATTTGAAGTGTCCAAAAGCACTATTCACGACATTGAAAATAAATGGCCATATCAAAATTGACATCAAAATGGCAAACGACTGGTTTATAATACTCAAAAACAGCAAAAGTAGTGTTATACCTTCGGATTTTTTTGTTACTATAGTACCTTCGTAAAATAAGAATTTGAATAAGGACCAAAGGACCTACTAAATGAATATTCCAGAAACAACACAAGTAAAAAGGGTCCTCACTATTAAAAAGAGTCAAGATAATCATCGAATCACACAAAAAGATTAGTTATTGGTCTTCTCAACTGTCATTTTTGCTTGAGATACCATCTGAAGTTCACAAGCCAGAACAGAGGCGCAAATGTTTAGGTATGTCTTAGCCAAGGACAAAATATTACGGAAAGATTACCACTGCGCTTGCCTACAATCTACAGAACGTCCCAGATAGGCCATCAATAGCAGGCTTTAGGACAAAATCATCCTTTCCCTACTGTACGAAATGATAAAATCATCAAGAATTCAGCACCAACTCGTTCTTAAAGAAATTTCTAATAACTGAAAGGCATTATCTTTTATAATCAAGGAAGATTTTGATTTTATATCATTTATACCGATCTTAAGAATAGCACTCAATGCAGCTTCGAACGCATGCGAATTTATATTACAATACATTTCAAAGCCTGAACTTTTATTGTCACTAATGCTATCTAAAGAATTTCTACCGTGCAACAAGGAATCTCCTGTATACACTTTCTTACTTACGCAAGAGCAACAAAAGCATGCTTTACTTTGAAGAAGTTGTAATTAGTTTCACTGACTAAAAGTCATGACGCCTGTCAATAAGAATAAATATGTTTATTTCATTTTGTAATTTGTATTTGTCATTTCGTCTTATTGCGATGCCATTTCAACATGTGTATCTGTACGAATACAATCGAGCTTTCTACGGCCACAATCCGAAATATGGCACGCATTTCTTCCCATTAATAAGAAGGCGAACGAAAAAAGAAATCCGACTCCTTTACGAGCGCGCTTTGCAACTGACGCAACACGATTTTCAAGGTAGATATGGTTTTTTTCGTTCGTCCGCTCGCTTATTTCTTATTGCTTCCCGAGCTTCCATCTGGTTCCCCTCCATAACTGGAAGCATATCGAATTATTGCGCTACTACGAATTCAATGCTAAAGTCAAGAACGCTCGGCGGTTAGGAAAGAATTAATTATCATTGCAGAAAGTGCAGATCCACATGCTCGCGCGAACATGAATGTTCTGTTAACGTTTTCGTAACGCAAACATCAAAGCGAGTTAGTTTTAGTATCTACTCTGTGGACATTCGCTTTAATAAGTAGGTAAAACGAAAAATTGCGCTGTGGGAAATCATAAACGAGAAAGGTTAACATCTGGCAGAAAATTGCGGACAAAAACTGGAAATGTAGTGAATGTTCCCATTGCGCGCAATTTCATTTGAACAGATGCCTGATTATCATTAACGGCATATTGCAGAAATGCAACGTGCCACGCTAGCTGAAGGTTGTTTCGACAAAAACCAGTTAATTATTCAAAATGCCAGTGGTTAGAAAAGCTTCATAATTTTAAAATTATAGAAATAAGAGTGATATTGGACTAGTTATAACCAAGTTTGCATTCCTATTTAATGATTTTGCTTACTTAGGCTAGTATATGTACACGTGCGGATAGTATGAAAAGAAAAATACGAAAGCAACAGAAACTTTCGAGAAGCTTTATTAAATTGCAAACATAAAAGCTCCAATAATGCGTTACATTATGATACATGCCAATTTAATTATTGAAATAAGAAACCGAAGTAAATAGAATACGGATGTAACGACCTAAGTCTAGATATATAAACGGTATGAAATAGTAGAAACGTTCAGGTTATGGATGCATAAAGGAATTTGAAAAGGATAAAGCCATTTCAATACGAAACATCAAATTAAGTAAAATGTGGAAAATGTATTTGTTAAGAAACCCTATCGAAGAAAATACAGGCTCGGTATGCACGTATCAACGAAAAATCGACAAATAACCACAGAAATACTGGAGCAGGAATATTAACATAGAAGTAACTGAAGTGGAAGTACCAAGTAATTTGAAGAAAAAATATATCGAAGAAAATTTTTCTAGGATGGGCTTATAATCTGTTAAAAGTACCAAGCTAGCGGAGATAAGACAGAGTATTTAGAATTTATGAAAGCTCTTATACTGAAACAAAATAGTACAAGAATAGGAATAGGACAAAAATATGGTTGAAGTAACAATGATTGTAATTAGCGATAAGAAAAGTCAACGAAGACAAAAAACAAAATTCAACATATATGAACCTGCATTCAAATCAACAAAAAACTGACAGCTTAAAATAGAACAAAGGTGAAACTTTTGGAAAAAAGGAAGTAAGTTCAAGTAAGACTATGGATCTTTATTGAAACATGGTTTATTACTAGTATATTATACATATATGTTAGTGATAATACATAACAAGTTTCGTTCAAAAGAACACTACAAGTGCAAAATATATACTCTAAAATATGAAAATTAGGAAGTAATTGAAAACGAAACTTGTATTCAAAAACATCGAAAAGGAAGGGACAAGTGGTTTGTATATAGCATACAACGAGGGACACGTTAAAAAAGTAAGAGGAATAAAGAAATTGCGAACAATACAAAGAAGTGTACAATTTTGAAGGTCGAATAGATAGAGACGCAAATCGTTTATATAGTTATAAATTATCACAGACTTATTGTTAGCCATCTTACAGCAAAAATGGAGAGTAATAACTAAAATATCTCAAAAACGATTGTCAGTTATCAACATCGATAACTGGTCGCTTCTCAGTAAGAGCTAGCAGGCATCCAGTGAAGGCTGTACTTGTGACAAAGATATTGAGATATCAAACAATAGTCACATGAAACAGTTATGCGGAATCACATGCAGAAACAAAGAACTTCGAAAACAAAATTTTTAAGTTTGAAACCTTACAAACGAGAAAAAATGATTCACACATAATTTAAACCAATGGGTACAAAAGTTACCGAAAAAGTATCTAGATGAAAATAGTTCACACCCGCTAAAATTCGGTACCAAAGAAAGTTAACCGCGGAAGGTTACCGCCTACGAATTGTAAAGAAAGTAAATTGATTATGAATGTAAGACTAAAGGCATCCGGAAGGATATTAACCTCAACAACTATCTATGGTTGATGGACCTTCCAAGTATGAAAGTACCCAAAAATGCACTGCAGATACAAGAATTAAACCAAGAATGTTTTGCCGTCTTAATAGTCTAGCAAGCAACACATAGAAAAGCAAGAGTGAAACATCGGTGGAGGTTACTAGTTCTGTCCAATTTCAACAAGAATACATTCAAAAGAATGCAAATTTCCCAGGAAGTGGTACGGAATCTACTAAAAGCTCACTTTTAACTAGATTCAATGAGATTTTCACTCGAAGATGTTAAAGATAAGTCTGGAGAACATTGATTATACAATATTAACCAGCTGCTAAAATTTAGCGAAAGAGGTCTAACATATACATATTTAAAGTTTCTGAAAATGAATTTGTTAAAAAGCCCGTTACTTGATTAGATTAGAATTATCGACTAGTGTAGAACGAGAAATGCGTTCTCATCCCTTGAAGTAATAAATAAGAAAATAATATATCAGCTATGCAGATTTAAATAATGATTATTCACATGATCTCAATTACGTACTTCTTCACGAAAGTCTTCCACCATCTTGAAAGAAAGGTGGACGATTTTTCTGCTTAAAGAAAGAGATATGTCTACAGAAAACGCCCGGTCGACAACTCAAAGACTGCTCCAAAAATTGAAGTGCATTCCAAAAGTGGAAGTTCTACCATCGGTTCCAATCACAAACGCTACCGACAAGCTAATGAAACGAGCGTTGAAAAACTGGCTCCAGCTCAACATCAACGTGAAACACTAATTCATTCACGAGAGAATCCGAGTTTACTTTTTGCATTCGATACTACAGATTTTAAAGATGCTTGCCAAAGTTTGTTGCGACCAATTGTTACAGTTTCCTTGTCACTTGTGGCCCCTTTTGTTCCAACCTTTGCCGTAGATGGCACTCCGCTTTCGTAAGTTTCTGATAGGATTTGCGCCTATTGGATGCGCGTGTGTGGCATTCGTTTTGTAACGTTGAGTGAATAAGTTATTCCGTTTTCGCTGTTAAATCTCGTTTATTGAGGATATACACGGAAGTTCGACTCCGAGAAGTTTTACTTTGTCGTTGTGTAAATTTGGAGAAAATCCACAATCTTGGACAGCTTCCAACACAATACCGATTACCACGCCGTACAAAATTTGACAACGGGAAATACATTACGTTAAGTACCGATCGCTTTTATTTATATATTTGACTCGTTGAGTTTTGGGAAAATTTTCCTAAAATCTTTAGTTAATTTATTGTTACTTTCGAGGGGGAGGGGCAATTGGTTTCCGGGTAATTTAATAATATATTTGTTGAAGGAAGCAATTAATACTATAATGCGGCTGTAACGCCGCTGGAATTCAAACGGTTACCAAGAGTGTGTAAACCTTAGGTAACAAGGTTAAACTTAGCTTAATCGAATTTAACTTGATCGTTATACCTCAAGTGACAAATAAAGTGATGTCAAACGTTATTCTCTAGCCTCAATTCATTTTCTAATATCCTTCATGTACGAAAGAGACTGAAGGGTCCCTCTGACTCCAGATACTCAGATGTGATCCAGTTCTATAACTGGAGAGTGGCACCTTGTTACTAATTTCTCAAACTTTAACCTACGCCGTTTCCATTAGGTTACAATGGCCTGTTATCCGCACTGTAACGACAATCGTATCTGACTTTTCCGCTTATCATTTCCATTTCACCTAAAGCTTTAGAAGCTAGTAACAAGTTCTCTCGTAGAGTGTACGTATACACTACCCGCCGTATATACCGGAAGGATACAAGAAAATGTGAGGAAATCGATATAGGGAAGGAAAAATGACAGATATATGACTTAATGATACGTTGTAATTGTAATAATTGCTTACAGTAGATTCATAAGAACATTTAAAACATTTAGTTTTTCGTCGAAATGTCTGCCTTTTGCTCGAATAACGGCAGCGCACACTTTTGGCATTCCATCCATATACGAAATTAGTAATCATGGAGATATTGTTCGCCAAGCTCCTTGCAGTACTCCACACAAGTAATTTGCATTCAGCGTAAACATAGATTTTACCTTATAATCTAGTTCGTCCCAAATAAACCCTACGAGGAACAAATCCGAATATTGCAGAGACCAAATCAATCCTTTTAGCAATGCGTTGTCTTCTTGTTGGTTTAAATAATGTTTACATATTCTGACTGAGTGCTTAGGATCGTTATCTTCTTGAAATATGAACCCGCTTTCAGATAAACGCCGTCCAGACAGATATTTCCAAATATTTGTCGTTCATCACTTAGTTTTTTTCCAAAACACCCTCATACCATTACACTACCACCCCCGTATTTCACTGTACGACTTAAATACTCCTCAAACACTTTTTCATGCAGACATCATCCAACATAAACGCGCCTTCAAGAACCGTATATCTCGAACTTATCGGTCAACAGAACGAGATTCCAATCCTTGATTTTCCGATCTTTGTGTTTCTTTGCCCTGTCTAATGTTTTTCATATTTTCTCCCGAAATAATGGCTTGTTTACTGCAATACCACCAACAATTTCGCCTTTCTTTAATCGACGATGAACGGTAGTAACAGAAAGTGACCGTTGTCTACGTGTCTTTACGATATTTCAGAAGCTGTTACATGACGGTTTCTTTTACTGGTAACTACAATATGTTCATCTTCCATCTTAGATGTGATTCATTTTCGTCTTTCACGTTTGCAATTCCCTAAGCTTCCGGTAGTCTTTTAACGCTGAAGAGTATTATACACTCCATATTTGGAAATATACTAACCGCCCCGAGATTTGCCCAATGAAATAGCCCGTCTGCGCGTAAAGTGCATATCGCAGTGCGTTTCTTGATTAGTATTTAGTTAGTATTAGTTAGTATTAGTATTCTAGAACAACTATTGCACAATTTAAAAGATGAACTGAACAGAAACAAATTCACCTGGGATTTATAATACATATTCAAGGCTTGTACCATTTCTGTTTCCAAGAATACATGTTAAATTCTTCAAGAATGTATAACTAGGCGTAGCAAATTACTTCCCATTCACATCAACAGCGTCTTATCTTATCAACATTTGCTAAAAGGGATCATAAATCTTCCGCCTTTCCAGTTATAACCATACATACTAATCCTTCCTTAATATAAAATTAACAAATTGGATCTAATAAGTTCATTCACGTTTTACTCAATGACTCAATTTTTCCTAATTATTGCATATTTCCCGGATACGGCAAGCGGAAGTATTACAATTAAAAACATTCACATAAGAAAGTAAGTAGCTAACTAAAACGTCTACGGCGTTTACGACACCTTGAGCTAATGCTTTGTGAAATTCAAAAGAAAAGAAAAGTGAAAACATTATATAATATCGTAATTTGGTGTCCAGTCGTTAAGCTCAATTTGGCATTGTTTGGCAATATAGGAGATAATGTGGATTTATATTTCTTTCAAATTAGTGTGAAATCGAAATTGGCTGTCAATACAGCCATGACAATTCATGGAATTGCCTCAATAAATATTTTATATAAAAAAATGGTTAAGTAAATTCTAGTAATAAGTTTTGAAATTACAACTGGTATCGAGACGTGAATGGTAAAATATTGCTTTCATAAATATTATTAAGAAATCTTATTACAATATAAACTAAAGTTCATCGTCCTGGGAACTTCTCCGCTAAATTTGTGTTACCCACGATCCTATACATCACCCAGAATGGGAGCCCAATTATCATTAAAACTGCTATTACGTTAAAATTTTACTATACATGCATCTGATACGCGTTACAACATCTGATCGTTATAAAAGAACCACGACGTATTCAATAAGGCGCGAATGCGTACCCATTTAAAAGGACATAATGGAGCAGCAAAAGCTATTCACTTCCTATTTTACGCCGACCAATTTCGTGCATGTATATATTTTTTCCAAAGTTGCGGTGAACGTCCAACGTTTACGGCCCAGTAAATCTACTTGCGTTCCCACATGTCCAATCACCGGTCTATGCAACTATATTTCAGCAGTACACACAGCAAAATTTAAGCGCAAGTTGTTGATTCTTTTTTACGGTAACCAACGGAACGGTGGTCCCGTACTCGTAATTACTCGTAAAAATGGGTTTTCGATTTGTACCAACAGGACATAACGGCGTTGTATAAGCGGCCACTATACCGCTTTCAGAATGTCGCAACTCGTGCCTTGTGAGTTATTGAAACGTCCTTGCAAAAGCGTTCGAACGCGGGAAAGCGTTGTCGGTTGATTGTGACTTATCGTTAGATTGTTTTCACGCTGAAATGTTTATGAACACGAAAGTCCAGAGAACGGATAGTATACTTAACGGCGCTGTGTATAAGGCACTTTACCGGAATTAGAATTCCTTCTGTGAGAAATGAATCTATCCAATTATTTTTTGAACATTTTTTAAGTTTCATCTAACTAAAATGAAAGCAAATCCAAATTTATGAAATAAAACCATCCAACTTGGGTATATTTCTAGGATCACATGAATATTTTGATACAGAGAAGAAATGTTTTATTCATTTATGTTATTCGATGCTCGTACGTACGTTACATAGTCATTAACATGATTTCATAACAAAGCAATACATTCTAACAACCCTAACGCTCTATATTGCGTTTGTAAACGTATCGAATGGCATGAAACTGGATCCGAAGAAAGTTGAATGCAAATCAACCATTCAGTATCGTAATATATGCAGACGCAGGAACAGGTTTCCAGTTCTGCATACATTGTAGGAATGTGTAATTGTGTTGTCATCCTTCTTGATGGTATTTACTTCGTTGTCATATTTTCCATTCACCGTTCTTCTGTATTGGAAATGGAAAGTGTTGTTATCTGGTTCTTGCATGTGAAATATGTCATTCTCTAATATCCAAATGAATATGTTACCAAATACTACCATTAGTCGTCTCTTGCCAACGCTCTATGTGAGCACCAACAATACATTTTCTATAAATTCCTGATTCTGATGGTTTGAAAGTTTTTTAAACGCCGAAACTATCGACTATCTATAATATGATTCTTCGAGCTAGAGAGGAATTCAAAATCGATTAAACCCGGGTATGAAATTATAGACGTCATATCTATACCTATAACTAGGCCCCGGGAAGTTTAGGGATGTTGACCCCCATCAATTACGACAGGAACGTACATCGCAAGCACTCCACGAATCGCATTAAAACGCCTACATACCAACCTTCCCCGTATAGATTTGAAGGTGGACTCGTTCATTAGTGATAGGCATGACTTCCTCATCAACCTCCATTAATTTTGAGGATCTAATCATAACACGTTGTCCATTCGAACGTTAAAAAGATTTTATCAAACTAGCCAGTGAGCAAAATCCAAAGCTAATAATACTACTCCAAGAGTTGCCCACTGATAACCAAAATGTTCAATTATTATGTAGGAAAATGAGCCTACTGACTTGCAGCAATTTTTTTTTTTATTTCTAATAAATTCATCGGACATTGCGCATAACAACTTTAGTATTATTTTAAAACACCACTATTATTAGAAGTAAAAAAGGCTGAAATTGACGATAGTCATTTAGGCAGTAAAATCAGGACTTCAAGGATTAAACGTCTGTGCATCATTGTTTATACATGAATTACAATTTCTGCAATTGCTCATGGGCTACGGTTTGTATATCAAAAATTTTTCAAATTTTTAAGATTGGCACGGAATGTCATTGTAGATTTTAGAAAAGTTAATTATCCGGATAAAATAACCATAAACTGAACAGTTCTGAATAAAACTGTTATAAGGAAAAGTAAGTTTAGTGACCATTGCAATGAAATACAACAAGAAATGGATGCAATTAAATAAGAACGTAATTAGAGAATTATTTGCAATAGATATAATGGAAAGTTGAGTCGAGAAGCATCAGATGAGATGATTGAGTCATTTGAGTTGCATAAATGGGAGTAGCAGAGTAGAGCTAATACAACAATGAGGGGTTCATGAGGAACAAAGAAGTGCAATCAGGGGCCAACTGAAGCAGTTACGAAAGACAGAAGGAGTGGAAGAACGTTGCTAATGTTATGCGCTGTACTACCAGAAGATGAGTTGTGCAAGTCTTTGTGATAACCAGTTACATTTTTGACATTTATTATTAATTTAATAACTAGCATCGGAATGTTTATGGAAGTATCTCAATTTTCAGACTTTCTCTGCCTGTCTACATAGTCCCAAACTCTTTAATTTTTTAATTGGTATTAATATCCTATCATCATTTACGATATTGTGTTTTTAAAACTTTATTGGTTAAAGATCACCCCTTGGTTCACATCTGTGATATTGTATATTTTTAAGTCAAATACAACCCAAGTTCTTCCTTTACATTTAGCACTTCTTCTTCAATCATTATCCATCCACAGAATTAATTTGCTGCAACATCTTTATCGCCAACAATATGCCGCTATATCTTGGAAATTGTGTTATCTGTATGATGGCTAGCTTAGGCTTGAAGGTGATAGTAAGCAATTTACTTATTGTTAGTTATAGGACAGGAGTGACCACCTTCTATATTTATAGGATCGACTTTCTTTCTTAAAAATATGATATGTCCTGAGTTTTTAAACAATGGGAGCACAGAGGGAAAATTGTGTTATGTAATAGCCGCCCCAAAGTCCAGATGGAAAGAAATTATGTGCGGCTGTATTAAATGCGAAAGATGGGCACACTAACGCACACTATCTTTTGCAGAAAGTTGTCAAACACATTGTTTTTACAACTGTTAAAGATTTGTATAAGTACGGAATAAAGTTTTATTTTATAATTAGTATTTGACTTGTTTTTATAATATTTTGAGGGTGGATAAACACTTATGGCCGATAGTGTAGGTATTTAGTTCATGCAAATCGTTAATAGATCTTTAATAGTCACAGTTACCTACTCCTAGTTTTCGAAACACAAGTATCCAAAACAAACAAGGACACTTTTCTAACTCTTGCTATAGCAGATAACAAGATCCTTCGAATACATTACAAAAGTGAGTAGTAGATTAATCTACTCGCAGACACCGAAATGAGACATAATGCTTGCGTAATCACTTTTACAAAATGCACGAGCCCGTATACGTTCGTGATTAAATCGGATAGATTTTTTCAGCCTCCGGCATTAACGAGTACGCCTGTTAGAAATTATCGAAAATTAATCATGCGGTTAAGACCTCCTTTCTTATATTGTTTTACAATAATTCGTGGCAAAGTGTCCTGCCGATAACAGGTGTAACGAATTTTTATACGAGAAATTAATCGGACAGTGTCCGATAAACGATTACTTATTGTTAGTGAAATTAAACGTTTAGTTATTACGTCAACCGGCTTGATTTCTATTTAGACTGTCCAAAATCGATCGAAATCGGATATTGTTTTTGTTGCTGCTGGGCACTTGGGCGTTCGTATTTCTAAATACTTGTGATTATTAGATAATTCGTTATATAAAACGTTTCATTTATTTTTCGCAATAATATACGATTTTATAGAATCAGATTTTGCGTTCTGCCAAAAAATTTTAAAAAGTAATCTTAAGTCTGTATGAGATTTGATTTCACAATGTCCAGAATGCAAGTACCACGTAAAAAGCTCAAGAACAATTCCAGAGAATGTGCCTCTTAAATCTTTTACATGTGAATGGAAAGCTGTTTGAAACCACAAACACCCAACCTGACCGAAAACAGATAAAACTTTTGTAATCGATTGAATTCATTGTATGTAAAGTCTATTCAAATCCATATTTAATTTCCGAGTAGGTAATCCGAAATTTTACAATACCGTTATATAACGAAGCCACCTATTGTTGAGTAACTTGTGATTCTATTCATAAATATATGCACAAAACAGAACAATGAATTTGAAAAATGTCATGCAATTATCCTTAAGTTATGTTTCATCGCATTAAATTATTAAGACGGGAGAGGAAACTTGTATACTGTGCAGTCATAATTCAATTAACCTACAATTGATAGCACAGAAATTCACAAAAACAGAAATTACAAAAAAATGTGCACTCCTATCGCTTGAGGAAACATTAGCAATTACACAGACTGAAACATGTTTTGGTACCGCAATTTTTTCAGCTGATATTTGATGTATTGAATTACAATATATGAAATACGTAGTTTTCGTCTTAAGCTCTATTTTTATAGACATAACAATAGCGTGCTTTACGTTACTCCATTCTTAATTGGACTTATGATTCAGAAAAGAAAACATCAGCGATTGAAAACACACTATAATTGTATTTTCTTGAGCATTCGTGTAACATGAAACAGTATCGTTCTAATAACAATAGATAGCACTAGAATATACTTCAGAAGATTAAGAGAAAATAGAGGAAAAGTTAGTTGAGTCTTCGGAGGCTTTACTTGCGGGATATTCTTGAATAAACTTTGTTAAGGTAGTGTTTTTGGAAATTTCAGCAGTAATCTATCATCACGTGTGAATGCCATCTTCCCTAATAGCGATCCCTCATTGCTTTTATATCCTGATGAAATCTTTCACTTTGCTCTTGACTGGTGTCACCAAAGTTGTCATCAAAGTGGTCCAAGTGGTTGTATAAGTAATGAATGTTGATGTTCATTGTACATCAAACGTCTCTAAGCATGATGTTTGGTAACTCAACATAGTTATCAGCCTTGTGATTGACCAGCAACTGTCAAACAATCAGCAGGAATGATGTTCACGCGTTTTTACCAACTCCAGTCATTAAATGTACAAAAGTAGTACCACTTAGGAATTACTTTATTTGAGGACCGGCAAAAGTTCCACATTTAATTTTTTCTGTACTTAATCCAAGTATTCTTCGTCTTATGTACGTAAAGAGTGGTTCATCATGAGTAAAAAGCTTCACAAACTGTTTCATCAAGTCTACCTTTGTATGCAGGAAAGCTAGGAATTTGGCGAATCTAGTAACTCAACATTGCTGCTGGATATGTCAAGTACGTCTGTGTGAAAGTAACGTGTTATAAGTTAGTGGCACTATATGCCAAAAAGCGTAGCTCTTGAAGGAAAACAGGTTCTATATTTGGAACAAGGACAGCCAAAATCAGTTAGAACATTTCAGGTACCAAACAAAGTGTTTCTTTTTATTGAGTCGTATTATGATGCTCAGAAAGGTCCCAACAATCATAAACAAAATATATATTGGTTTGGGAACCCATCGCTGATTCCTTTTATCCCGCCAATGGTTACTATTTCACTCCTTATATGTATATATGTACCATCACGGACTTTGGTTATGTCCGGTCTTTTGAGGTCCAGCCTGCGCTCATGTTACTGTATCGGTTTTAGCGTTAAGCAAATTTCGCACATACACCCGGCCTTGTATGTGCGAAATTTGCTTAACGCTAAAACCGATAGAATAACAGCAGCACAGGCTGTACCTCAAAAGACCGGACATAACCAAAGTCCGTGATGGTACATATTTCCCGCTATAGAGTGACCACTGACGGATTAAAAAATAAAAGCCATTCTCTTCGGATAACGCAAAACTTTATTCAGTATTATACGTATTATCCATTTTTATAATTTTTCAATTATTCTGGATGACAGCCGACATAGTACATGTAAATAGTAAAAACTTTAACTAAAGCTATCGAAATAACTATCCACAATCACACACAAACTGTCGAAAGAGAAGAATTAATTATTCTCGGTGACGAAGCTGTTGTTGCTTCCTTTGCTTTTCCAATATAAAACTTCTTATGCGATTAGCAATTCTAAAGCTAGCCAGCATCACAAAGAAATTATTTCTGGCGACAAAGCCTTGACAGTATCTACGAGAAACATTGTCCGACCTAATTTTTTTACCAAGTTTTTAATATGCAGCAAAAATTGAACATCTCCGGTAAATTAAGCTCTTGCGACATATCCTGGCTATTTCGGATATGAGTGAAGTGTCTGGTAAATGTCATTAACGCTAATTTGGTTAAAATGGCTTCGCTTCCGCTAAAAATTATTTATTATTCGTGAAATCGTTCATTTCTTACGTACAGTTTTATTATAATAATTTATAACGAACGGCAACTTTCTACATTGTAAAAAAACAGCGAAATGTGTAGCACAGAAGAATGTTGCGGCTTTAATTAGATATAGAATAATAGAATTAGAATAAATCAAAATGTAAAAGTACGAATTTATTAAATCAAAACCGCCGGAAATATAACCCGTGGATCTTTAGCGGCTAACATTTAACGTCAAGAACGATAATTCTTAGCTTTAATTCAATCTTAATGGTATAAACTAATGTTTTTTTCGATAATAAGGAAATTGTCCGCAATAATTTGAGTGTCTTCTTAGTGAGTTAAAAACTATGAGTTACATGTGACACAAATTGAGATTTTTTTCCTGATATGATTGATTTTGCTATCTACCATAATAAAACTTACTTTGTTTGATTGCCATTTGCTCTAAACTATACTTACGTAAGAAACTAAAATGAAAAAAAAGTTCTGTTACGTCAATATTAGCACAACATATCAAGATCGGAATTAGCTAAATTAAGAATACCACCTCGTAGTACCTTAAAACAATTTATTTGTTATTCGGAGAAGTGCAACACAGTATAGAGTTAGGGCCTAAGAGCTAAAATAGATAAATAAAGTGACTTCGCCCTACACCACCTTTCTTGCAACTAAGTAGGAGAGTAAATGAAATAAAACTAGCGCACGACACAGGCATGCACACTGCAAAACCATTTATCCAAAGTTCCTCACATAATGAACACAGCACACAATGAGTCAATTGCAGATGACTTAACTTACTGGTCGAAAAACTGACAAAAATTTGGGTTTGCAAATAAAAAAATTCAGAACCTTTCAATTAAATTTATTTAGAGCAAAAGACTAACAAGATAACTAAAGGTAAGAACAAAACACAAAAAGATGGAGCAATGTGGGCAGTGTATTTTCTTCAAGGTTCACAGTTTACACTAAAGGTCTGGGATCCCGGAATTTAAGGGAACATAGGCATCGAGTCACACGAGCACTTATGGTCTTTCTAAATACCCGAAAGTTCAAGACTTAAAACATATATGTCTCAACAATGTTGAGTTTGAAGAGTCTACGTAGACCTCAAGCGCATGTATAAGCTCTCGAGGATAAAGGCTGAAGGACCTAGCCAGGGTGAGCAACAAGCTCCGGAAAACTGTAACAATGTGGGCAATGTCCCCTCCTCGAAGACGCGTAGCCCTTGCTAGAAGAGAAAATATCTCTTAATTCTGTTAAGTTTGTAGGTCAAATATAGGTCTCCACAGTATGTGTACGCTCTCGAGGATAAAGGCTGAGGACTCTAGCCAAAGGAGGGACAAACTTCAGGAAACCCCAAAAAATGTGGATAGTGACATAGCATTTGCATTTAAGAACTTGTGGTGGATTATAAATTAGAGGGACATTGTAAAAGACCTCTGATAGAAGAAAGTAATTGAGAGACACGGGCTACCGAGTGACTTACAGTAAGGTCTCGCTTATCATGGATTCGTCAACCACGGTTTTGCGATTGCGAGTTTTGTTTTCGAAAAATAGAAATATACATTTATGTTTGGTGAATTTCTGTGGTATAACTACTTCACGCACTCAATCATACAGCCCTTTGTTATTCTTGTCTTGTTTTTTAGGGAGCTTCATTATTAGTGCAAAATGTAATTTGCTAGTATATATAAAATAAATAAAATTACCCTTACCACACCTTTCGGAAAAAATCCAGTTACGTATTTCGGTAACTAAATTGCCATCGACAGTGAAATACTGGAGAATTCACTATCACTAGCGAATCCGGCTAAAACCGAAGACGAACACTACACAACGAACACTGTACAACACTGGAGGACTGCACAATGAACATTGCACACTGAACGCGCAAAACACTGTTGAACTATTTCCGAAATGGTAAAGGTAATTTTATTTACTTTATATATTACTTTAGACACAGTCTCCTATTTTTATTTGATATAACTAGTATTACAAATAAGTGAAATAAATTAATTTATTAAAGTTCACTATTTAATTTATATTCTTAGTTTAGTGTGTTTAAATGTAGTATAACATGTGGTATCCTCGTTAACCGCGGATTCATCAAGCGCGCCCATTGTATGGAACCCAACCCCCGCGATAAGCGAGGAATCATCATGCTAACAAATCTCATTCATCTTTGACAAATCATCATCATCATATAAAAAATAATTCTTTACAGTAATCTAATGCTCACACCTTTCAATGAACTAGGACGAGTTGTTATGCATAACGTCGGTAATCCATGCTTTGATTGTATAATGTTCGGTCACTCTCCATTTCTTCGACATCGTCGAATTAATTGGATTCATATCCATATCTGGCGCTATTACAATAACAGAATAAAGCGCAATTAAAAAGGATAATTAAAAAGTAATTGCCGGTTATATGAGCGTCCTACAAGAAAGTTAATTACATACGTCTAGCATAATTTCATGAAAGATTGACTTTACGCGTGCTTAGAAATGCTTAGAATACCAGACAGTAACAACTATTAATTAAATGAACTGATAATTATGTAAAAAATTGCTGTTCATAAATACGTTTAAACCTATGACATTTAGACTGTATAGTACGTTTACTATTACCAGTCGTCCATCAAAACTGCGTCAACTTTTTCTTTCTGCATCATATAAAATAGTTCTCATACTTACCTACAAATGCTTACTTCAATAAGAGTTATCATTCATAGTTCACTAACTAAAGGAGCAACAGCAATCTTTTATGTTTATAGTAAGATAGGAACTGTGCTAAAGACGGAATGAAAAAAGCATGCAGGAAAGAATGAGAGCAAAGTACGCCAGTGAAATTGTTTCATTCTGTATCTTTGATCCCCTTAGAATGACAATTTAGTTGTCGAAATTCGTACTCACAACTGTTCAAAATCGACGTGCCAAAGATGAGTACTATTGCATTTGTATTGGTTTTAATTCACAGATATTCCTACTCTTCTTAGCTTAATTAATTTCAAGAAATTTTAAACTAGTTGCTACGCCTTATATCTTTCTTCCAGTTTTTCCTTTGTTCTCGCACGATATGGCTACAACCAGCGTGAATTTCTACGTTCTTACCCTTCAATTTCTCCAACCGTGAAACGATTAAATTGATCAGCAAAAAGAACGTTGTTCTAGTTGAAATTTAAAGAACAGACTCCAGACGCCTTTTTTCGCTTTCTTAGTACCTAACTGCAATTGAGTTTCCTTGGGAAAGTGACAGCAGGTTACGAATTATGAACTTGATCATAAACTTCTTGCTACCGATACATAAATCCTGGTGCAATGCACTTTAGGAATAAGAACAAAAACAGAAAGTGAACGGTTCAGGTATGTTGGTAATTACATATAATTCGCTATAAAGTATTTTTATTTAAAGATTTCATTTTCTCTTCTATATTCATATATTGCACTTACTTACACTGTGATGCACAAATAAACGATTGGCCAGACCGCATGTAGTGAAAACGTCTATGTACCCGGTGATTCAGGAAGATTATCGCCGGTTTGAACTTCCCGGCGCTTTTATCACTTTGGATTGCTAGTACTGACCTGGTCAACAATTTTCCAACCTATCTTTTCGTTGGCAATCGTGGATTCGTTTACTCGGCTTGTTACTTTACTTCTTTCATCTTTGAGTATATGTTTATTTCACAGTAGTTCTTTTCAGAGCTAGATTATCCTTCTTGTTGCGTTTATGTACTTAAATTTGTTCTGACTACATATCAAGTTATACCGAAGCATACATTTTCATTAAAAATGCCTTTCTCGCAAGAGCTGAAAGCATTTATTTTGAAGCCTCACTATCATTGGCCAAATGGCAGTTAGAGTTACTGCTTGAAATCGTGCATTGCACAATTTAATGCAGTATACCCAAACATGAACATACCCTATAAAGCATTTGCCTGACATAAGGAAAGAATAATTGATCGTTTTGAAAACAAGGTGTGTATCTACAAAAGGAGGTCGTTCTGATGATTTACTCTATAGCAATAACTGAAGAAATTCTTGATGATATTCGCAATAGAATCGAACAAAGTTCACAGAAATCTATTATAAAAGTGTATGCACAATCAGATTTTGTTACAACTACTCATCAAACTGATAAGGTGTAGATTATTTAATTGATTGGTTGGATGAGTGCAAGGAAGCTACACGGCGACTCAACAGTAGCAAGTCATTGGAACTGTTAGTGCACGGAGTAATCCGAGTTCAAAGCAGATCATACTGTCTGTGAAGTTAGCGCAAAACAAGAACGCAGAAGAAAGTGCAAGCAGGTAAGAACTAGATCACGTCAGTGGGTGATGCTTAGAAATAAGTATCAGCTCTAACATAGACTTTGAGGTTGAAAATAAACTAGTGGCTAGTGTGAGTTGCAGACTGGAAATAGCAAAAGCACAGATATAAAAAAGAATGCATTCAAACTAGTACTACGGTTAGTATATCGAAACATCGCACCCCAGGATCAAATTTTTAACAAAATAATTAAGTTAGAAAGATCCTCCTGACATAATTATGTATTTACAGGAATTCTTAATTAGCACAGAGATTTGGGCAGCACATCCTCCAGGCCATACTACATTGGATTTATTCTTGTTTGAAAAATAAGATCGTCATAAAACCTGTTGCATAATTTGAATGAGTTGCGGCAAACATTCAACGATGAGATCAGAAACATTCCTGTAGACATGCTATAGAGAGTATTTAAGAAGATGAAGTTAAAGGTTCAAGCGCGTATCATAAGTGGAGTCATTTTGAGCAAAAACGTTGCGTGAAAAATTCAGTATGGCGCCAATCATTTTGAATCATTTGGTACATATAACATATGCATAGAGAAGAAATTATAAAGCGCCATCGAAGTTCGTATTGTTATTTAAGACACATCCCCATCTAAAATATAATTCTTGCGTCCTACGTACGTCGGTAATGCGCTCCTCTGGGGAAGGCAAATTCAGAAATAAAATGAACATAGCCACAAACATCTGACAGAATTCAAAATTGAAAGCGGAACATCACAGCAACACAGGATTAGTAAAAAAAAGCATCAACCTCTATTTAATTTTGTGCAAAATTGATCGCAAATAATATTATTTTCCATATCTGTAATAAGATTAATCAACTTATAAGACTAGAAAGTCTGTGAATAAAGCTCTATAAACACAAATTCTCATAAAATTACTACCAATTTCTATTGAAACCGTGTTAAAAAATCAACGAACCAAAACCGTTTTTTCCATCGAATAAGGTACCTCATGCATAAATTCTACAGTATTCAAAATTTAGGTTGGGAAACTTGTGCCTCGAGGACTTCGATTTAATAAATTCGTGAACTATCGACTTTTCTGTTTTGCAATCTTCTCGTTACCCAAAAAAGATTATACGCAACACTAAACCAATTGTTTTACTTTACATGTAGGTTGTGAGATTGGCCAGGATCGATCAAAAAGAGAATTATTCGTGCGGCAAATTGATATTAAATTTAATAGGCTGCAAACTTAACGAATGGACCACTAAGGATAAATTGACACGGAATCGCTTGGACTTTCACTCTGTATTTCTTTTCCTTTTATTAATCCATACATGCAAAGAATGTTGTTACTTGTACTTGATAAATACACGCCACATAATAAATTACAAGGCTACCGTGCAACTGTTACAGCATTTTCGAATATATGTATGTGCTATTTAGTCTAATTAATGCTTACTTTCATTGAAGTTTGCCTGAAGACAAATAAAAATGTTTTGACATCTTTAATAACGTCTGGGTTTAAGGCATTTGAAAAATTTAAATGAATTTATTACAGGCCGAATTACAAGTTGAAACGGCTACTGGTTATCTATCAATCTCGCCCGCGGGTGGTACCCCGTAAGAGTGATGCAATAATACGCGTTAAGATAGTCTACAAAATATGTGAGTCTGCATTTAGTTTACGCGCAATAAAGTACGGCTCAATCGTAGGACATACATAGCTGAAATAAAGTCCGCTGAAAGTTCGAAGATCAATAAGATGATTTACAGTGAGGAGTGGGTCTTTTCTTCATATTTACGAATGCTTGGGATAAACACTTCTTGTTTCGAATTTAGGACGCTTATGAAAACCATGAAATGATTATTGGTCATCTAGAAATCTTCGTGCTCTAATAATTTCTTTAGCATAAGCCAATTTTTGGATTTATAAAAAATGATCAATAGTGTTAGAATATATCTAGTATGAAAGTAGCGCAAATTCGCCAGATTCTAAAGGAAACGTTATATGGTATTTATATGGCAATTTACATCGTAATATGCTGACGTGGAAGAATATTGTCAGTATTTTATTTTACTTTTTCTTGTAAATCTAGTCATAATTATTCATTGACAGTGGTGCCAATTTAACTCCCGAATATGTAGTCAAAAGGGTACAATAGACAAATAATTGTGTGCACGGTGGATCTGGTAATTACTACGAGCTATAGAAAAAGCAGGAAATGAAGTAAGTTAAGGAGGAAAAGAGATCGGATTGAAAATATGTAAATGAAAAAGAACTAGAATTATCTAATTTGACAGAATGGTTGGAAATTAAAACATTACGGTGAACAAATAGTGGTGTCTGTTCGATAATTTTTGTCCTCTCGAAAATTTTCCGCATTTGAACTTGAATCGGGGGTCCCTACAACGGCACCGGATCTATGGTTTTACTGTGAAGATTATTCTGATTAGGGCTGATCATTAGGGCTAAGAAAGTACAACAGACCTGAGAAAAATTACAGCAGTTGCTATGCTACCCATTCTTCGAATAACACCGAGATCAACAGACGTCAAGGTACTACCAATCGAAGGCAATTCAATTTTTTCAATTTTAAAACTTTCTATTGGTCTTCTATTGGTCTTCATTAGTTTTACAGAAATCTTCACAATAAATGTTGGGTCTAAAACTTCAAAATAAGGGATTCCTTTCAAAAATATGGCTTTATTTCCATTACACATCCATGAGTACATTGAATTATATAAGTATTGTCCTTCGGAATCTATAACTTTTTGCCATCTCTCTGGTAATTTATGGATACCTTGCCAAAAAGACCGTTCATTTTTTGAAATCGAGAAAGAATCAAGCTAACTTTTTATACCTTCAGTTGAAGTAAACCGTACTCCTCACAGAGCATGCTGCATTCACCGAAACAAGTAAAAATCAGAACGGGCCAGGTCTGGTGAATACGGCGGGTGCGATAAGACTTCCCAGTTTTTAACCGGTGTAGCAACATGAGGCCGAGTATTGTTATGATGAAAAATTACGTACTCGTGTCTAGTCGCATATTCTGGTGGTTCTTCTGCCAATGCTCTCTTCAAACGAATTCATTGTTGACGGTACCACTGCCTCGTCATAGTTCCGCTAAGTTTTAATAGCTTCCTTCTGGTCCCACCAACAACACCTTCGCACCATGAATATTCGGTTTCGTAGTCGATGTGCCGGTTAGGTCGGGCTTCACATGTGATTTCCTGCGTTTGGGGTTGTCATAATGGATCCATTTTTCTTCCCCAGTTACCACTCGATGCAAAAATTACTTGTTTTGTGGCGTTCAAGAAGCACTTCTGACATGCAAAACCGCCTTTCGACGTCGCGAGGTTTCTACTTATATGGAACCCAGTTTCTCTGCTTTTGTATAAATTCGAATGCTTTCAGACGCCTGGAAATTGCTGCTTGTGTCACTTCCAATGATTCTGCAAGCTCTTCTGGCGAGTCTTCACTGAGTAATCCAGATCTTCGTCTTCAAACTTTTTCGCTTGGCCAGACCGTTTCTTGTCTTCAGTGTCAAAATTACCAATTTTATAGCGTCGAAACCAAAACTCGCAAATGCTGTTTCTTTTGGCACGTTTGCTGACATGTTTGAGCACGAAAAAATTAAAATGCTTACACTTCGGCGAATTGACATATACTAACAACTAGAACCATATGATCAAGCATTACCATGAAAGTATTTACAGTATGGTTCTGAGCTGTCTAGTACAACTTACACCAGTCCTTGTGAATCCCTAATTTTCAAGTTATACACCCGATAATCAGTTTTTTGTGCTAACACAATGTTGTTAAATAAATATCTATAATTACACTGAGAGTAACATGATATGTACAGGAAAAATGTATTTACAATAAGATAAAATAAATAATGAGACTCTATATAAAACAAAGAAAACAAACAATAAGATAACAAAATAAACAAAAGTTCTTAGTCCTTAGTATAGGCGCACACAAAAACACTCCCCTCTGTAACTGGCGCACAAGCTGCCCTTAGATTTATATGCAATTTTTTACTTGTCCTCGTCGATTCTCGAGCCCGGTGTTTACCATGAGCGTCTTCGGGTGCTATAAATGAAATTTTTAGAGTTTCTCATTGGTCTTGGTGATGGAAGAAAATGGAATTTAAAAGAAAGGAGGATACCATTTGAAGAACATTCTGGAAACTTGCAATCTATTGACGGTTTTGGATTTTCTGAATTTTATTTGAACAACGACTCAATCAATGTAAAACAATCTTATAACTAAACAACGGCAGAAAATATCTTACATTGACTCTCCACTGGCGGTTTGTATTCAATACGCGCCAGTATATATATCTAGTCAGTAGTCTACATAAGTGTGTTTATGCAAAAATAGGTAAACTGGATTGTAACTCCTATTTTATTTCCATCGCTCCTCCATCAAAATAGGAACACATGATTGATAAGGCTTTCTTACTGCATATGAATTCAGTAGTAAATAATCCTAGAGGCGTACCTAGGTAATTGTACTATTAGCAATAGTGTTTCAAAAATTCTGTCATCCGCCTTTCCATTTATTTGTTTATTATTCACTTATAATTGAATTATGAATTACTGATTAGTTTTCCCCTTTGGAATTATTCACTGTGCCGACCGTTTTCTAATCATTAGGTGTTTCTGCATTGTACAGGAAGTTGTTTTGTAATATTCCAATATCTATTTAGAAAGGAATGTTATTATTATTGTGAACAGAAGACAACAGACAGAGGGGTATAAAGAGATACATGTTAAGTAAAACAACCTAAAACATAGAGGCGTGGGGACTAATTTGTAGAAAAAAACAAAACTGGAACTTCTCCTTAGGAGTAGCGGCCTTATGGAATGCTTGCTATGTCTACATCGTCGTGAGAGAATTTATACAAATCTGCTCAGAGCGGCTCCAACATTGCCCAGGAACTCGTTAGTCATCTAATGAAGAGATATCAAAACATGTCTTAGAGAAACGCTTCAACATTCTTCTTTTCTCAACGAACAATTTGGAGAAGAATAGGGGTAGTTCTCTGGCGATAGACTCGATATGGTAAAAATGCTTTTTCATTTAGTAGAGTGGGTGTATACAACTCAGAGCTGAATCTAGTGCCAGTGAACTCGAGACTAACAAAGCAATGTGAGGGAGTAACTGGCAATATTATTAAATTTATTAGACATTCGTTGACATGGCCAGTTTGACAGTAGAATGGGTTACGTCAAGCTAGAAGAGACATGGTAGCTCCCGATGTTGGATGACGGACTTTGAGATAATGTTCCATGTTCCGATGATGAGTGGCGAGCTTTATATAAAAAAAGCGTCATTGTGGATAACGCAAAAATACAATCGAAATGAGGGGTTACTGGCTAAAACTTCAAGAATGATTTTCGCATAAAAATTTATTCCATTTAACATAAATATAATATCATATAAAATTGACCTATTTTTAGATCTTCTCAAAATGAATTTTGCCAGGTTCTTTGGGGATTTCAAATTTCTGTTTAGGCTTGGTAGTGGCAAGTTCTATGTATACAGGATCGTTTAATAACTATTTATCTGAACAGTAAAATAAGACGTCTTTCGGTACTTAAGCACTTTATGGCTAAGCTAAATGTCATTAAACTGACACGTATATTATTTCTATCTGTACACAAGCAGCCTCTAATAGCATCCACTTCCTTATTTTCGTATTTCGCAAAACAAATTAAAGGCTTGTAAGAGCTAAAATCATAAAAAAATTTCTGTCTTCATCTACACTTTAGGAGCCTGAATTTGTTGCGAATCATAAATTTTCATGGACGAAATCGAGAGCTTACCAATTTTTAATATACCGCTTCCATGGTTGCTACATTAGCTGATAAAAGGTGGTTACACAGAATATTTGGCATTTTTAGATGTTTCTATTACGCAAAATTTCAAATCTAACTTCCCGTGGAATTTATAGCTGAACTAATTGCAATATATATTCACAAATCGAAACCAGAGTTAATTTATAATTGTTTGTTTCGTGGATTTGACTCGCTTCCTTTGCAATAATTTTATCTAGGTCGAATATAATTTTTAAAAACATAAACTCGTTAGTGAACGAAAACGGTAGATCAATTTGCCTCCTTTTTGTTGTTTCAAAACGCAAGCGGTAGGAGTCTAACTTGCGTAACGCAAATTCATGAATCTGAAACACTCAATATTCATGAAGAAAGTAATACTTTAAACATGCATATGTAATAATATGCTAATTCGTCGTACCATCCAGTTGTCGTTCCGCTACAGTTGAAGTAGTAAGTCAAGCAAACATGTACTCACACTGAAATACAAAAAGTAAATCAAAAGATTTTTTTTTGCTAATTGCTGATGTAATGATAGAGGAAAGTAAACGAAACGTTTTATGGGTTTGGACAACGGTTACTTGATTTGGGTTATTGAGACTACTAGCATCTTCATATTTCTATGTATTCATAATTCGTATCGTATGAATCGTAATGCGTGTGCTTTTGTACCAAATTTACAAAGGACATTTGGAAAGTTTGGCAATTGGAGGTGCCCGGTGAGCGTTTCACCACATGCTCCTGTGCAAGTTTAAATCTCGTCGTACATGCACTGCCGTCACCAGCTTGAACTACTTGTAATAGTTGTGCCGTGGATATTGTACTGAGATATTAGTTAAGTTCTTAAACAAAATTGGACCGGCCTAACCCTTAATTAATATAAAAAGCGTAAATTATAACAAATTATATTTATAAATTTTGAGAAATATTAACATAGTATAAAGATAATTACCTAGTGTTGTGTGTGTGTGAGTGTAACTTCTTTTATTAGCTGATGGTTTTTCCTATGTTTCCTCTCTTGAATTCCTTCTTCGATGCAGTTCTTTTTTTTCTTCCCTCTCTTAACTTCTTTCTTTGGCTTGGCTCCATTTTCTATGGATTCTTCCCTTTTTCTAATTCTTTCTTCTCCGGTGTGGTGAGGTTCTTTTATTCACTGGTACTTCCTTCAAAAACGCTTTTGGTCGAAGATATGCTTTAAACTTTTTTGTTGACTTATCTATCTTGTCAATTTTCTTCGTCATCAACCAAACAACTTTTTATTTTTTCCGGAAACCAGGACTACACTACATTATTTCTCCATTGTCCACGAAACGAAAAGTTTAATTCACCATGACTTCAGTTCGTCCAACGCGTAATGTTGTTATAGAAACCTGTATTGAATGTGTGTGTTTAAATGGTTACATTTCTTTCTATCTTTTAATCGATGCTTTTCATAATAATTGATAATTTTAATTCCAATTACACTTTTTCTCCCATTAAACGTGTCTGGTTGGACTTAAATAAAGAAGCTAACACCCGCAGGGTAATAAAATGCTGAAAAGATGGTGTGCGCATGATATTACCTTATATACGGGTCCTTACAAGAGCTTAGGATGGGTAATCTTCAGCTACAGGACGCTCTCCGTACAAGTCGATCGTTCCCGTCGATCACTGAAAAGAAAATTGATGTCGTACGGAAGTTAGTGCTGGAAGACCATCAGTAGGTTCCTCTATAACGATCACCTCTAATATTTATATTGTCGTGGATTTCAAATTACTTGGTCACGCTTCCTAGTCCTCTTCTTGCCTCATGCGACTTTGCCTTGTTTCCACAAGTAAAAATTCGGCTGCGGACGTGTTATCAAAGCTATCAAAGGGGACTAAAAACTGATTTGATTAAATACAATTTATTTAAGTTACAAATAATTAGGAAAAGTACTTTCCTTGATAACAACAGAACCTTATTAACTATTGAACCACATAGTATTACAGAACAGAAACCGCTTCGATAGTGTTCCAATTGACTTCATTTACTTTACAATGTACAGAAGTAAATTAAATCACGTCCTTATTTCATCAAATCAATCATAAATATTTATAATCTTTTCTATCGTACACCTATACTTTAGAAGACATTTCATACTGAAATATTTCAAATATTTTGCAGGAAAGTTGCCCGTTCAATGACACACGCTTATTAAATATCTATAAATCAATTGATAATTACGCAATCGTCGATGTTTCCGGAGTAGCCGTTCGCGCGTTGCAATCGTCGGGTGTTATTATCTTAATTAAAACCGACCGAAATGCCCTAAATATCATTTTTCATTTTTTTCCAGTTAAAGATCAGTCGACATCGGCGTCGTGGTGGCACTCAGATAGTGTAGATGCTGGATTAGACAACGGAAATTTCTATTCCTCGTCACATGGATTATTGCAAACGCACCCGGGGAAGGGCTCGATAAGATATAGGCCTGGAAGCGGAGGAGGAAGCGGATCACGGAAAGGATTCCCCGCTAGCAACGGTTTTAAGCATTTAGATTATAGGACGTCGCCCACCAACGAGTTGAAACATAATCCATCTCTATCCTCTCCAGACGAGTGTGCAAGAGCTTGTAGGGAAGGTGAACCGCCAAGGATATGTTATTATCACTTTACGCTGGAATACTATACAGTACTGGGAGCGTAAGTAGCATTTTTTTATTCTTTTTGTCCTCGATTTTAAGTCTGCAAAGGCTGTTACCTCTAATATGCTGCGAGAAGGAAATGCCAATGAGTGGCCCAGGAGCGGTACAGTATACCTATGTATACGGCTCGGTGTCTCCGAACAAGACCTAGGCTTTGAGGCCTGTTGTGTTTAAGCTTTGTTGATGACATCCATCAAGTTTCCTAACGTATCTTTCTTAGTCACAATTACTGCAGCTTTCGTGGGATTTATCGTAAGAAACATTCAGTAACCATAGAATTTAGAGCAAAAATGAAACTCGGCATTTCTAGGATTACAATCTATCTGGAGATACGAAGGATGTTTTCAAAGTTGGTTATAATGGTTTATCTCGTCAATTTTCATCAAAATTACAATTTAGTTTTTCAATTTAATCTCAATTCAACCTGAAACTATTTTTTTTAAACCGCTCTTAACAAACTTCTTAAGAGTATCCGCAATGCACCTATTTATAATTTTACCTCATTTAGGGTCTCAAATCGATTCATCAATCGGATCATGGCTATCATGTTTGATCACATCGCGGAAGGAGGGGCAGCAGTCAAACTTCTACAGGATTTGCGTCATAACTGATACATGGCATGTGAATACATTGTGGCTATTATATTTGATCATATTTGATAGCCCAAGCACCAACGGAAACATCACTGGCCATCAAATAGGATAGGCATGGCAGTCAATGTGTTAAACCAATTCCTCATTGTTCGGGTATGGGACCTTGCATTGTTCTATTGGTTGCTTCCCAGGCCATGTCTTACAAAGCGCCCCCGCAATGAGACAGATAAAAGGTTAAACCAAAATATTGATTGTAGTACTTCCGGTAGATAATCCCTGAAAATGATCCTCTCGCAGTTACACTTCCTCTAAGCGTAGATCCATCTTCTTCGGCTGATTTTTGGTTTCAGGATTGAAATGAGGTATCCATATTTCATCAATAGATATCAATCCATTCCCAAAATTGATCGACGTTATGGCTGAAAGTATCGAGCTTGTCGAGCTTCTGTTCCGGTCCCAACAGTCTTGATGCTCAGCGGGATAAAACCGTGCTCACGCCCAAACGATCGTGTAAAATCTCATGAACCTGTCGTGTACCTATTCCTACACTAATACTAATTTCACGAATTCGCCTATCCTCCCTTCAGTCTTCTAATAACGCTCTGCCAGCTTTTAAACTTTGATAGGCTGTAGGCTTTTTGTAGATTATCCAAGTACATCTTGCAGACGTTGAACGATTTCTGAAAGTTTGAGACCGTCTTTAAATAAAAGGAAAATAATATCTTTTTGTGATTTACTCGCGATTTCCATGATTAGAAAATCAATCAAGTTTCTGATCAATAACGTGGCCTGAGATTTATGTAATTGAACTAGAGTAAAATTCGAAACATCCCTGGTACTTACATATATCTACACCTAGAACAAAATTTCAAACTATTTTTTGTAACTTAACTTTTTTATTCTACAAAACCACCAGTGACCCTTTCAAGAAAATTGTCGCTATTGGACGAAATACAACTGCTTTTAATCTAACCCAGATTTCTTGAGCATTCCAGATTTGATAACAGCTTTTATCCACTTCAAAAATAAAAGTTCTTCATTACTAAATCTTAAATACCGACAAAAGTCTTCTGTTTTACAGCAATTCTATAAGTGAATATTTATTAGGTACATATTTAGTCTCCATGTATGTCTAATTGTGGTTGACCGCTATAGCTAAATTGACTGGTGCCACCACATAACATACGACGTTTAATGCTGTATTTCTGCAGCAAGACATACCTCACTTGTTATTCAGCTCATGCAATTTTGCGGTCAGTTTTATCCCAAGTAGTTCTTAAACACTTGTAGCAGTATGCACTAACAGAATTTTAGGTGCACCAGGAAATCAAAGAGAATGGCATTTATAAGACATTTATCTAATAAAATTAAAAGTACTATAAATAAACAAGGTTGAATGAAATACTACAAATTAACTGCATTTATAACGAGAACAAAAAATTCATTTGTGCGACCAAAACATATACAGCGCCACCGATTTCGTCTAGCAGTAAGTCGGGATTTTCCAGTCTATCGTGTTGAAATGAGTGACTAGTATTGTTTCACCTGCACTGAACTAATTTCAAAGAAACTTTTAGTTTTTAGTTACTTTAGTTACTTTACTAACTAACTCCATTGCATGCACTAGGCCCAGAGTCGTACATTTTGTTACCTAAAACACTAATGACACGCAAATGCCTTACAAAGTGGAACTATTCCTTTAAAAACTAGAAACATTCAAACACATGTAAAACAAAAAAAAAAAGGTAATTGTCTTAAAAATTTCAAGATACGCATAATTGCTATGCTGTGCATAAAAGCCCTTAACATTCTGCAACTTAAAGGAATGACCCTATGTCATGTTGAGTTTGAAAATTCCCTTTTGATGATTTTGTTCTGCACTAAACATTAATTTAGATGAGCATTGTATGTAACTTAACATTTCCAACAATAAGTCTTAAGAACTCATGTTGTGTGTTCATAGACATTTCTGACTTGACATAATTGTGATGGAAGATTATACTCTTTTGACTTTTTAGTGCAAATATTTTCTTCTTTAAATTTTCACGTAGTTTTGGGAGCTGTCGACAAATCTACTGTGCAGCAATAATTTAAGTAACTCCCGGTAAATTGAGCCTTCATTGGCCCACCTTACTCCTTCTGCGTGGTGTAGGACTTGGTCCTGTTATTTCTGTTAATACCTCAACGTTTTGTCGATATTGACTACTAGCTACTACTGGTCACTTTGTGCGTGGCTCCTCAACTGCTGCAGCCTTTTGTAGATATACATCGTTTTCTATATATCGCCTTTTCAGTGAATTAATCCCGTTTGCTCCATCTTGATTACTACGAACATTCCGGACCTCATATTTACTTGGCGTATTTCATGGTCACTTTAACAACACGTTAACATTTTTACTTTCGTCGCTTGAATCGCATGTGTTCATACTATTATTTAAAAAATTAAGTTTTGCTTGTTTAATTTCTAGACTAAGTAATTTTGTTAGGTCCGTCCGTTTCCCCATGTTTCCTGCATTTCTATCTATTTCATTCGAATTAAGATCAATAACCATTTACTTTTGTTCAATCTGCATAGGAACCATTGCAAATTGTCTTCGTTCTCTGTCAATGCACTACTCCAAAGTTACTGTTCTTGGTGTTCCTTGCGCCTTTTACTATTCGGTAGCTTAGCTCTTCTTCATATTTATGATATATTATTATTGGTAAGTTGCGGAATTATTTCTAATCCTGTAGTGTATGTCAGTGGTTCCCAATTATTTACCAGTCAAGCACATTCTAAGGGGCTTCTGCTCTGCGGACTGCCACCTCTCCGTTTTCGTGAATGTATTAGAAATTAGAAACTACCACCCCTTCCTGGCATTAATAATTCATGTTGGAAAACCTACAAACCTGGAAATTTGCCACAGTACATTCGAACGTTTGTAATTTCTCAGAACATATTAATTCTAAAACTTTTTGTGTTGTGAAATTTTGGTGATTGTCGCGGAACCTGTAGGAATAAGTCGCAGACCACCATTTGAGAACCGCTGGTGTACCTATGTTATGTGAGGAAAAATGAGATGCTGAGAAATCACAATGTATCGTTCTATATTGTAAAATTGAATTGTTTGTTGTACAGAAATACCTTACATTTCTGTAATGTTCGTTTTGGACAAAAACTGCTATACCCAGCTCGTCATTGAAAAGACTGTCCTTAACCTTCCTATACTCACGTCAAAATGAAAGACGTATACTATACTATATAAGTCGGTCTGACAGACCGTATGCGTGGGTATAGGAAGGTTAAGGTATATCCTTTAATAAAAATTCAAGAAACATAGCGACAAGCTTTGGCATTACAACGAAGTTTATCAAACTTATACAGTTGCCCTACATCTTCTTGGTAGGCTCTATGCCATCAGAGCAATACGTTAAAATCTTTAAAAAAATTGTTAGGCAGGACTTATCTGATACCACGTTCTCGTTTTAGAACAGTACTCGTGTGCCAATAGCTAGATCTATCCCAACTGTTTGTTGCTGCAATACGAAACAAGATCAAAATACATTACTCCTCCAAACTTCAATCATTTGCATATTTTTGTTCAAAAGTGATCTTGTATAATAATCAGATTAGAAAGCTTTTTAATAAAAATCAATTGCGTTCTCTTATCGGGTTTGTCAAAATTTTTCATGTGAAGTTATAATTCGGAACCGAAAAAGATCACTAATAAGAATAATGGAAGTAGCAAATAATTGTCCACAGGCCACACTGGACGTTGTTTTCAATTGATTCATGGAAATTGTTCCACGAACATTTTCCTGTAGATACAAGAACGATCTAAGCGTCAGAAAATGGTGTGTTTTGACAATTATAGAACGATGATCCACAAGCAGTCTATGACCGCTGTCAGTTAAGTCGTATGAATCAATTCGATGCCATTCTCCTATAGAAATCAGAGGTACGCAAATATCGAGATGGTGTCTTTTTAGCCCTCTTTTTGATAATTTACGATTACTATCATTCACATTGCACCGATTCAAATAAAACTTGATGAAAGTAAGGATAAACGTGAACATATTAGCCACGTTGATTGTGGAATACAAATACGAACTTATTATTCCTACACACAAAGGAAAGAAAATCTCATTCGTGAAGTTTGGTTAACAGTCCTCTTCAGAGGGTCACCATCCCACAATCCGAATGATTGAAGAATTGGTGGGGTAAGGACTAGATATAATTTACTTTAATAGATAAAAAATCAAAGCCGATGTGATTCCATAGTCCCATCATCAATCGCATGTATTTCTGTCATTTCAATCGTTGGATTACAGATTTTTCGTATTGAGACATCGATTTGCAGTAGTTTTTAAATTTGCTTCCTCTGAAGTATTTCTCTTAACGGAATCCTTCCTTTCCTTATCCTAGATAAGGAAATAGTTGACATATTATTCATGTACGTATTGTATGTGCTGGAAATTGTTATTCGGAACAAAATGAAACATGGCGCGTGTGCATCTTGCTCAGTCGAAAATAATGCTTTGGCATGTAGGTGGAATTAACTGTAATCTACGGCGGTGTAATGTTTTCCATAAAATATTGGTTAAAGTAAAAGTTGAACCTTGGTTGTAACCTGTTCAGCAAAGTAACTTATATCAAGTTGTCTTGTTATAAAATAACTCACATAATTACCTATTTTCAGTTTTCCTTCAGACAGACAATTTTAATAAAAACTGGAAAAAAGGTGTTCGAATAGCTTAGGCATATTATTAGAAAATGTTAGTGTATGAACTATTTATTGTATTTACTAGAATCATTTGTAAAAGCCAGTTTCTAGAGAAATCACTATCTAACATTAAGATCTTGTTCAAATAAAGAGAAAGTAGCCTTATCTATATCATCAGAAATTTTCTCGTTCATGAGATATTAAAAAATACGTGATTACTAATACGTGTATTGGTGAATAACATAAAAGAAAAACTTGTAAATATGCATTTGCACAGTTATATATGAGACCGCCTAGATGAGGCTTTCTTCAAAAGGGAAATTGTGGCGATTTCATTGTACATATCATTGCAAATTGCACGCCAATTCTCATGCATATCAAATAAGAATCGATCGCAGGCGTACCCTATCTCAATATAGAATAAATCACATAAAGGTGTAGCATTACGCAGTGTTGGCTCATAATTCTGCGTTCCAAACAGTTTCTGTTTACACCGATCTTTTACTTCATCACCCGTTCCAATCTATTATCTCTGTGTGTATATATGAGCCATAGAAATAAATTACAATCGCCAGACTTTGTACGTATTATTTTATTATAATATAATACCTTAGCGTGATCATTTATAATATTAGTAAGCAAAATATGTAGGTGTGGCCGCAATATCCTTTTACGCCGCCGATATATTGAAAGTACTTCCTTTAATTAGTCAATATTTGTCAAGAAATAAATTAACGATCTACTAAATGGTCGATTATAATTCTTATTACGCTACTTCTGGTATGCAATGTTATACATCACGCAAACCCATCGTATTTTCTCAACCTGATTAATGAGCAATCTTAGAAATTAATTTAAAAGAAATTTATCGTCGATTGTGGTTTGAGAAGGAAACAACTTTATATTGAAGATGTTGATTGTTGTATATGATGAACGATAGGAAGACTTGGTCATTAAAGCTCCTAATACTCCTAATACCACAATGAGTAAAACGAATGAGATGCGATGGAAATTATTATCGACTAGCAATTTCTTCATCGATGTTGTTAAGAAATTGATTAAAATTAAAAACGAAAGCAGGGAAATTTGAGGAATGAGCTTCCGCCATTCTAAAGGCCATTAAAAAATGGAAATCGATTTTCTAAACCTGGTGTAAAATAAACGGATTTCTCCTACGTCAAATGTGCGGTTAACGCAATTTCGCTACATTATACTTCGTTTAATTTTAAAATACACATATATAGACAGCGCACAATTTTGTTTATTGCCGATAAACTATTAAAGAAAGAAATCGTATTCAATTAAACACTGATACAAGCATCTGGTGTGCCTCATATCGCATTACTAATCCAGGATTCGTACTTTGCATTTCTATTTCGCATCACATCCTACTGTTAGATCGAGTTAGGTTATATAAAACTTGTGGATAGCCCATTATTTTTACTCACGGCCACCTAAACAGATACTTTGTGACACAAACTCTCACTTTTATAAGCTTCAAACTTAGTTATAACAGTCTACGGGGTTCAGCAACTTTGCCGAGATAGTTTAACTAGATAAGAAACATCTATACGGTTAGGATTTTGCAAAAATTACAGTTTAGTGACCTGCAGTAACTCCTTGACATGGGATTTTAAGTGATAATGTCCAATGAAAAGCCTATAATAATTCTTTTCTTTCTATAATACGAAGATCTCTATAATCTTATTGGTTGGAAAACTAATAAATCTTTTCAACCATTTTAGATTCAATCCATTCCCCTATGAGTCAGTCATTTCTACCTTTTTCTCGATTGTCGATTGTTCGTTATCTAGCCGTCTTATAATACTATTCAAAGATTCAATTTCTAAAATCGAAGACAATATCTCTCCCAGTGGGAACAGTTCGTAAATTACAACCATTGGAGAACCTATGGACGTAAGAGTTAAATTCCGATATCTTGCAGAATAATGCCTTGCCTCGTCAAGCTGTCAATACAGAAAACGCAAGCGCAACTAACATTAATTAAAACCACAGAAAGTTTCGCGGTTTTAATGTATTCTTCCTCACCTCCTCTCACACTACGTCTATTACGTGAAAGTTCTGCTCCATTCCCCTTAAAGCCACCATCGCTAACGAATTGTTGTCGATAGTCATATATCATCTAATGTATGTTATGGCTGAAAACGATCCTCAACCTCTTGGTAACGATGATTTCCAATTGAGAAGTACCGCTACCTCCGGCCAGAATGTAATCGTATTTATCGTCCTTCAAGAACTGACACCAATAAAGAAGTTCAGAGTCTGGACACGATTAATCGGGTTTATATTTTCGATGAATCTGCCCAAGCTCCTGCCCCACAGTTGAAAACTATTGTCCGCCATCTAAGAACCGGTATGGTTGCGTTTTTCCTTAATCTCCAATGCTTGATCACTAAAGCCACGAATATTTTTAACGCATCCATCTCGAATTTGGACGTCCCAAATCTTCAGAAACGATTATTTGGTTTCCCAAGGCTACCAACAAATAATACATACATATTTAGAAAACTAAATTGACATTCTCAGAGGAAAAGACATGAAGGCAAAAAGATGCCGATCGTGAAATTTAACAAAAATCTTCAACAGTTCGTGTGATAAGGAAAAGAAATTTCTATATTACGTAATTCTCGATCACAGATAAACTCCTCCGACCTCCTTAAATCCAAAGCATTATCAGCAACAACTCTTCGCTTCTTCTTTCCATATTGCAGCTTTCTCACTACTTTCTCTTTCGTAACGCCCCTGTATATTTGGAGCTCGCGAACTAAGATTTAAGCATGAAAAGGATGTACGTCGCATTTTTCTGAATATTTTATTGCTACCGTGGTATTGCTGGAGGAACCGAACATTTAAGAAGAGTTAAGAGAAGATGAGACAGCGTTTGAAGTTCGACAACTCCTAGAAATTCAGAACAACAAACTACAAATTAGGTCTTAGAAAGAGATGCTTAGCAGCTAAGAATGTAATTCCTACTATCATCAAACACAACTCTAAGAATGCTTAAAATGGTAAATTTGGGACTGATTTGGATAATTCCAAGTACATTCTCGACAACTACCTTGATATTTTTGATGAAATAAATACAGAGGGAAAGAATTATTGGTTTCGGTAGCTGACAACAGAGAGAACTTATTGTTACTTAATATCTACTACCCAAGATCGTTATGATGTTACCGATTACCCGAACTGGGAAAGAACTCTAAATTATCCTTACCACATTGATTTCACTACATACAAATACCAATACGTTAAAATCGCAAGTTTTAAAAACACAAAGAGAGGAAGACTTCACCCGTGAATTTCAGGTAACATTTATTCCAAAGAGCATGCTTCATCTTTTTACAGTTGATATGGTAAGAATTAGAATCCTTTTTTTCGAGTTCACTCGCAACCAGACTTCTATTCTTCTTCATTTTCTGAAAGATGTTTTGGGTAAAGTTCTAGGAAACGAGGACGACGTTTTCTACACAATTTGTGTACAGCACAAGTAAATCCCCAATACAAATAACTAAAATCCCACTTACATATTACAGGAGGCTGGAAAAGAATTCTTGAAAGAGGATCATCAGCATATACGATAGCACATTATTTTCCTGACAAATATTTCTATGACACATAATGACACCCTAATGATGTCTTACGACACCGACCGATTTTCAATGGTCTGGTGACGGTAAGAATCGCGAGTAAGAAAAATACTTCAATCTATACCTTCAAAAGAGCCTTCATCGAAATGGCACGCAAGGGAACGATACAATTCTACCACCAGCAGTGTAATGATAATGTAAATACAACATCAAACGTTAACAATCAACGACTTATATTTATAGCTGCAATTCTGAAGGTATACATATATGGGACCGTATTGGAAGATGTGCTCTTGGTATCACCTTTCCACCACCGAACTTTTCTGCATGCAGGAACTGTTTCTAATTGTATTTATTGATGTTGGCGTCATATATCGAATCTGAACTAGAAAAAACGCATATAGTTTCATAATTTTGGAGGAAAGGTAACAGAAATCCTCTACTACCTTTCATGAACATAGTTTACGTGTCTAGTAACCAACAAGGATTGCATAGATGCGCTCGTGATAACTTTATACAATCCAAAGTACGAAAAGAACTTTTAGCAAAATTCTGGAAACTTGTGGCAGAATTAGTTGGGGCTGCAAAATATTAAGACATCTTTTGTTAATAGCCTCTATGTGTCTCATTACTTCTCATATGCCAAGCATATTAGTTATCTTTGAATTTCTTATGGTTAACTTTTCACTTAGAATTCCTGGAGTAGTTGGTTACATTTCTCAAAAGAAAAACGGTCGAAATATGGTTTCACACTCGATAATTTTTTTATGATCGTTTAACTTCTTTTGTGTTGGCATACAACAAACCAAAGAACAAAAACTTGTAAAGCTTCATATACAGTTTATTAACCATGAAGCCGTTCCTTGATTCACCTGAATGAAAGACCCCCATTTCTAGTACTGGTACAATCTTGCAAGGTTTTCCGTCTGATGTATGATGAAACGAAGGATGAATAAAATTCGTATGCACAGTTAGCCCAAAATAAGATCAATGGTAGCAAATTTCTGAAAAAAATTGTTTAAGTTAACTAACGATACACCTTTCCAAGTTCACGTATGTATCTTTTATTCTGCTTCTATACAGCTTCGGGTCAGAAAACAAACAGTAGAAGCGTTATATTGGCTCTTTAAAAACACTTTACGGGTCATAGATACACGTAAATTATTACGTCGTAGTCGCGTTTCTAATCTAAATTACGCAATTAACTGCGATGCCGTTAGCTGTTTGTATTCTCGAAGGGAAAGAAATTTCATAAATAAAAATGATATTCCGTAAACAATTCATGCGTGTCGTTTCACGGTGAAAATCCATTAAAACCGGATATTATACTCTCGTTTTCTTACCATCCAGCAAGTAATCGCCACTTCCGACAAATGCTACAGTATGATGTGAGAATGTTGTTAAATTTCTATCGCATTAGTATAACATATATCCTGATTTGCATCTATTAAAGTAGAGGTAATTGTCTTCATTTAACAACGTGCCGATAGTAGAATAGTTACGATAGTTTCGAGCGATAATAGGGTAATAAATCAAACACTTATTACCGGATATAGAATCGTGTGCATACCATCTGTAAGTTTGGTATTAATGTTGGTATTGGTTCTTGAATGTTGCATAATAACACTTATCTACCAGCGAATTAAACATTTTGGGGACCTATTTCAATATTTATTAATATTTTTGAACAGGGAATTCTTCTTGAGACTTATAGTTACTTTTCTTTTTATTCCTATAGAGCGTGTCAAGTTTGTACTCCAAATGCCACTAACACCGTTTGGTCTACCTGCCAGTGTGTACTGGCGGACGGTGTAGAACGAGGAATTTTGACTGCAAATAGGATGATACCTGGTCCCAGTATTCAAGTCTGCGAAGGTGATAAAGTGGTAATCGACGTCGAAAATCACATGGAGGGCATGGAAGTAACAATCCATTGGCACGGGGTTTGGCAGCGCGGATCACAATATTATGACGGTGTGCCATTCGTAACGCAATGTCCTATACAACAAGGAAATACGTTCAGGTAAAATTCTGCTGGTAGTAATCATGAATAGTTTCAGGAATTTTTACATGCTTAGCTTTGAATTGGAGGTACTTCCAGCCATTTGATCTACAACTGGAAGAGACCACAATTCAAAGATAAGCTAATAATAATAGAAATCTTATTTCCAATCGTACTAGTTAAAAAAATCTAATCCTCCTACAATTCTTTTTAGAATAAGAGGATAAATTCCAGGTAAACTTTAAACAACTCAAATCTTTCCGTATTTACAACACTCTTCTTAACAACCTTCTTCAACTCTCTTCTAGGTATCAATGGATAGCAGGAAATGCTGGTACTCATTTCTGGCATTCTCACACCGGCTTGCAAAAGATGGACGGTTTATACGGTAGCATAATCGTTCGCCAAGCGCCATCCAGAGATCCTAATAGTAACCTATACGATTTCGATCTTACGACACACGTTATGCTCATCAGCGATTGGATGCACGAAGACGCCGCCGAGAGATTCCCCGGCAGGTTGGCTGTCAACACCGGCCAAGATCCGGAAAGTTTGCTTATCAACGGAAAAGGTCAATTCAGAGATCCGAACACCGGTTTCATGACCAATACGCCATTGGAAGTTTTTACCATTACACCAGGAAGAAGATATCGTTTCAGAATGATCAATTCTTTCGCATCGGTGTGTCCTGCTCAATTGACAATCCAAGGACACGACCTCACTGTTATCGCTACTGATGGTGAACCGGTACATCCTGTCGTAGTAAACACTATTATATCGTTCTCGGGTAAGTTCAACTCAAGATTGTTCAGGAAAAATATGATGAATTTACCTTAACGTAAGTTCTAACCTTTCTTTGGCATGCTTTGCCATGGAAAGTGAGAGTAACAGTAGTTTGACATTCATATCGACATGTTAATACAGTGACGACATTAGAAGAAGTATAACAAACAAATACGACCTGATATAGCGACTAGAGTAATTTATTACTGATCAATATTCAAATAAAAGAGAAATTCACTGAAATCTCGCTTGATCAATTAGAAGCATGTCTAGCAGATTAGTTGAAACAGAAAGTTAAGCACGTGTTTCCATTTTCTGCATACCAAAGCGTTTATAGGCGAGACATACATATGAATGTATGTGTTCGTAATTGAATGTTTATGTTTATGGCTATTGCATTTCTTGATTAATTTATTTTCTTCTTAACTGTTTTCTAAAAGGCGGCGCCATGTGTAATGCACTTTAACTATTTGAAGACGAATTTTCAATATGTGTTACCTACAATTTTTTTAGTAGCAATTCTAAAAATTTTAGTCACGATTTATAGCTTTCTTGCACTAGATATATGATGGGCCCTTTTTATGTTTTTACAAATAACCACTTAGTGCTGTTATTGAGATATGTCATTACTCCTTACTATTTTTGTAAAAATTTTCATTTGTTATTGTGAAAACAATGGCAGCTTAGAAATTGACAAAATAGTTTGTTTGCAGTGAACGTTTACAAAAAGCTATTTTGTGAACGAACGGAAATTTTACTTAAAACGATTTCGCTGGATGCCTTTTTAAGATTTTAGTAAAACCCTAACTCAACAACAATGCATAAATCCCTTCAGTCAACTTTTGGTAATGAAAACCATCAGAAAAGACCAAAATCAGTTTTTATTCCAAAAATCAATGATGTGTGCACCATGATTGAAGAAGATTAGCACATGACTTACAGTGAGATAAAGACATTCTTATTGTTAGACATATAGAAGACTGCAATACAAGACCTAAACTCAAAGAAAGGCTGGTGTTAATTAGTGTACGGAAATGCTCAAAGAATCAACCAAAGAACTGCAAAAAGTAAGCAACAATCCACTGTTGGATGTTCTAAAGATGATCTAAATCCCACAAAAGTTGTTCGTTCATGAAACATTTCCAAGAAAATTGTTGTTTCTTCGATCGTTACATATAAGTACGGCCTGTTAAACTTGCTTCATAAAGATACTACAAAAATGTATATTTTTCACGTTTACTCGCAGCATGAAACTTCTTTGACCCCCTACAAAAAAGGTTGCGATTCCTGGTTTAGAAGATCGAAGAACAGGTAATGCTGAATTGTATACAACTATTTTTTTGCCAGACCGGAAACGTCGTACCATTCATGACAATGTCAGCTATCACACACCACTTCAAACAATTGATAATTTGGAGGAGAAAAACATCGAATTAATGTCTCATTGCGCGTATTCACCAGACTTATCGCCCAACGATTTCTTTCTACTCCCGAATCTTAAATAGAACATGCGTGGACAGCGATTGTTACTACCTCAAGAAGCTGTCGAAGCCTTCATAAATCATGTTTTTGAGGTACATGCAAAAGTGCATAAATTTTAAAGGCAAATATTTTTTGTAAAGTGTCTAGGAATACACAACAGACATCACAAGGAGACTCTAGAAAGTCATAACCCAGCATTTCTTGGATTTCCTATCATATCCGGCCAGTTGATATATCTGATCGATGCCATCTATTTTTCAAGATAAAATGCTATCATCTGTGGGTAATCTATTGGCTCTTTTTATTTCGTTGTTTCTCAATGTTGCGGTAGTCGTACGGCATTCAGTACTTACGAAGTAACCAAACATGTTTTATATCTTGCGCTCTTGTACATAACAGTCCGTTACTTGTGCACTTTGATACTGATTGCTCTTTCATAGATTTAATTGTCAATTTGTATAGACATTCTTTACTTGTAATTATGCCTGCTTCCCGCTGCTGTATAGCTTATGAAACGCGATAAGGCAGCTGACTTATAGAAACGATGAAAAGAAAGTGCAATAATGAATGTAAGTCTCTTGACTGCTCTTTCGCCCAATATACCAAGTTCGTTTTAGAATTCACGTCCTCATCTTTATGCCACTCTGGAGATATTTACTGCTTCAACAATGTTCTTTCCTTGCACTTCGTCAGAGATTCGTTAATATTTCGACAGTTGCTGTCCTGTCAAAATTTCTGAAATATTCCGACATTGAACACCGAACTACGTGGTCAATGTAATATGTTTTAAGAGGTCATCCAATTTATCTGGCGGAACAATAAGTTCGAATCTACCCCCAGAAATTGCACGTTCCATAGTTTGATTGCTAATGGAAGCCTGTACGGACGAAATGGTGTTGATAAATGGTTATTAACCGTAAATAACATTGAGCCAAAAACTATTTGGATTTCAGTTATGTCAGTATGCAGTACGCGACTTTCCTTTCTCGAAATCATTCATACGTACATTGCGCCATGTACATAGATATAGGAAGAAATATCTATCTAAAAGTTCCGTATCTTTATCCAAACAAATAGTTTTCAAGTGCTAATACATATCTGTAAATATGTATGTACCAGGAGGCTTCAAATTGTTAGAAAACATAAATGCATTCTACTCCTTTCATTCTTCATCTTCTCCCTCTGTCGCTACAAGCGTCGAAATAATGTTCGGTCTTTTCATTCTTCGATGCAGCAGATCGGTAAATCTCCCACTTCAAAATCTCTTGCTCTTTTTTTCTTCTATCTATCTATCTTCTGTCGCTTATTTCTATTATTTAATGCATGCAAGCTTTCCCGTTTTTGCTTGACATACCTCCTTCGGTAGTTTATCTTGATTTTGTGCTCATACCATTGCAATTGCTTTCTCTTAATTTTGGAGACTATATTTTTAAACAAAATCGTTTTTACTCTTACAAGGGGACCGCCAAGTATGGTATAAACGGATTTGAATGGGTCTAGGACATGTTATGAGGGTATGTCCCCAGAGTACTAGGCTAAAAGGATTTGTTCCAATGGGCCTTGGTTTCCGAGAAAATCGAAGTCAACATTCCTTGCGTACCTATTATACCTGTAGATTTTGTATCTAGCCAAGCAAGTCAGCGTGGCGCAGGAATCAAGGCGCGTAGTTGGCATCCCGACGATCAGGGTTCGCGTCCTGCACGGAGTACCCTTTTTTCATCCCCGCTTATGCTGTGCCTACCCATACGACGAGTCCTAACTGGATTTTATCCTTCAGACAGGCAATAATAAACTATAACACGGTATTCACTCATTATTTGATTTAATGTTATTTAATGCAATTTTAATGCAAAGTTAATGCACCGCTATTTATTCATAGTCGCTATCGTCGCTAGCTTTAAAACGTATACACAATTCTGGGTGATAATTATCATAAAAACACCGAAAGCACAGAACATTGCAGCACCACGCACATCTAATAAATTCTACCTCTCTACAGGCGCACAGATTTTTCAGCAGCGATACCGGAAAACACTGGTCGCTCAAATTTATAAAAATATCTCTTCCGTTAATTAATTTCGACGCAAACAAAAGAAGGATGGGGAACAGTTGGCGCAAATACCCCGAGCAGGACGCGAACCCGATCGTCGGGGTGCCAGCCAAGCGCCTTGCTGCCTACACCACGCTGTTCGCTTGGTAACGTACAAAATGTAGATGTAATAGGTACGCATGAAACTTTGACTTCGATTTTCTCGGAAACCGAGGCCCATTGGAACAAATCGTTTTAGCCTAGTGCTCTGGGGACATACCCTCACAACATATCCCCATTAAAATCCGTTTGTACCATACTTGGCGGTCCCCTTGTTAGTAACAAGGTTATTTTCTGCAGTGAAGAACATCATAAAGCACAAAAAGTCACTTGTAACATTTTGAAACCGGTAAACCCTGTGGTTAAGAATTAATTAAAATGAATTAACGCTTGCCACAGCCATTTTCAAAAACTCTAAATAGGTAGGTACGGCAATACCTAAGTTCTTATCATCAGTGAGAAAACCCACAACGCAAATAAATCTTCCCTTAGGATGACAATTTACTTGCGGAAGTAGGTATTTAACGTTTTCCAAAATCGGTGTGCCAATGTTAAGGAACTAATTAAATTAAGTATGTTAAGCTTTGGTTAAAGTTGGGGCAAACACCGCGTGTCTATTGTCAGATTGTAAACTGCGTTCTCTTTATAGTGTTAATTTAATTTTTCAATGTCACTTTTCTGTTCCGCTATCAACACTATATTATCAGTATAAAAAAGGCAATCTACATATAATCCAATCGTTTCCTGCGTCTAGTGATCTCTCTATTTTAGTATTATCTGTCTGGAAATAAATAGGAGTTTCGAAGCACTCCCCATCCCAGATTATACACATATGTCATCGTTTTTTCAGTCTTAGAACGCCTCCTCATACGCGCTTGATGTTATAAACTTGAGTTCATCCGGCAAATTTTTTTTACGGCTTGAGTGGTCCCAAACAAATGTCCAAACCAACCCAAAAGGAATTCGTGGGTAACTACACATTGTAATACAAGAAATCGGAGAGCATTACTATGATTTTTGATTTATTTTGAACTACTCTTTGGTCCCTCATCGTTCCAGCCTTCACTCTGATAATTTCTGTGATGTTTCCATGTCGAAATCTTATACCCACGCCTGATCGTCCGTAATGATGCTTTTCATGAGTCGCTAACTGCGTTAGAAATAATGGGGGATAATCAATATTTAATGCTGTTCTCGGGGAAATCGTATTATGCAAGAAGCCACGCATTTTAGGTCTAATTTTTCAACCAAAATCACTTGGCGTTGAGTTTTTGCTATTCCCAACTCACGCGATAACTGTTCGAACTGAGACAGAATAAACAACGTCATTGCTAATATCCCTGCCATGGTGCTAATATATCTTCTGTCGTCAGTTCTCGATTTTCATCCTTTATTAAGTGGATTTTTTCCTATGCTCCCAGGCTTTCTACTGTTCTTACGTCGACACTCACTCCCTTTCGGAATACGTTACAATTTTCTTGCTTTCCTTTCTTGACTATTTTGGTCGTGTTCCTTCTTTCCCAACTTTCTGATTTTTTGGTACTATGCACGTTTCTTTTCCCTAATTTCTTTTCTCTTCTACAGTAAATGAGTTAATCTTGCTTAAATAAGACCCGTAATAAACATTGAAAGTGAAAACACTTTCCCAACAGGTGTGTTTGAGTGCGAGAATAGAAAAGTGAATAAAGAATTATTTTTTACGATGTACACTTATTCGTTCTTAAGGCGTATTGATATGTCGTCGGAATGAATCATTCAGAGACTTTGCAAACTGCTAGTAATAACTTTGCGATATTTAAAGACTGTTAACATGAAAGGCGATACTTTCTTCGTCCAACAACATCAATGTCTGGGACACGATAGATCTAAAAAGGTTCACGAATGGAATGTTTGTAGTTGATGAACTGGAAATGAATAAGTGACCATTACCGTGAGACGGTAGAATACTTCGTTCAAGACCTGTCGTATATTAATCAAAGTTTACACTTTCTTCGCGAGAACTCTCATTTTTCGTGTAATCGTGGGCCAATAGTCGAGACGTACTCTTCAGTGTATACCATGAAATGTTACATAAAGTTGGTCGTTTATTCTAGGAGAGAGATACGACTTTGTCATCAACGCTGACAGAACACCTGGCGCTTATTGGATTCAACTCAGAGGTTTAGGTGAATGTGGCATCAGACGAGCGCAACAGTTGGCCATTTTGAGATACGCTAGAGGTCCGTATCAACCAGCGACGGCAGCTCCGACATACGATTTCGGTCTACCCCAGGGTGTTGTAAGTACAACTCATGTACATAAACGCAATAAATTAGCTTATTTGATGTACATACCACAAAATGTACATAAATTAGAGGCTAGTGTATATATGTACGTAATTCGGGCACGTCCAGTTATTTGTTCAATGTTGCATTATATGTACATTCATGTCCATCATTGTAGTATACTTAGACTGGTGCTTGGAGTTTATATAGAACATAGATCAGCTTTTTGTTAGGAACATTTATTTATAAGTATTGTACATATAAAAAAATCCAAAACTATAATTATCAAATAAAAGACAAACACTCGCGCATCTAATTTAGACGGTAAGTTGTGAGGTCTTGTACATTTCTCGAGTAGATAAAATTTGTAAACATGCGTGACTCCCGGCTAGGTGTTAAATCCTTTGGATGCACGCTGCAACGACCAAAGAACGGACGCCATCTGCGTTAATCAGCTGAAGAACGCCAGGTCAATTGACCCGGGCATATTGCAGGAAAGACCTGACGTTAAAATCTTCTTGCCGTTCAGATTCCACATCTACACACCCGAGGATCTTTTCCGACCCAACACCTACAATAGACATTTAGGTAAGGATGATTATTTTCGAAAATTTGTTCCTAAACGTATAAAAAACAATGATTTTCGATTACAGTGGCGCCCAATGGAGATCACGTCATCAGCTTAATCGACGAGATTTCGTATCTGTCACCACCAGCACCGCTAATTTCACAGTATGATGATATCAATCCGGAACAGTTCTGTAATGGAGATAACAGGCCCGCAGATTGCGGACAAAATTGCATGTGCACACACAAAATCGATATACCACTAAACGCCGTTGTGGAAGTAGTACTGGTAGATGAAGGTAAGATGATTTTACTTTTCATAATTAGTGTCCGTGGTATAAATTTCTTTCGGGTTTTGTCGTTTGCTACTAGTTGATATTAACCATTCGCTATCTGTATTGCCTGCTTCTTAGGAAATTCTCGTTTCAGTATTCCTGAATAAGCTAGCAGTACAAGTAACTTCAGCAGATTTTTCAGATGAAAATTTAGCTGTTGAAATAAGTATTTAGTTGTTTTTTTTCAAAGTTAATCACATCAAACTAATTGAATAAAATAATCTTCCTATAGAAACTTGGTCCGGGATCTATGTATTACCACTTCATATTGACGTTTCGCACAGTGCCCTGATAATTGAATATATTATGAAATAATAAAAATTCCTTTTACCATATCTTAATTGGAGAAAATATCCAGTATTGCGACGGCTCGGTAGTTGATAACGGATCTTTTTCGAAAACAAAATGTGATAAGAATTGTTTTCAATTGACTGCGTCAATCTATGCAAACCACAGTCCACTACAATAGCTTAACTTTACATTATTGTTTCAGTTCAACAACCGAATCTGAGCCATCCCTTCCATCTTCACGGACAAGCATTCAACGTTATTGGTATTGGTAGGTCGCCGGATAGAAATGTTAAAAATTAACCTCAAACACGCATTAGACCTCGATAGGCAAGGCTTGTTGCACAGACAATTCAATTTACCACCGGGTAAAGATACCATTGCTGTACCCAATAACGGTTACGTGGTGTTGAGATTTAGAGCGGAAAATCCAGGTTTTTGGCTGTTCCACTGTCACTTCCTTTTCCACATAGCGATAGGTATGAGTTTAGTTCTTCAAGTCGGCACACCCGACGATCTTCCCCCAATACCTCCAAGTTTTCCAACTTGCGGAGATCACCTGCCGCGTATAGATATTAACGTCAACAAGATATAGAAGTGCGCATACTAGATGAAATATCTGTTTTAAATCTCCCAAGAAAGGTTTTCGCGTTTCCACATTTCGAATTGTTCTAAATTATTTTTGTCGCTGTGAAATTCTTCATTTTGTCGATCTTGCCATCTATTTAGTGACGACCCTTTCGTTTATTTCTTCCGTTCGATTCGTTCCCAGTTAGTATTAATGTTAATTTATAATTATTTATATTTGAAAAGAATGAGAAAACTGCTATGAGAAAGACATCTAAAAAGCGTAACAATTGAAATGGTCAAATCGCCATAAAAATTCTAAGGTAAGTATGTAAGTCTTCCTTTTCTCCTTATACTTGTTAATGGTCGATTTATACTATTAACGGACATACGAAACGGTGATGAAGTATTAAAGGAACCGTGTGATAAATATTTAATAACCATCGTTTATAATACTCGAGTTGAGGCTCCCATTTAATAATAATAATAGTCGGTATAAAGAAATTCATCGTCGCTTCGCATCTGTGTTAATAGTATAAAAGACCCCTAGTTTACTATAATGTATATCAACAGTTTCCTACACATTTCATCCAAGAGTTGGTGCTATCTTTGTTTCATGCCGCATGTTTGTATATAAACGAAAACAAATTAAACAAAATTTTTGCATGTATATTGTACATAATTTCTAGTACATAAATGTATAAATTTACTTCGCCGAAATCAAAGTCGTAGATTTTAGATCGGTTCCACTGTAGGGATGTCTTCGATTTCTTCGACTTGGAATTCAGTCGCGATTACAACAGGTTGTGTTTATTATATTCTTTTATCAGTATTCTAATTCCTTAGTTTTACATAGACTACATCTCAGACGTATTATGTATTTATGCGTACTAAAAGTTTGTTGAGCCAATTATTGGATTTATTATAGAGATATATTGTATATATATCTACAGATGGATTATTTTTGTATTTTTGTCTTCTAATGGAATGTCCTTTTCGTACGAAAGAGAGATACCGATACACTACCAAATGGCTATCAAGTTACCAGTTGTATAAAGAATAACGTCCTCTATTTTTGTGTATTCCCCTATACCTACTAACATGTGTAGATTGTAAGTTGTCCTAGTCTTCAAAAGTCTTCAGTAACAGGACAAATGTTTACTAGAGTATAGTGCGGTACTGTTATTATGTTATGTTTAGAGATTATTGTATTATATTTTTAAAAAGATGAAGAGGAATAAATCTGTTTATGTGTAAATATGTGTGGGTGTCGGCTTTTGTTTCATTTTCCTTATATGTTACATATCATCTTTCTTGTTCGCAGTAGTACTGTACATATCACTCTCGTAATACTAGTTGATAGTGTACATACATGAATGCATTTTCGAATTAGAACGTAGTGTTTATATGTAGTACATGTTCATTTGTAAATAAGCTTTACATAAAACCCAGGTAAGTCGTAGTTTCAAATCACGTATTTAGTGAGGACAGTACCACTCGTTTGTTTCCTAAAAATCAAACATTATTTTGTACAGAAATAAATAATAATGCCTTCTTTACCATTACATAGTGCTTGATAAAACATGTTCGAACATTAATTTTAGATCATATTTCAAAACACTTGAAGGTACCTTTCAAAAGTCTAGACTTAAACCAGATAATTTATAACAATAGTCGACTTACTTATCCAAATATAGAATTTGGTAAAATATAATAAAATACCCACGATAATAATAGAATTTTTCAATAAGGGTTTCGCGGATCTAACGTTTTGCTTTCTATTTGTGAATAAATTTGATTATAATACAAACAAACAGTAAACCACAAGAAAATAGTTGAAAATAATGTTGGATACCTACCGCTTAAGGATTTATTTAGTGTAAATCCATAAAATTGTGCAAACATTTCGAAGTACACAAGTTCGTGTTGATTAGATCTAATTGTTAGCCATAATAAACATCAAATAATCTCTTGTACTTAGCTATTAAGACATATCAGTCATATCACCTATTCGACTGCAGCTTCATTAGTTTGCTATCTATAAATCTAAACACATATTGTATTTGTGAATTACATATCGTAAAGTTCATCGTCTGTATTTATGAGTTGTATATATGTGTCGCAATAGTTTATGTAGGTAGCAATGTATATACATAATGTTGAAAAGTAGTTTAGACCAAAACTTTGTACCTAAAAAACGCTACGCTTTCTCAAATCATTGCCTTTCATATGTACAAACCAACATTGTACTCACCTGTACAAAAATCCATTGATGTACATAAGAAATCGGACCTATTTGCATACCTTTTTAAGGTAGGTATACAACAAACTAAAAAAAAACACAACAAGAATCCACTGAAAAATACTTAAAGTTGGCGAAAATTAGGTCATGAATCCTTTGGACGCGGTTTGCAATCGACCGAGAAGGGAGGCCATTTGCGTTAGTCAGTTGAGGAACGCCAAAAAATTGACGAGGCCCTGTTGCAAGAAAGACCAGACGTGAAAATTTTCTTACCGTTCCGTTTCTATTTCTATAAACCAGAAGAGGTGTTTAAGCCGAACACGTACAATAGATTCTTGGGTACGTAGCTTCCGGTGGGCTCAGATCGTCGCCCGTTGGATTAGAGAACTCTTGTCTTTTTGGATGTTTTCCAGCCGCTGTGGGTGGAGATCACGTCATCAGTTTGGTCGATGAAATTTCGTACGTGGCGGCGCCCGCACCTCCGTTATCGCAACTGGAGGATATCTCACCCGAACAGTTCTGCAACGGAGATAACAGACCTGCGGATTGTGGACCAAATTGTATGTGTACCCACCAAATTGATATACCCCTAAATGCAATTGTTGAAGTTGTACTAGTCGATGAAGGTAACAATCATAGTGGTAATAAGTTCTGAATTGATGGTTTAATATATTCAAAAATTTTCGATATGTATAACTTTTATAAGAATGTATAAAACATACAAACATGTATGCTGCTCTCCTGGTATTGAGTAATACACTCATTACTCGTAGGCTCTTAGGATCGGTGTAAACTTTTCGCGGACTTTGCCGTGTGTTACTATTTGGTAGTAACTTTGTCGCGAATACTGAGTTCTAATATCCCTGAAGAGCATTAGAGTACAAATAGCGAAACCTCGATATCAGAGAGTAATGAAATCAAGTTTTAGTATACTTGAAGAAGCTAACAGTATGAAGAGCGAAGTAACGATATCAAACACTAATGCACGACAGAGCCACAAAAATGTTTACACCACAATGCGTAAAGGGTTTACAAAATTTGCATAGACATAAACCAGCTTTCCGAGAAAGCCGAGAGATTACGCAAGGTCGCCTAGCTGCCCAAGTGAAGAATTTGATCGTTTATGCGGCGATTGCAGTAAACACTTGACCAACTTAGTGTACTGCCCAGTGGAGAAACGATCAGACGCTTTATCTGGGCAGCTGTACAGCTTTGCAACATCCCACAAACCATCCCCCCACGACTAATGGCCCATTAGTTCGAAGTTTTGTTCGCCTAAATACACTAAGATTCTAACGACAATATGTGAACAAGCTTCATTACGATACAAGATAAGTCTCCGATTGACCGTCATGGTTTTTCTAAAGAATTTCAGACTCAGTCTGCCATATACGGTACATCAATCATTAATAGTCTAGACAAATAGCGGTGAATAGGAAAGAAAATTCCGACAGCCTATATATACACAGAACTACTCGCATGTAGCGTACTGACTAGAGTGGGGAGTCGACGATGCTGTCGTAACTTATTTCGTAATTGTACGCTATTACGGCTGTTTGCCGAGGCTAATCATTGTGTGTTACAGTCGCAACTTGCCTTATAGTGCAAACAAATGCAATGATTTGCTTATGACAACTTCTTTCCCGGACAATTTGAGAGGCAAATTCTGTGAATATCTGTAACGCTACAGACCTGCAAGAGTAATAGGATTTATAAACCAATTGCTCAGAAACTCAGTGCAGGATCGACACAGAATACGATTTTTCCAGATTGGCTTAAAAATTCTTACAGGTATGCACAGGATTACAATATTAGTTGGAACGGACTTCCTTTGGAATATTCAAATATTCGGCAATGATCTTTTCTCATACGAACAACAAAATTTCAACGGCCATCCGCAAATTAGCAGGCTAAATAACCTCCGAGTAAAAGTGTTGAGGAGTAGTTTTGCGCCAATTAATGTTAAACTGTACTAGAAGTCGAAAAGCGCAAAGCTCGTGTACATGTGGAAAACGATAAAAGATGGTCACTTTCACATTAATTCCCAAAATTTCTTCTGTTCTTTTTTATTTTTTCTAAATAACAGCGGTCTGAAGACGATTCTTCTAACTTATTTCTCAAAAATAGACCATAAAAGCAAGATCCATTTCATCAACTTTTCACAGTAACCAATGAAGATGACACATTGGCAAACGCCTCATTTATCTCATCAAAATGCATCAAATTTAACTTTAACTTTTTTTTCCTTCTTTATTGGCCTTGGTTGGATCCATTAACCTCTGGCTACTACCTACCAACACGTATGGACAAAGGGTTTGAACAAAGGAGACTTTTTACACCCGTGGTCGTACGGGTGGCTAACTATTAGACAAAAATTTAGCAATTTATCCCATGCTTATAATTATATAAAAAAGTTACTGTCCAGAATTGCTGAATTACAGCTTTTCTTTCAAGCGTGATCACGCGTCTACCTGAAATGCATAGACTAGGAATTCGTCTCAACAGTAAAAACTAAATAATGAAGAAGCAAATGTATTAACTTGCTGGTTTCGCAATGATTAATCCTCAGTAACATAGAAATTAACAATTTCTGAGAACAGATAAGATTTCATGAAGTATCAAATCTCGAGATAAACTCAGAAATGCCCTGTTTAAAATTTAATCCCATTTTTGAATATCAAATTGCTAGTATTTATTATTTTTGAAGAAAACCATCAATTTAGAACTCACTACAGAAATACCAGAGGATTCAACTTCGTAAAAAAATTAACATCTCCCCATATTTTAGTTCAATCTCCAAATCTAAGTCACCCCTTCCATTTACACGGATACTCCTTCCACGTTGTCGGTATCGGTAGATCGCCCGATCAAAACGTTAAAAATCAACTTGAAACATGCCCTGGATCTAGATAGAAGAGGACTGTTAAACAGACAATTTAACTTACCGCCATCAAAGGACACCATTGCGGTGCCGAATAACGGTTACGTCATATTCAGATTTAGAGCTGATAATCCAGGTATTAGAGTACAAAACTGAATCAGTACTATTCGCAGACAACACATTTCGTTTCTCTGTTACAGGGTATTGGTTATTCCATTGTCACTTCCTCTTCCACATAGCTATAGGAATGAATCTTATAGTACATGTCGGCACGCAAGCAGACTTACCACCTGTGCCTCCGAATTTTCCAAGATGCGGCGATCATCTACCTCCGATAACGCTGATACACTGATAGTATGTTATTTGTTTTTAAATAGGACTAAAGACTATTTTACGGATCGAAGTTAACCACTAGGTCTAAGACAAACCTCTATTTTTGTTATTTAGAGAAATTATTTATTTTTATTTTATTAATTGTTAAAGTCTATGTCTATTTCTTGCCTTGCTTTTATTTATATTTATGTTCTTCCTCTATGGTTATTAATTTTTGAACTGATCGTCGTCTAGTAATTTAATAGTAAATCTTTAGATGTATAATCTTAAATCTGACATATTTTGTAAGTTAAATGTATTATTGTATCTTTTATCCGTCCCTATTGTGCCACGTCATATTGTTATTTTTTTTTTTTTTGTGAAAGAGCGAATGGTGCATAAAATGAGGATGTCAACCTTTAAATGGTATAAATGCCGTACTAGTCGTTTAGTACTTTAACGTAAAATAGAAGCAATATATTTAGTAGGGAATTGACTTTACTGTAAGTTTAGTTATGTAAAGTTAAATTCTAATTTTAATTCTTATTTAATAATATGAATAAAGGTTACTTAAACGTTGGATTATTGCAGAATAGGTATTGGTTTGTTATTTCCTCTTTCTAATAATACAAATTCTTCCTTAATAAAGATCACTCTTCAAAATATATAATAAAGTAACTCTTGCCTCGCTTTATGCAGGAAACGACAAAAT